>JARHVA010003685.1:515000-855000 GCA_037957365.1 Torreya grandis | reverse complement strand
TTAATTTACATTACTCAGATTTAAAGTGGCCATAAACAAGCCTTGTTTCTCCACACATTTATTTTAAATTACTCGTATTCAGAGTGGGGGCAAGCGAGCCTTTTTTCTCCACACATTCTATTTAAAATACTCAAATTCAAAGTGGAGGCAAGTAATCCTTGTTTCTCCACACATTCATTTTACATTACTTAGATTCAAAGTGGGGTCAAAAGAGCCTTGTTTATTCATGGATTTAGTTTATGTAATCAATTTTAGTACAGGGGGCATTCACACCCTATGTCTCCCCTTCACATGTTACACTCCAATTCTTGTCCACTTCTTTGGCGAAGAAGTGGGGCAAATCTAGACTAGATTCACATAGGTAAGTACAGGTACACATTTCTAGTTTCTTTTATTCTTGTACATTCATTTCATTACATTACAAGAATAAAAGGGGGAAAATGTAAACACCTTAATTTGGTCAAGCAACCACAAGTACCATGTCTTTTATTTCTCTTAGACATAAGAGTCTTAGTAATGGTTATAGTTCTTATTTGCTCAGTCATCTTTAGTCTTTTAATCTTTCTTCCATCTTATTTTCCCTATTTTTGACAGTCCCAATAGTCAAAAGTCATATTTTATCAATCCTAAGGGCCCCTAGCATGTCATCCCTTCTTTTTTGCTATGTTTTAAGCCTTAGGACATTAACACCACTTTTGGTATAGTAGGACCATATGGCGCTAGTGCCCACCTGTGGCTTTAGTGTCTAACATGCCCTTTTACTCAAGTTTGAGTCCTAACCCCTTTGTGACTCTTCTCTTATGTTTTTTAAATATTTTTTCATGACTTGTCATCTAATGAACAAGGCATTATATTTAAATAAAATATACTCCTATATAAAGAGCCTCACAAGGCATTTTACATCTAGCAATTACTATTTTGACACTTATTTACATAAAACCAACCAGTAGTACAACTCAAATACTCTGCATACTACTCAGTTTTCACACCTATACATTTGCATGCTTGATCAAGGAAGGGTCTAGATGAAATTCATTCTATCATACCATGCAAGTTGATGGTGCACATTCCCTAAGGGAGAACTACATGTGATCTGAGACCCCTAGCATTGTGGTTAATGTAGGAAGTAGCCAAGACAACAAGGGTTTTGATGTGTGATCATAACATCTCACAACCCACTTTTTCCTTTCCTTTTGCATTTAATTAGTTCATTATTTCATGTGTGCAGGTATTCATTAGGGTTTTGGAGAAGATTTAGCCAAAATAGTGACATAGATGAACCCCCAAACGACATAAAATCACCTACACGATCTCTAAAAACCCTATAGCTTCCTTGAAAGTTATAGATAGTTACTACAAAAAGGACATTAGTGTCAAAATTGGACAACATGGTGCTACTATCCTAAAAGGGACACTATTTCCCAGAGCCATATCTCCATAAAAAATCAAAAGATGAAAGGTTACTCTGTGTTTGCTCAATTATTTCTAATACCCTGACTTGTGAAAAACTCTATGTATTTCCAAATAAATTCATTTTCTACTTGTTCTTACTATTTTGGAAAAGTTCCATAGAATCAATAAATTCCAATTTTATTCCAAATTAGTAACAGGCCTTGCCCTTTAATGTATCTTAGGATTTACATAATAAAAACCTAAAAGGTTAAAACACCCTTATTTGCACCTATTGATTTCATTATCTATATTCTCGTGTTGCATCCCCAATGAGTTAAACATTTCGACTGATTATTAACTCCTTTGTGAATGGATTGTATAAACTATAAGATTTTGATTGCTCGTTATACCTAGTGAAGATGAATTTTCCTCATTTTTCGTCCTCCTTTGATCTTTTTCGCTTGGGCACATGTGCATATGGCACACATCCAAAAAATCTTAAATATTCAATGCTTGAATTTCTTTTGCTCCATGCCTCTTGAGGTATCATGTCCTGAAAAATCTTCATAGGACATTTATTCAACAAATAGACTATTGTTGTAACCACTTTAGCTCAATACTCATTAGACAATCTTTTAGATTTCAACATGTTTCTTGTCATCTCTTGGATGGTTTAGTGTTTCCTATCAGCTACACCATTTTTATGCTATGTATACCTCATTATAAATTACTTCTTGATATCATTATCCTTATAGAAATTCATAAAATAATTTGATATGCATTCTCCCTCAGTGAGTTCTCAAAATATTTATGTAATGGCCAATCTAATTTTCAACCATAATCTTGAATTGTTTGAATATTTCAAATGCCTCTGATTTTTGCTTTAGAATATATACCCATGTTCCTCTACTGAATTCATCTATGAATGCAATGAAATACTCATTCTTAGACAAGGATGAGGTCTTCATAGGACCACATAGGTCTGAATGTATTAGCTTAAGAAGAGAACTTGCTCTTGAATACTTACCTAAGGGAAATATGTTTCTATGTTGCTTCCCCAAAATGCAACCCTCACAAACTTTGTTTGGTTGTTCTATTAAAGGCAACCTTCTTATTATTTGTTTATTGTAAGGAAGTTTCAACACAATAAAACTCAAATGAACATATCTTAGCTATTAAAGAGTAGATTGGTCAATTACAATTATTTTAAACACTACTGATAATTCATTTTGCATTCTTAATGGAAATTAATCTATTATTTGTCATCTTGACTGCTGCAATCTTCCTATTGTTTCCACTTCTATCATAAATAATGCACTCTCCATATTCAAATCTCACCTTGTACCCCTTTTGGACAAGCTTCCTAATGTTGTTTAGTTTTTCCTTCAACCCTTGCACATAATAAACATCCTAAATTTGTTTTTTGTCACCTTTCTTGGTGCAAATAAAAATACTGCATTTGCCCATAACATGGACCTTATCATTGTTTCTCATCTTCACTTTTGATTTGATTGATTCATCTATGTTATTGAATATCTCTTTTTTCATACTCATATGGTTGTTGAAAACACTACCTAAATGTCAAATCTCTCTATTGCTTTGCTCGGTAATGTTGCAAGTTATAAACAAATTTCCACCCGATTCATTCCTATCACTTTGAGCGTCTTTTTTGTTAGAGAAAGTTGAATGTTGTTTGTTCATATAATACTATTTCTTCTTACATTCACTTGCATAGTATCCATATTTCTTGCAATTATAACATTGGATATTAGACTTATCACACATTTGTGTGAAACCACTTCTAGAAGTGTGGGTTTCTCCTTCCACTTCCATGTGATTCTTGATGGTTGTGCTTTCCACCTTCTTAGTTGTTACAAACCTTATTGCTTCCTCTATTGTTAGCTCCTCTCCCCTTGCCTCTCACATTCACATTTGTTTTGAAGGTTTGATCATGGGAAGAGGTGGCTGAGTTATTCAACTTTTTTTCATAGGTTTTCAAAGAACCCATCATCTCATCAATTGTCATTTGTCTCAAGTCATTAAACTCTTCTATTACAACTACAATAGAATCAAACTTGGTTGGGAAGCTCCTTAGTACATTTTCTATGATTCTATGGTCTTTAAAAGCATCTCCATTTGTCTTGATTTGATTAACAATGGTCATTATTTTTGTAAAGAAGTCATTGATAGATTATGATCCCTTCATTAACGATGTTTCAAAATCCCTTCTCAACAACTGTAATTTTACTAGCTTGATCTCGTCACTACCTTGATATGTTGCAAAATGTCTCATGCTTGCTTGGAATGTGTAGCTATTACTATCCTTAAAAAATTGAATCAATCAATATCATTTGAATATAGCTTAAGGCCTTGGCATCCTTCTTTATACCATCCTTCAATAGTTTGTTTTGTGCTTAAGTGAAAGCATTGAATGCTGCTAGGTTTGTTGCATCTATGTATCCACCTTCCACAAGCTCCCACAAAACTTTGAGAAGAGAATACAATATTCATATTAATGCACTATGCATTATAGTTATTACCATCAAACATTGGAGGTTGCTGCCATGAGTTACTCCTACCGGCTACAATGTTCAATATGTCTTTAAGACCTCTGCTCTGATATCAGTTGTCAGTAAAATCTGTGCAAACAGGGGTGGTTGAGTTGCAGTTGTATCTCAAAAGACAAAACTATTGTAAAATATGAGAAACACACACACAAATAATTACACCTACAAGAAAAATGTATATATATTAGGATATATAACTATACGATCTTTAGCATGAAATTCTATCTAACAACTGCTGCTATTATGCTCTATTATGTTTGTTTACACTTGCTCTATTTATCTTTGTTCTTCTTATCCAAACTGCTATTCCGTATTTCTTCTTTCCAGACTATTGTTTTGTTCAACTCCAGATAGCACTCAGTTTCTCTAAATTCTGTTGTTTTTGTCCTCTATTCTCCTCTTTCTTCTAATCTGCTCAGACTGCTGTTGTTCTATGTTATTTATGTCTTTCTATTGTTCTCCTCCTGTTCAGACTGCTGCGTACACCTTTCAAAACAGTTGTCGTACTTACCTTTCCCCCTCAGTTAAACAACGGATATCAAAAATTTCCACATTTATGATTCTAGGTGGGAGAGTTTCTAGATCCTAAAAGATTTCAAAAAATGACAGGGGGAGGTGTATAGCTGTTGTTCAAGGTAGATATTTTTAACAGCGAGAATTGGAGGTTCCAGATTCATCGAAGCCATTTTCATAACCCGTGAAGCCAGATAAAATGCTATGAATTGTTGCATCTAAACCGCCTTTAATTTTATCAATAATTGATGATTAACCACATTTTAATATAAATATTTTGTAGACACTCAATCCATTTCTTTTGAAATTTATATGGGCCATTGTTTCTCTGTGCTTTATCTTGAAAACATTACCGATGTCGTCTTTATCACCGACTGAGAACTCGGCTCTTTTTCCAGGTTTCTATCAACTATTTGTGTTCTTGCAAGCATGATGATGTATACTTTTACAGTCTCTAAAATCATCTCCTGTTTCTCATGCTTAGCAGAATTTTGATCTGACGTCTCCTGTTTTTCCTTCCTTATATTGTCCTTGCATATCCCTCTTCTCATACTGACGACAATATTAGACTTGATTACTCTTTTCGCGATCTCCTGTAAGAAGATGAACCTGGACATATACCGAGCCATATTTAGTTGGGACTGCATTTGAAATCGTCTGTCCCTTTAATCAACTCGTCTTTCAATGCCTAGCTGCTTTGCAGTTTAATTGGACTCCATTTCCTAGGCGACATTCAGTAAATCACCTTCAAACTCTTAAGATATTAATGTTTTGTTGTCAAGAGCGATTAACAGGAAGAGTAGAGCAAATAAAAAGGAAGCTGTATTGACTTAGAAGAGGCTGCCATCCACCTAGCAGAATTCGCACGAGCATGATCCACATGGAGTAAAGTGGAGGATTTGGAATTCAAGGTTTAATTTATTCTTTCGAGATTTCATGGTTTTAATTTCAAACGAAATTACGGCTAAATCTAGTCTTATAAGTCATTTTGAAGCTTTAGTGGTAGAATTGTCCCCTTCCTTGTATATAACCAGTCGCTCACTTGTCATGGCAATTGGTGTACTATTAAAAATGAATTAAAAAGGTTGAATTTGATAAATTAGAGGGTAAAAATATTGTGAAAGATGGATAATTAAAGTTCGTAGAATAAACTTCAATTTAATGGTGGGTTTTAGAGATGGTTATGGTTTTAGGGAAATTAATAGATATATTTTATTGGGCAATCAATTATATTATTGTTTATATTTTATTTTTTTAGTTTTATTTATGTAATTAGTGGAAAGTGTGGATCCCACCAATTTTTGTGTGTTGGTTAAACACATCATTTTGAGATTTTTTTGGTGAGATTTATGATCAATAAAATGTGCAAAAGTTTGTCTTTCTTAACCATCATATACCATGTAGTAAATGATGGGTTGAGATCAATTCTTTTGAGGAAATAACTTCTCAAATTTTTACAGTGTAATGTCATTAATCGCATAATCTAATGTAGTAGGATGGTAATGTTACGGATAATAGTATTAATGAAAAGACCATAGTTATTTAAATCTTAAGGATCATGGGATGGAGTTTCCAAGATGGTAAAATTTTAATAGATTTTGGGGACAGTAGGGGATGGTTATTAAATAATATATAAATATTTAAAATATAAAAATAAATTAAACTAATTCAAAATAAAAAAATTACAAGAATGTATTAAAATTACTAAATAAAACCATTATGATTAATCAAAAATAGTAATTGATAGAGATACGTCAACATGGTAACTTAGATTTGAATATGGAGATAGTGAGAACACTGAAGAATACATTGTATATTATGATTAGCATGATAAGTCAAACTCATAACTAAGAAGAGTAGTTGATAAATATTATAATATAATTGATACATCAACATGCTAATATCCAAAACTAAAAAACATAGTCTACAACTCAATAATTAGATTCATAATCTAAAGGAATGCTCGTGAACCACATCTTGTTGGAATTGTCATCCAAGCATCTCCATTTTAGAAGTGTATCCCAACTAATCCTTGTTGCACATATTTGTCCTCATCAACCTGCCTCGACTCTTTAGGATCTTCATCACATCATAATGTTTGGATTTCATTATACTCATGTGTCTTATGATCCATGAGACCTAAGGCCCTATGTACAACAACAAACGTATTTGCTCTCTTAGAGATAAGTATATTCCTCCTAAGAGAGTGGATCTAACCATTTAGTGATTGATTCAAGATCTCAAGGATAGAGGAACAAGAAACTTGGGAAAGGTGGAAAATGGAAAGTGTCTACAATAATCATGGAGGCTCATACAATCACCATCAACTCACTAGATTATCTTGTACTAATGTCAGTCTATCTATCCTAGTTGAAGCCTTATAGCCATCAAGTTCAATAAACTTTAGCCACTCAAATATGGCATATGAAACTTCCTCTACGCTCTAAGTTTTCTCAAGGCCTTCAATAATCCCTATTCACACTCTCATCCTCCAAGGAATAACTCTAATAGGCTTTCCGCATTCCATTTTTAATTGGCCTCCATTATTCTTTAGAGGAATGCTAATCCACATTAGAGAATAACCTATTAGTGTCTACCACATGGTGACTTCATTTTGTAAATGACATCATTCTCATAAATAATAAATTCAATTTCATGGACCAAGCCCTTCCTCCAAAGAAAGACTATAATTTGATGGTATGTGAAGCATTTTCACATAGTTTTACTATATTTTACAGCTAAAAAACAAAGAACATTGTAAATTAATACATACATAGTTTATAAAAACTACAGACTTGATAACTGATATTATTAAAAACTATATCTTTGACTTGTATTCAAATATAATATTACATATTTCTAGACACTAAAACACTGGGCAAGTAATCATGAAAAGACTTATCCCTTTTCAAGGGAAAGAACTTATAGATTTTATTCATTTATTTGGTTGACTGCACTGACAACTCACCACAGAGTTTTATTCTACATTGTGGTAGATACTAGTTCATATAACCTATTACTTGGATTCCCATGGATGACTCATATGAGAGAAATATCATCCACAGTACATCATTGGCTTATTTTATTACATGATAATTAAGTACATACCATTTTTGGATTAACTTATGAGCTACCTATCTAACTTCAAAAACCACATGTGAAATTATATAGGGTGTTTCCCAAAGATAAAATTGTTCAACCTCATTGGTATTTGCTACAGTTTCACCACCTACAATTATGGTTCTCATGAAATTTGTATATAAAACATCACCTCCAAGAGCTATAACTCCAATAGATTCACCTTCGAAACCTACAACATATACTTTTACACATCCAAAGAATGGCTTACAACCTCTTATAGTAGTATCATATCGAAGTATTTGATATGACTATACTTTCACCATGACATATTCCTATGAGTTCTTTTTTAGATGTTATAGTGTCCCTTCGATCCCATCATCATTATATTTATCTCTAGGATGATGATTTAACTTCCTATACATATCATGATTATTCCTCCAATAATTCAAGTGACACATCTGACTCATGTAATCCTAAATTTGATAATTCAAGCAACACATTATTTAGATATAATACTCTGCCTCTTATGTTTCATTGAAATCCCATTGATATACTTTATTTTCTTATTGAAGATACATCATTTCTTCTATATGTTGTCCCCTTCATGTCACTTCATCCCTTGATTTTAATTACTTGTTGCATATTTCTTCTAGATTTAACATATGTTTGAACATTCCTTCTATCTTAACTTGACATTCTTTTATCCCTATGACATCCTAAAATTGTACCAAAAGAATGTTTAGACAAATGGTCATGTATTTTACATTGCAGTCTACTAAGGAGAGGAGACAAAGCTCTACCTTAAATGTTCCATCACATGCATAAAATAACTAAATGTTAGAATTAGCTATAGGATCTAATGAATCTAATAGAAAGCATAACAAAAGATAAAACAATAATAGTAATAAACAATAACTATATATATGAGACAATAACATAAATAAATAAATACCTCAAATATGATGAATTATTTTGATAATTCAATATTAATCTGATGAGAATACATAAATAGCCATTACTTATATAGATCAAGGTGCGCAAGATAAAGATCAAGGACCTCACACAACATGTGTAGTTAAACCGATATCTGACTACAAGAATAGTGGAGTACAACTCCACACTAACAAGATAAGTGTCCTTCTTGTGTAAATGATCAACACACGTTGAATACTAGTTAAACAATCTTATCATATCTTACCCTGAATAGTGGAGTGGAACTCCACTGTAACAAGATAGGTGTCTTAGTTGACTACTAGTTAAGCAAGTTTATCCTATCTGGTGAAAATTATTAATCAACGTAATAAACTAATTACAATATGTAATTAGTGCATCAATCTAAATAATAAATACAAGTAAATACAATAAAGTAAATAAATACGCCAACACCCCCCATAAGTGAAGCTTAGTTAGGGCTATGCAAAAAAGAGTCCTGACAATGTGTAGCCATATTAGGTACTCTATACAAATAGATGAGGAAAGGAGAAAACCTGAAGGAAAAATCTCCTCAAAATGAAGGTCTAGGATATGCCCCCTAAAGAATTGATGTCCCTTGAAGAACTGATGTCCCACACCCCAAAAAAATATCGTAAGTGAAGATACATGGTCTCAGTGAAAGATTTGGTGAAAATATCTACAATCTATTCCTTTTTAAAATAATATTGAAGATCAATGATCTCCATCTAAATCAGTTCCCTGATAAAGTGCATATGAATCTCTATGTGTTTGGTTCTCTAATGATGAACTAGATTCTTTAAGATCTGGATAGTGCTCTGGTTGTCATAATAGATGACTGATGGCTTTTGAAATGGAACACTAAGCTTAGTGAGAATATTTTGAAGCCAAATAACCTTAGTAGTGGCAGTAACAGTGCCATGATACTCAACCTATGTAGATGAAAGAGAAATATCATGTTGTTTCTTGCTTTATCAATAAATAGGGTTGGATCCAAAGTGAAAGCTATAATCAAAAGTGAAATTATGATCATCATAATCACTAGCCCAGTTAGAATCTATGTATCCCACCAAGTCTGATCCTGTACCTACTATATAGTGAATATCATATCTGATAGTGCCTTGAATGTAGCTCTACATTCACTTGGTAGCTCTCCAATGAATCTCATGTGGTGTTTGCTAAATCATGAAACTATGCTAACTACATATGAAATGTTAGGCCATGTATGAGTCAGATAGATAAGGTTGCCTATAAGTTGATGATATAATGTGGCATCAACCAAAGGAGTGGAACAATAAACTTCAAGTCTAAATCTAGATAAGAAGGGAGCAGGCTTACAATCAACCATGTGAAACCAAGCTAACAAGTCCATGGCATACTTGAGTTGTGAAAGAGTAATCTCGAAAGAAGACTGTGCTATTTAAATCTTGAGAAAATAATGTAATAAGCCCATGTCTATCATATAAAACCTATCATGAAGTGCAGTTTTAAAATTGATGATGATGGATGTTGTGCTCCCTATAATAATGAGATCATCAACATAGAGCACCAAGTATAATAGTGAATCCTTCTATCATAGAATGTAGATATTCAAATCTAAGTGACATCTCAAGAACCCAACTGAAATAAGAAAGGTGTCCATCTTGGAATACCAAGCCCTGAGGGCTTATTTTAGACATAAAGAGATTTTTGCAAGTAGCACACTAATAAAAAATATTGAATGAACCCTTGTGTCTACTCCATATATATCTCCTCATGAAGATCTTTATGAATAAATGTGCTCTTCACATCCATTTAATGTACAACCCAACCATGAGCTACACCAATATCTAGTATCAAGCTAATGTAATTTATCTTAACAACAAGCACAATTTTTTTTGTATAGTCAATGTCTTCCACTTAGAAAAAACCTTTGGCCACTAAGCGTGCTTTATACTTATCAATATTTCCATCCGTTGTAAACTTAGTCTGATATATCCATATACATAATGATAATTTTTTTCCCTTAGGAAGAGGAACAAGATCCCAAGTGTTGTTCCTAATCAATGAGTCATACTCTTCTTCCATCACTGAATCCCACTCAACTATCCCTATGGCATCCTTAAAAGACTGTGGATCAGAAGTTGTGGCAATGTAGGAATGTGTAAGATCATGCTATGATCATGTTCTCCTTCTATCTAATGGATCCCTAATAAAAGGGTTTGCATCTACCAAAGTCTGTCTAGCCCACAAAGACATCAATGGATGAGGATATGGAGGAGGAGGGACATGACCTGTTAAACCCTATTATGGAGGTATTACCTCATCATATCTATGAGTATATGAAACATGAGTATCATTTTCACTGCTATATGATTCTTCTAAAGAAGAAGAATGATAAACACAAGTTTGAAGGACTTTTTTCAAAATAAAGACTTGTTATAATAAGCTCATGTGAATATGGATCAATGAGCCAATATCCCTTAACACCATCAGGATATTCCATAAATATGCAAGTCCAACTTTATTATTCTAAAGCATGATGCTTTTCTAAAGGTATGTGATCCCATGCTAGACTACCAAAGACTCTAAAATGATTCACATCTGGCTTCCTATTGCACCAAGCTTCAAGAGATGTTATCCCCTTTAAATATTTTTAATAACTCTATTCTATATATATGAAGCATAATTAATTGATTCTACCCAGTACTCAAGTACTAATGATTTAGCATGAATCATACAATTTGCCATCTCTTTTAAGAATATGTTCTTTCTCTCTATTACACCATTCTACTGAGGTGTGTATGCAACTGAATGCTAAAGATCAATTCCTTCAACAGCACATAATTGTTCAAACATGTTCACATATTCCCTCTCATTATCAATGCAAAGGATCTTGACATACTTCCCATATTGTTTCTCTACTATAGGTTTGAACTCTAGAAATCTATCAAATACTTCACTCTTGAGTTTCAAAAAATAAACTCAAGTATATATAGAATAATCATCAATAAATGTGAGAACATAATGAGTTTTACTAAAAGATAAAGTAGGTATGGACCGACTAAATCACTATGAACAATTTTGAGGACTTTTTTAGCCCTTAAAGCCTTCCCTTTATACAACTTATCCTTTAGATGTTTGCCTAAAGAACAACCATGGCATACACCCCCTAAAAATTGAATTTGTGGAAGTCTTGTAACCATCTCCTACTGATTAAGCTTCTATAAATAGCAGTAGTTTAGATGACCAAGCTACTCATGCCATAACTTACTCACTAAATTAGTGTGTGAAATCAAATTTGTAGAGGAAGACTAAGGCACAAAATGGGAGAATGAATAAAGCTGAGTTTGATTGTCAACTTTTCCCACTACAACTAAAGCATTATCCTCCAATTTTATGATTGATACATAATTGGGTGTGAACTCAACTTTCTTACCAGTATCAAAGTGAGTGATTTGGTAGATAGAGAGAAGGTTAGTTATAAATCTGGTACACAGAGGAGATCTTCAAATAAATCACTATCAAAATAAACTATACATTTTCCTATGACATCTACCTTAGAATCATCACCTATGAGAATATGAGGCAAGGAACTTGGTTCTAATCCAAAAAAATATTCTTGATCAAAACCCATATGGTGTGAAGCACATCAATCAAGTACTCATGAGTTGGAAGAATTTGCTAGTGGAACTAGTGCTGTAGATTTCTCTTTCCTTAAATTTAAAAGAGTGTAAGAATCCTTTGATTGATTGATGTTATTATTTTTGAGAAGACCCTTAAAGTCATCAATCTCTTTCTTTAAACAATATTATTCACTATGAAACCCCTTTTTTAAATAAGGACAAGGAGTGCCAGTCTTTTTTTGTGAATCCCCTTTCTTATTAGTGGATTTATAATCTCCTTATGAGGAATATTGTTGCTCTTTATTCTTATCTTTTTATGACTTTTTTTTATTATTCTACTTCTTTTTACTTGAACTTGTATTTGATGCTGATGTGAAAACTTGCTTATGTTGAGGTTGACTTACAATTAGAGCTTGATATTTGGATGACTTGATTAGATCCATTTCTATTAACTTTTCTTCTTCAACCATTAGAATCATAGAGAATACCTCAAAGGTGGGCATTTGATATGTTGTGCCTAATGTGAGCCTATGAGTATGAAATTTAGAGACAAATGATGAATATTTAGGACCTAATTTGTGTAAGGCACTAAAAATCAATTGAATATATTTTTTTTATCAATTTTACATTAAAAAATTTATGCTCTAAGATCTATGACTTTAGTGATGTAGTCTTGTATTGTAGCATAATTTTTAGGATCCAAACTAATGAGTTTATTTTCAATTTGGTAACCACGAACCTCATCTATTTTTCCAAACAATGATACTAATTTATCCCAAGCCTCTTTTCAAGTTGTACATTTGTCAAGATGGAAATTCAAATCTAAAGACATGTAAGATTGAATGCATCCAATTACCTTAGTAGTTTCAAAGAGAATGTGTTGTAACTCTTTTCATTAGTAGGTGGAGTAAGAAGATTTTTTATGTAAGACTTATATCCTAGCATCATTAATTTATTTCAAGCATTTTATTTCCATGTGTTAAAGTTGTATGTTGTTAATAGTGGGAACTTAAGATTCCTCATGATACAATTAGAAATAAATTGTCACAAAGTAGAAATCAAAGTACAAAACACACCACAAAACCCTCCTAAATTAATTAGTTTTATCCCACCTAGAAAGTATTTGTTAGAACTTTATAATTGAGTACAGTTACAAAGCTAGATTATAAATTTTCCAGTTTACAAAAATCTTAATTAGGCCCTCTAGTCTAAAAGTAAAACAAATGCACTTCATTACAAATGTTTTTGCACTAATGCATTGTTCTCAAAAAACTATTAACTTTAAAAAAAAGGGACCTCAATAAGAGGTTGTATGTGAAAATTTTAAGCCTCTGAAGTTGTAAAAATAAGGATGGGAAAGAGCTGTTCTGTAAAAATAAGGAAAAATTTTAAAAAAATTGAAAGTACAACAATGAAGAACATAAAATTTTAAGCTATTTCAAAAAAAAATTGTTCAAAAATACCTCCTGGTGTTCAAATGGTGGGCAACTAAAGTTGCCTTATCAATTCTACTTGTTGATCCATTAGACCTATTTTTTTTCTCAACACAGTTTGTACGGTCTGTACGACTATACCTGGGAGCTAAAAAGTTTTGTCTTTCAGGTGACTATGTTTAAATTAGACAAATTTTATATGAATTTGTGGGTTTTGACACCTTCTAAATACAACCATGAGGTCCATTTCACTCAAAAATGCTTTGATTTTTAGGTAATTTTTAGATTTGGACATGGTATTTTTGAATCAAACCCTTGCTAATTTCACCTCCTATTCCTAATCTGAACAAAATTGTAGATGATTTTGCCTATCTCAGGCACTTGAGCTCAAAAAATTTCCACAAAGCTCCAATTTGTATTTGTATACAAAATAAAATAATTGATCATACATCTGGATATTTTTCTCTTAGATATTTAATAATCTACATATTCAAGATAGTTTGGTACCATGTTAGAATTAGCTATAGAATCTAATGAATCTAATAGAAAGCATAAACAAGAGATAAACCAGTAGTAGTAATAAATAATAATTATATATCTGAGATAATAATAGAAATGAATAAATAACTCAAATATGATGAATTACTCCAATAATTTAATATTAATTTGATGATAATACATAAATAGCCATTGCTTATATAGAGCAAAGTGTACAAGATAAAGATCAAGGAACTCACACAACAAATGTAGTTAAACGGATATCTAACTACAAGAATAGTGGAGTGCAACATCACACTAACAAGATAGGTGTCCAACTTGTGTAAATGATCAACACAAGTTGACTACTAGTTAAGCATTCTTATCCTATCTTACTCTAAATATTGGAGTGGAACTCCACTATAACAAGATAGGTGTTTAAGTTAACTACTAGCTAATCAAGCTTATCATATAAACTATTAATCAATGTAATAAACTAATTATAATAAGTAATTAGTGCACCAATCTAAATAATAAATATAAATAAATGCAATAAATCAAATTAATGCACTGACACTAAATTTACTTTGATTTCATGTATTTATATTATATGTGGCTCCAACTAATCAAGAGGTAACCTATGTCAACTAACTTTCATACACTTTTATTGTTGCCAATTTTCAACTGTTAGGTTAAGGAGGGAAAAGTAGAGGAAATAGAAGATTATACCCATTTATTTCACATTAAAATTGCACAACATTTTAAAACATTTAAAAATGTACCACCATGGAAAAAATATAGAACCTAAAATGTAGTAACATACATATTTTGAATCTCAAAACAAATTTAGTAATCACAAAGTGCCTCTTCAGTGGTCTGCTAGATTTGCTTAAGACATATTTAGTGGTTCCTCTTGAAGCATCAATTCAAAGCTTTAACAATGAAAAAATTATCTTTAAATAAAACCTTCATCATCACTTTCAGATGACTAATCTAATCTCATAATACAAAGATTATATCCATGTATGTTAGATTCTTATCTTCTTTATTATTTCATTATCTTTAGCTTGTTATAATTATTGCGTGTTTCATTTATTATTGTTTTCAATACACATAAAGTTTTCAATTTACTATTTAGATTATATTTATCTTAAAATCCTTTGTGTCATCGATTTAACTAAGATACAATAAGGTATTTTCTCTAATGATCATTTTTATCAAATTAATAATATTCTAACTAACATGTTATTGATGTAATGCTAAAGAATATTAATTTTTCCAAAGTATTAAAAGAGACGTTTCTTCTGATGTCAATAGCCTTAATATTCTCCTTAAGATGCTCAGATTTAAGAATTCTAAATACATACATTTTTAACCATGTAGGAATGGATTTAATTCGTTCTCCATGATCATCCTAATACACTTGGTGAGATATAACTTCATTCTTGGCTCTAATAAATAGTTTAAGATCCTAACGCTGAAATTTGATTGTGATTGCCACTCCTTTTTCAGGTACTTAATTTTCAAACAATTCTCCTCTATATTGTTTTAATCTTAAATTAATATTATAAAAATAATATATTATGTATATAAAAGAAATTTAACTACAATTTTTAATTTTATTTAATTTTTTTAAAAAATAAGCATCTAACCCCTTTTAATCATATATAAATATATAATGTATATATTTTATTAATAAACTATGAAAAAACAAATCTAACTACAATTTTTTAACATTAATATCATAAAATTTAAAAGATATTCATATAATTCCATTTAATTATAAATAACTTTATAGAAAATTTTAAAAATATTTTTTAAAAATAAAAATAAAATAAAAGAAATAATTCATTGATTGAATAAAGTAATAGTTTATGATACCATTTGTATTTTTAATCCAAATTATTCATAAATTAATTATACTTAATATGTTATACAATCAAATATTATACACTCAATTTAATGTATTGATTTTAAACATAATTGTCTAAATTCTTCATAATGACATTATGACATCTCTAGTGACATTAATTTGAAGGCATAATATTTAAGTTTATTTATTTTAAACATAATTATCTAAAATACTCATAATGGTGTCATGACATCCTTGGTGGTCAATTACTTGACAAAAATATTTAAAATAGGCATAGGTACATTAATTTGAGAGCATAATATTTAAGTTATATTTCTATTTTTTAATATGACAAAACTACATCAAAACTACATTAATATTTCTAGTTTTTTAGTCACTTTGAGAAACTTATATAAAATAAGCATGGTTACATTAATTTGAGGGAATAATATTTAAGTTATATTTCTATTTTTTCATATGACAAAACTACATCAAAATTATATTAATATTTTTAGTTTTTTAGTCATTTTGAGGAAGTTATATGTTTATCGTGAAGGTTATGTTTATACTTGTCTATTTTAGAGTCATGAATATAATGTATGATAATTACATATCTTATATGTTTTGTCGTCACCCAATTGAATTTTGGGGCCATTAATTTTGAGGCACTAAAATATTGAATATATACAATTAATTAAATTTAAGGTCATTAATTTTGAGGCATTAAAATATTGAAAATCTCATTAAAATTTAAGATATATAATTTAATTATAAATTTATATTTTAAATATATCTTTTGATCATTTCATATATATAATTTAATTTTAAAGTTTTATATATGTTTTAACTTTTATTCATTTTTTATTGAATTAATTTAAATAAGGGATTTATAAAAGAATATTATTAGGTGTTTCATGTAAATTTTCACTTAAGTTTTAAATAAAGATGAAAAAAACTTGATATGGGTATGGTTGAAAAATCTATTTGTTTGTGTGCGCATTGAATTAGAAGATTGTTCAAAACTCCTCTTTGACTTAGGGGGATAACTTGCATATAAAAAATCACTAAAGCAAACTTGTTTGTTAGACAAATAGTTGAGTGGATTGCCTAGCGATAGGTAGATTCCAGAAGCAAGAGATTCTTTAGAAGCTATCAATCCACACATTTTAAAACAATTAAGTTTATGAAACTAAAAGGAAGGCACTTGCATTAATAAGCAAAAGATATTGAAACTGAATACAAGGGTGCTTGCTAGGAAACATTATAGAAATGATTAAATTAGCAATAAACTCATTAATACTAGTGCTAGAGAGTTGGGGTATGTTTCAAAAAATCAGAAAGGGGTCTATGAACAAGCAAGAACACAAAAAATTGGGTTTGGTTAGGTGTAGATAGATGAAAATAGCTTATTGGTTTTCACTTCCATAATGACCATCGATGGTTAGGGGTAACCATCAATGGTTAAAGTGACTGTCGGTGGTTGGGTAACTATTAGTGATTGAATAGAACTATTGGCAGTTGACACAACCATCGGTGGTTACTGTGCAAGTTTTGGGCTTGATAAATTTTTGAATAGTAGGATCCAAAAAATAGATTTTGGTAGATGGGTAAGGGCTAGGTTGATTTTAAAATAGATATAAAGTAGATGAATATTAGAAAATAAATACTTGTCTTACTAGAAGTTGATTGGGCAATTGATTGAGGTAGTTGACCTATTGGTGGAATCTAGCTCAATTTTGGTAGATAATAGTACCTAAGAACTTGATGGAGGGATGATAGTAAGTCAACTCTCTGATATGGCCGCCAATTTATTGATGACACTGATTGACCTGCAAAAAAAACTCCTAAATACACAAGATCTTGATAATAATTGCAAATGGATTTGACCTCCTAGCTCCTCTCTTTTTATAGGCACAAGTAAGAGGTGGAAGTCAAGGTGAAAATAAGCTATCTAATTATAATTTGTCTATACAAAGGCTCGCAATAGGATTTAGACAAGCTGTATTTAAAAAATTAAAGAGGGTGGTTGCATGCTCTTGATTGGGATTGATCATCGATGGTTAGGGTGACCATCAATAGTCAAGGGTAAAGGCCAAAAATGTTGGTAAAGGCTAGGTTAAAAGCCACTTTAAGCCATTAAGCTAGTTTAACTAAACTGACTATGATTAGCCTTGGTTTATGGTAAAAGGGTGAAATTGTTCTTGAGAGGGTCCTAGGTGGTCTAGGGGTTTTTCAACATTCAGAATTGTAGTGTATAGATTTTTTTTGTCTATATTTTTCCCATTTTTATTATGTGGCTTGAAGCAAGAAGCTGCAAAACAAAAATAGAGTATGGGTCAAAGGTTAGGTTTCCCCGAATGTGGGAGGAGGTGTTCCCCCTCAAACTAGAAAGTAATGAGGTAAAATAGATTTGGGTATGGGTTTGATTAGTGGGTAGGTGATGATAAAAATGGGTGAATTATAGGTTGAGCACTGAAGTGCAAACAAGCACATAAAGTGTGAAAAAAGGGTGCAATATCTAAGATCACAATAGACTAGGTTGCCATAGCTAGTAAAAATTATAAGGGTTAGTGATAAGAAGGACAAGTGACAAGTGGACCAAGTGACCATCTTTAGATGTGGTGGTTGGGAATATTCATAAACTTAAGCCTCCTAAGTGATTTCAATGTCAAGTGTCACAGATATCTGAGGTAGGAATTACTCCTAAGAAGACACAAGCAGGTTGGTATGTATAAGGTGGTACAAGATCAAAAAGGAGAAACATGGAAATGTTGTCACTATAGTCAAGAAACTAGGCACAAAATCATCACAAAACATGAAATTAATTTAGGCTAAAATGGCCAATGACAAGGTGGATGTAATCAAAGGGGTTGGTCAGAGAAGGGTAATCCTTGAAAATGCAAGTTTTGGTTGGGTGAAAAGAAGGTGTTTTCTCAAAAAGGGTAGAACCAAGGTGGGATGCATTGAAAAGGTTTTAGAAGGGTGGGGAACCTAATTTTTGACAATTAGGGTTTTCCCCAGGGTTGACCATCAGTAGTCACCCTAACCATCAATGATTAGGAAGAAACCCTAAAATCCATAAGAACAAAAGTAAAACATAACTTCATTATTTTCATTTAACTTTTGGTAGTTTTCTTTGGTGATTGATTGGTGTATTTTGTCATTTTGCATGTGTGCTTGCTAAGTTGGAGTGAAGTGTTAGGTGATTTCTTATGAGGTTGACCAAGAGTAGATATGATGGAGGGTAGATGAGGACATAGTCGGGTAGTGGTTTAAGGGATTCATCCATGCTAGTGATCATGGAATGAGGTGGGTTATTTTATTGAATTTGATAGGATAGTTGAATTTACTATTTTAAAGGTTATATTGATTAAATAGAAATGTTAAAGATAGGGTTTTGA
This sequence comes from Torreya grandis, assembly GCA_037957365.1. Lineage (NCBI taxonomy): Eukaryota > Viridiplantae > Streptophyta > Pinopsida > Cupressales > Taxaceae > Torreya > Torreya grandis. The sequence continues at coordinate 835,728 of JARHVA010003685.1, read as the reverse complement.
ACTAGTTTGGGCAAATGATGCCCTAGATTTAGGGCTCATTAAAAGTGGGAAAATTAATGGGGGGAATTTATAGGTGAAAGGTGTGTTATGTGTGAATGGGGATGTATGATGGTGAATTTTAAAATTGGTTGCTTTGTGGATTTGTTTGAGAGATCTAGGGTTTGAGTTGCACCATCGATGGTCACACATAGTGACTGTTAGTGGTTTAAATGAATCATCAATGGTTGAGTGTTAGGGTAAAAAGGTACCCATTAGACCATCAACAATTCCATAAACTACCAGTAGTTGAAGGGCTCAGCTAGTGTTTGTGGAAGAGTGTTAGTGTTTTTAAAGTTGTGTAAGTTTTTTATATTGAAAATGTGTGTTGAAAGTTTTTGCTTTGAAATTGGTGTAAAAGGTAATGAATTTGACTAAGGGTTTTAATGTTGTGGAAATGGTAGGTGTTTGTTAGAGTGTCAATAAATTATGTTAGGTATCAGAAGGTGGGTATGGTTTGAAAATATTTAAAAATGTTGTAGTTGGTAAAATGTTGACATGTATGTGTTATGTAGGAAAATATGGGTGAAGCATTTAGAAAAAGATTAAATGATGCAGTGAAGGTTTGGAAAGTGTGTTATAATTTTAGGGGTCGATGGGTAAAGTTTAGTAAAAAAGTTATTAGGTGGGAAACTAATACGTTAGGGTTAGTGCCAGGTCATGCCAAGAGTTTTAGATCAATATAAGTAAGGTAATGGTTCAGTTATAATAGGTAAGTGTAGAATGGTATTTATAAATGGAAGACTAAGTTGGAATTTCTAATGTTATTATGATACAAGTACATGATCAGATTCAGATGAGGAACAAGATCCCTTTGATGTTTGTTGAGGTACAAGACATGATAACTATAGAGGAGTGGGACATATAGAGATTGGGTGCTATGATTCACTATCAACACTTACCATGGGATGTAGGGATGATTGTGGCATTCATTAAGATATGGGACCCTACCACAAACACATTTTTACTATCAATGGGGGAGATGATGATTCTCCTTGAGGATATCTAGTGTATTACATAACTTCCCATTTGGGGGGAGCCAATATGCCACATAAAGAGTGAGGAGATAGATTATCACATGGAGTTGATATATGGCATAGATTGGGTACATGCTCATTTTCATTTTGATGGATTTAGCTATAGATCCCTATACCAGAGAGTTCTTATGGACATATGTTTTCTCATTATGATGATGATGGTTATGTCCTATTTTATGATATCAAATTCTAGCAGTAGTTACTTTCCTTATAGATTGTTAGGAGTCCTAATGGAGATTATAGTAGGGAGGACTATGTTTGGATGGGTCCTAGTGTTATTAGTGTAAATTTATAGGGAGATCTGGGCCTTTTAATCCCATAGATGATATGTGATTAGCATTAGGTTCATACACCATTGCTAGGCATATGAGTATTGAGACTAGTGGGTACACCCTGGGATGGATTTAGATAGGTGACATCTCCAATCATGTTTACTATATGGAGAGGGGATTATGCCCTGAAAAGTGTTGGTGGTGGAGGCCAAGATATTAAGTGGTTTAAAAATGCCTTGGAGGGCTTAGTAGTAGGCGATATCATGTAGAGGCTATACGTAGGTTAGTTTATTTGACCTAGGTATAGATATCATACATTATCCCCCCAAAACTAGCATTGAATTCATGGGAGGTGGGATGGTGAGATAGATTTGATCCCATTTAACTAAGTGTGGAGATAGTTCAGACTTATTCAGGGGATTCCACCAGATTTCCCAAGGTATAAGAGAGAGGATGTAAAGTTTTTACTCCTAGAGTTGTAGTCATAAGATGTTGTTTTGGATCAGGAGGAGTTGTCAGTGAGAGCCCCCATAGATGGCATTGGTGTGGAAAATGGGTATGTGGATTGGTACCAAGCTAGGCATACATCAGCTAATTTTGGATGGGGAGATGGGGGTAGAAACCCATAGATGTGGATCCAATTAGGGTACAGGCATAGGATGGACAAGAAGTAGTGGTACTTACTGTGACATAGGCCCAAGTCAAAGGTTTGCAGGGATAGGTGGCTGATCTAAAGGCTCAAATTATTATTATATAGGGTTAGGTGGTCACTCTGACAAGATAACAAGATTCAACAAAGACCTCTCTAGATACAGTTACTCATGAGAGAGATTCTTTGAGATAGATGGTAGGAGGAGTAACAACATCGATAGTAAGAGGAGGACCACTTGATACAGTTCTGAGGGGATGATATTTAACCACCATTGAGGAGCTAAGATATTATGATGTGATCTTGTTAGCATAGTTGCCACTGGTGATGAGATATGGGGATTACAGGGTTGGTTTGGTAGGTGGGCCATTTATAATTACTCCAAGATAGTAGGCCTCCATAGTGGGTCAACCAAGCATATCATGGGACCACCACCAAATGGGAGTGTAGGTGTAAATACAGGTGGGGATAGTAGTGATGGCATAGGTGGTAGCAGTTTAGGTGTCCCAGGGGCTTCATGTATTTGGTTTGTTAGACATATTTATTTTTGATATTGGCCTACATGTCGATGATATGAGATGTATATGAGTGAGAGAGACATGTATATGCTATGACATGTAGATTCTTATTTGATTACATGATGTATATTTATTTTGATGATATTGATGGCATGTGATTATGTTATGATGTTTATTGATGAGTGTATGTTGATTTTTGAGATGTTTATGATGTTTATTGATTAGGTATTGATGTTTTTTATGATGATATCTTATTATGGATTGAATTATGATTATGGTTTTTTGATATTGGATGACATTAGCTTAGGTATGTACTTTTTTAGATATATGATGATTGATATGCTTATGTGATGATTGATGTGTTTATGATAATGGTGAATTCATATTGAGATAGATGATTTGATGTGGAAATGTTGATAATGATGATACAGTTTAGGAGATGGTTAGTATTTCATAATTGTGATGTGACTTATGGATAATTACTTCGGATGTATATGGTGAATGGTGTGGTTGATTTTATGATTTGTTGACATGTTTATGGATATGTAAATAGATAATATGTTTTGTCTTATGTTTTGATGTTTTGATGATTAGACAAAATATGTTTTATTATTAAATGTTGGAATTTGATACGTTAATAGTTTTATGTGATGTGTTGTGTATATATGATAGATAATATGTTTTTTATGATCATGGTCATGGATAGGATGGTTTTGATTGTTTATTTTTGATATGCTTGATGTTTGGGTGTATGGATGGGGTATGGCTCATGAGGTTGTTATGCACATGGATTAGTGGTGCAATAAAAATGATGTTTTTGAATGTTTGGATGTGATATTGGGATTTAATGAAGACACCAAAAATTGGTATAGGTAACAAACTAAATGTGAATAAGGATCATGACACACATGTATAATAATGAGAAGGTAAAAGAGATATGATGTGTTCATTGGTATAGACCTAACGAAAACTAAAGTTGGATTGGCTTAATGAAAATAAACCTTTTGAATTCTTCACATTAGTATATTTTGAGTGAAAAGATGGTATCTTGATCATATTATGTCAAGTAAGTGAAAAAATCTCATGAATATGATGGGTGTAGGGAGGATGGGTGAAAATGGAACCTTCTTGTGAGATTGGCATGCCTCTTCTATAGGCTTCCTAAGAGGTAGTATAAATAAGTCTATGCATATATATAAAGTGTAGATTGATCGATGCATGAAGTCTACTGATGAGAGCCAATTGTGGCTTTCCAATTATTGCCATTATGAGAGCCAATTGTGACTTTTCTCATTTCTTTTGATTTTGATTTTTGTTATTTTGATTTTGATTTTTGCTATTTTTTATTTTGATTTATGGTTGGGGAAGATGATCGATGCGGGAAGCTTCCAAGAAATTATTAGATTTGATAAAACCTTTACTTAGCCATCCTTGAAGGGAGTGGTCTAAGTTTATATGCTTATTTCAAATGCTTTAAATAGTTATCCTTTAAGGGAGTATTCCACCTTATGTTTTACAATCTTAGATGAAGTTTTCCACATTTGTCCATCAAAGGAGTAGTTTGAGAATGTTTTGGAATGACTCATGATTTTTTTGGGTGTTTGATACTACTTTTGCTTTTGAGTGATTTTTATTGGCATAGACTTGCTCATACATTCTCAAGGGGTTATCTTTATGAAGGAAAAATTAAGATCACAAGAAGGTTGCATAGGTGAAAAGAGTTTTAGGTGATAATGACCATGGGAATCAACCCTGAGGAGGGATGGGAAGTGCCATGAGAATCATGCCATTGGTAGAGCCATGGTACCCACAATTCAAGATTAGGTTATGAATATGATGTATAATCACATGATTCAGCTATAGTCTATCACCCCTAAAAGAGGAAAATGGATGTGGTTTGCAAGGGATGAGCTTAAGTTAGATAAATGATGAATGTGACCCCTCTTTAATAATAAGACAGACATAGATGTGAAGTGTTGAGAGGCTCAGGTTCTTGTTTTTCATTGAAAGAGTAAAAATGATAATCTCCTAATCCATACTTATGGGTTATGATGTAGGGTCCAAGCTAATTGAAAGCAACTTTGCCCCTTTTGATTTTCTCCATATTAGTTACATGTTGATTTTATTTAAGGATGAGGTCTCTAATATTGAATTCTTATACTTTTAGGTGTTTTTTATAAGCATGCTTGATTCATTATTGATAAACATAAAGATTGGAAAGAGTGGCCAAATGATGCTTGTCAAGTAACTCAAGTTGGGCTAAATGTTCTTGATGGTAATCATCTTCCAAAATAAGGTCTCATAATGATATATGAAGAGAAGGTATTTGGACTTTAAGAGGTAATACAACCTCATCTCCAAACATTAGAGAAAAAGGTGTAGCAATTATATGGGTTTGGATGCTAGTACGATATGCCCACAAGGTAAAAGGGATGTGAAAATGCCAATCCTGACTTGAGGCATTGACCATTTTAGTGAGCATGTTATTAAGAGTTTTGTTAGAGGCCTTTACTTATCTATTTGCTTATGGATGATATGGTGATGAAAAATTGAGCTTGATACCAAATACGTCATAAAGACCTTAAAGTTATTTATTTTTAAAGGATTTTCCATTATCTGTGATGATTTTATAGGGATTACCAAAATGATAGATGATGTGATGGGTGATAAATTAGACAATATTTTTAGCCTTTGTCAAGACAAGAGGAATAGCCTCCACCCATTTAGTGAAATATTCATTTACAATAATGATAGAATGCTGTAAGTATGAGGAATGAGGGTTGATTTCACCAATGAGGTCTAAACCCCATTATGAAAAAGGCCAAAAATCAATGGAAACTCAGGTTATGGTTGGGTGCATGATGCAAAGTAGCATGTTATCAACACTTAACACATTTTTTCATAAAATTATAGCAATCTTGGTTAAGGGTAGGCCAGTAATAGCCAAGATAGAGGATGTACTTAGCCATAATGAGGCCACTAAAATGACCCCCATAGAAACCCTCATGCATTTCCTTAATAGTGTGAGAGGCTTCTTGACCATGTAGGTAATGGAAAAGGAGGCCATTGAAGCCATTTTTATAGAGGGTTTTTCCCATAATGATATAATGATAGGTGCTATGAATAAACACTTGATAGACATTCCTAGAGAGGCTAGAGGGAATTATGCCAAGGTTAAGGTAGTCAAAGGTTTATTGATACTAAAGGTCAATTTGGGTCTTTTCCACATTAAAAACTATTGGAGTGTCCAACTTGATGTAGGAAGGTTTAGTGAGGTGATGGATAATGACTGATAGCTTGGAATTTGAGGGTGTTGATGGGATATGGGAAGCAAGAAAATCCATGGTATCAACAAAATTGTTGGTAGATCATAGGGTGGTTTGAATATGTTAGTGTTCAAATGATGTCAAGAGTTATGTGACTAATTATCTATATATTTGAAAAAAATCATCTGATACTGGTATATGCCATTGACTTGATTAACCACAAGTTGGGAGTCACCAAAGATATTGATTGTTCTTATTCACAAGGCTAAGGTAGTTTGAAGGCCTATTACTAGGGCTTTGTATTCAACCATATTATTTGTACACTCAGAGTCAAGTTTAAAATACAGAGGAAGGGGTTCATCAATGAGGTGATAAATATGATACCAGCTCCCCCACCACACTAACACTTTAATCTATCAAAGAACAAGGTGACCTGATATGTGAAATTTGTTTGAGATAGGGTTGTGATAGACTCATCTAGAAATTGAAGGAGAGGGGGTTGGTTATCTATTAGAGGTGTGTCAGCCAATTAGTTAGTAATGACTTGCCCCTTAATTAAATTTTAATAAAGGAACTCAAGGTCAAACTCTACTAGGAGCATGAACCATTTGGCCATACACTAGTTTTGGTATGGTTTATAGTGCATGTACTTAAGTGGGTCAGTATTAGTTATGACATAGGTTTTATGATCAAGAAGATAATGGAAAAGTTTGGTGGCCATGAAGACTAGATCCAAGAAAAGTTTCTTTGTATGGGTATATCGAGTCTCATATTCTACAAGCATATAGTTAATGTAATATATGACCTACTCTTTGTGTTGTTCATCCTGGTGGGCATGCATTTTCCCTAAAGAGTGGTCAGTGGTAGAGACATAAAGGTAGAAAGGTTGGTCATCCTTAGGATGGGTGAGGATAGGTGGGGACAAAAAGTAATCTTTAAGTACATCAAAGGCCTTTTGACAGTCAACATTTCATGTGAAATATATATACTTTTCAAGAGGTGATGGAAGGGTTGACATTAGTTAGAGAGCTATGAGAGAAATCATGAATGGATTGGAGCTTCCCCTACAAAATGCATAGTTGTTTAAGATTGATCAGGGGGAGAATCTTGAGGATGGATTTAATTTTGGTTGCATGTATCTTGATTCTCTGAAGGCAAATGATGAAGCTAAGGATTTTTCTCTAAAAGACCCTAAAAACACATTTCTTGGGGTTGAGGTAGACATGGTAATGGATAAGCCTTTCAAAGATAATCTTGAGGATGGATAGATGGTCTTTTTAGAGTTTGGATTTTCTAGGTAGGTCATCCACATAGTCCTTGATGATTTTATGGATAAGGTCATGGAATAGGTAGGTCATAATTCATTGGTAGGTTTCATCAATGTTATTAAGACTGAAGGGCATGACCCTATAATAAAAGGTCCCCCATGGGGTGATAAAGGCAGTTTTGTGTTGATCTTCATGGGTAATCAAAATCTGATTATAACTTGAGAATCCATCCATGAGAGGCAACATCTTGTGGCCAACTGCAAGATCAACAAGTTAGTCAATGATAGGTAGAGTAAATTCATCCTTTGGGTAGGCAAGGTTGAGGTCATGAAAGTCCACATAAACATGTAGTCCCCCTATGGCTTTGGTGATAGGTATGATGTTAGAAACCCACTAAGGGTAATTGATGGGTTGAATGAAGTTGACAGAGATGAGACATTAAATCTCTTATTTGATAATAAGGGATATTCAAGGATGCATTCATCAAAGTTTCTATTAAACAAGCTTGGCCTCATGATTGGTTACAATGTTATGGGTGGCAATGGTTGGTTTGATGTTAGGCATGTTGGGATATGACAAAGTGAATGAAATACTATGATCATAGAGGAATGTAGATAAGTCCTAGATCTCTTTAGAGTTTAGGGAATGGCCTAATTTGACAATGTGGGGGTTATCTAGAGTGCCCAAGTCGATAATCATGGTGGATTAATTCAACAAGGTTGAGGTCTTAGGAGGAATTTTTTTGTGGATAGAGATATTGGGTGCACCAAGGTAGGTGATAATGGAATCATCATCTTGGCACTAAATAGTGTGAATGGTAGGAGAGTCTTCTCCTATCATCATAGGATGAGTTAAAGGGATAGATAAAATTACCCCTTCCTTTTGATAAGTTAGAGGTCTAAGCTTGATCATGTTGATGAAAAAAATTAGGTGAGATGATGTCATCATCATCACACTCAGGTGGAGGAGAAATTGGTGAGGAAGGGGCCTCTTCTTCAATAATGGTAACAACAAGCTATTTGGCTTTCTGATTATTGATTAGAATGAAACCAAGGCTATGCTTATCATGAGATTTTTTGGTTTTGATTGAGATTAATGTGTGTGGGTCATGCTCATATCAACCTAATATAAACCCTTTCTAGGCACATCTATGAATGTATATTCTGGCGAAGGCTGGATTATCTAAGTAAGAGAAGGTAGAGGTGAATGGTTGTGGTGGAGAAGAGGTGGTGGTATTATTGAGTATCTTGTCAAGTCCCCTATAAATAAAGTGGGTTTGATAGCTTGAAGGCCCTAAATAAATAATTGCTCCAATGTTGGGGTCATAACCTAGTTGGTGGTTGAGTTTCTTATACTCTTGGGGAGTAGGGAAAGCATCAAGGGTAAGGAGATGATATTCTCCAAGGATAAGGCATTGGAAGGTAGATTCCAAGGGATTTGTAGTGGGTATTTGCTCCACATGAATAGACAAGATGGTAGATGATTCTATGGAAGAAAAAGAAAGGGATTCATCTTCTGTGGTTGAGGGCATGCTTGTAGATGGTGGGGGTACTTTTGAAGGAGGTAGGAGAATGTCACTAGGGAGATAGGTCATGTTTCATGCTACAAAAGGGCTTGGGTTAGCTTATATGGTAACAACTTGACCTTCATACTTGAACTTGACATAATGATGAAGGGTAGAAGGTATGAAAACCATGGCACAAATCTAAGGTATCCCTAGCAAATCATTGTACTAAAATTCACCTTTGACCACATAGAGAAGTTTAGGGAACATGAAAGGTTATAGATGAATGTGAAGGATAATGGTTCTCAAAGTAGTGGTCATAGTGTTGTTAAAGGATCTAAGGATGATAGAAGTTTTGGATATGATATTATCTAGTAATTTGAGTTGGTCATAGTCATGGGAAGATATGATATTGATATTGGCTCCCCCATTGATCATAACTCATTTAAGGTAGGTTTGGTTAATATGGGTAGTAATAAAGAGAGGGGGATCTAAGTCCTTTGGGTGGATAGAAAGTATCTCTGAGTCCTTAAAGGTGATGAGGATGGGGAGTTGGAGAGTACCAAAAAAAGTCTTTATAGGTTGAGAGTCACCTAATTTGACCTCTAAGGTCTACATAGCCTCTATCATGCTTTGGTGATTGTAAGGTGAGGTAGACATGAGCTCATAGAGGCTCATCTTGGCTAGGGTATGATGGATCTACTTAAGAATGACCTCTAGATGGATTCGGAGGCATTGGCCTCAAAGGTGCCTAAAATTATAACTTTAGGTTTAGCTGAGGATGAAGAGGCATGAATGTGGTTTGGTTAAGGGTGAGAAGATGGGTATGTATATATAATGGATACCTTGGCCTTCCCTTCATCCTTCTTTTGTGATCATGTGACCACATTAATGGTGTAGATAGAAGGGAGAGATGTGATAATAGATTGGATTGGTTCTCCATCACTTTGTGGTGAGAGTGGAGGATTAAGTATGCATTAGGAAATGTTTATTAGGTGCATCAGTAAAGGATTCAAGGGTAGTTCATCTAATAAAATATCATATTCATCATAGAGCTCATGGATAATGGCTTAGAGGGCTTTACAGGTCTCTATATCATGTCTAGGTATCATGTGATAGGAATAGACTTGATGGTCATTGTATTAGGATAGTTTCAAACTAAGAGGATTGAAAGTTCTTATAGGAGGTAAGGTGAGGCAAGAGGCTTATAAAAAACTTTGAAAAATGGTTGAGTAAGACTCAGTTAAAGGTGGGAAGGGTATAGAGGTTGTGGTTTTGGTTGGGAAGTTAGGTAATTTTGTGGTAATTTGGTTGGTGATAAGGAATTTCAGTAAGGTGGTGCTCCTAGTTAATGGTTTGTGTGTGGGTATGCTAGTGGTTGAATGGTTTGACGTCAAGAGTTTAGTTAGTAGTAATTTGGGAAAGACCAGTGTATTATATATCAAGTGAGATAGTGTAACCAATAACAATGGATGACACATGTTGAAAAGAGACTACTTTTTAAGCAAAGTTAAGGGATGAGGCCCTAAGATAGAGGGTCAAGTAGAGGGAGTTAAAATACTGGCCATGTAGCCCTTTAATAGTCTCACCCATCTGGTTAGTTTGGCTTGAGGTTGAGGCATAGGGATAGATGGGTGTAACTCCACTTTTAAAGATGGACAAGCTAAATTATTTGCAGGGAAGGCACCAAGACTTTTGAAAGGTTTGGTCGGTGGTTTAGTTTTCTAAGGTATGATTGTTTTGGTTGGTTAAGAGGGTGATGGGCTATTAGAAGTTTTGACTAGTTTAAGAGGAGGTGGAAAGATGATGGATTAGTTGGTTAAAGGGGTGCTTAAAAGTTTGGGTTTATTAGCATAAGGGAGCCCTAGTTGTTTCTAAAAAGTGGCTCATTCCATATTTAGTCTTTTGACCAAATCCAATTTTTAAACCAATTTAGAAAAGGGTTTATAAATTGGTCTCACTCCCTGTGTAGTGGATGTAAAGGACAAACCTATGGGTTGAGGGGGAGGGTTGGTAGCCTTGTCCATTTCCTCAAGCAAAGGATGTAAGATTGGGATGGGTGGCTCCTCCATGAGAGGATCTAGTGATAAAGTGTCTCCCTTGGGCATGATGTCTATAGGAGTAGTGGTTTGTTATGTATTTAGGGGAGATGGTGAATTGGGAATGGTTGTTTGCTTGGATAGGGTAGTTAAAAAGGTGTTTGATGATTTCAGAGCCTCTATGAGTGAAGTTAAGGAGAAAGGAATCTCCTTGGTTTGGGTATCTAAAGGAGGGGAAGGTGACTCCACCTCTTTGATAGATGAGGTGGGGGAAGAACAATTAAGTTAGATGATAGGATCTTCATCAATAAGCATATCAAGAACCGTATTGACCATGTGGGCATCATGAGAACATTAAACCTAGGTGTTATTATTTTTGGTAGGGACGTGGTTGGGAAAAAGCTTCTTGAAGATGTTGAGAGCTTGGTTTTGATGGGAATTGGGGTTATCTAACATGATTTCCCCCTTATCAATGAGGCTTTAGATAACATTATTGAAAGTGTTAGATCAGCTGATGTCATGTCCAATTACTTAATAGAAAGCACATAGGTCATTCTCATTTTACCAAGTATGTGTAGGATGAGAAGAATCAAACTATTGATGGGGTTTAATTGGAGGAAGATGTATGAGATTAGCTTTTAGTAACTTCTATAAAACCAAGGTGTAATATTCTCCAAGTGGAGTGAACTATTTTTGGTTGCTTCGGTTTGGGTTCCTTGTGTTTTGGTTGGATGGATTCGAAAGTTTTTGTTGATTTTTATTGGGTGGAGGGGTGGTTTTAAGGACAACCGCATTGTAGTTCACTTGCTCTTGGTTTCAGTATTGGCTTGGTTGCTTGGTTTGGAGGAAGAGGTTTTATTGGTCTTGAAGGTAGAGTTCTTTTTTTATAACTTCAATTTACCCTCATCAATGGCTCAATTTCCTAACTTACGTGCCATGGTAAAATCTTCATCAAAGGTTATAAAGCTTTGGACATGTAGTGTAGAAGAAATATACTTGGCACAAGACCAAGAATTTTTTTATAAGTTTAAGTTGAGGCAAGGAAAATGAAATCTAATTAACTAAGTTCTTCCAATGGGTGATGAAATCGACAATAGATCCATCATCAAATTTCTTGATAAAATAGAGTTTGGTGATAAAGACCTTCTTAGATATGTTAATGGAAAAATGATCCAAGAAGACTTGTGCTAGTTGGGTGAAAGAAAATTTTGAATGCTTGGTGATGAAACTATACCAGTCAAGTGTCAGGCCAAATAATTATATGGGGAAGGTTTGGAGGATAAGGGCATCAATGAAATCAATCATGTAATAGGCATGCCTAAATTCCCTAAGGTGATGCTGGGGGTCTTCCTTGCTTTGAAATTTAGTGAATTTCAAAAGTTCCCACTAAGGAGGATAGGGTCTGATGGGGATAGAAGGACAGATAGTTTCTTTACAAATATGATCATAGGATAAGATGTTATGAGCCCCTAAATGGATGACTCAAGGTTTTTCATCTTGTCCATGAGCATCTTCATTAGGTTAGTTTGAAGGGGTGCTCATAAAGGGTTATAAGATGCATACTGTGGTTGTGTTTAGGTGATATATAGGTAATTGGTTGGTTGTTGAGGGGATGTTACATATTAGAATGTGGATGTTAAAGTTTGGATAGGTTATTCATAAGGGTAGGTGGATGCCGGTGGTTGGGTAGTGGGTACATGCCCTTCTGGGTTAGGGATGTATCCTAGGTTGGGCATGATGGGTACCTATTGAGGGATTCCCATGGGTTGGGTATGAATGGTAATTATATTGGTGGTAAGAGGTGAGGTAGTGGCATTTGTACTAATGGGTGGTGAAGTATAAGGTATAGACACTACCAAGTTTGGTAGGGGATATTGACCAATGGGTTAGGATTGATAGAGGAAAGAGGGGTAGTGATATAGGTAGGTTCTCCAATAGTGAGTGGAGTGTGATGGGTTAATGGTTGGTTTATTCATAAGGTGGAGGAGTCATTGGTAGGCACAGAAGATGTAAGGGTAATACCTAGTTGGGTTGGTTGGTTTTCAACTATGGTATCAAAGGGGTTAATAGATGAAGATGCCTAGGTAATCAAAGGTTAGGTAGTGATCACATCAACAAAAGCATCCCCCATAAGGTGAGATGTGATGCCATAAATAGGATCTAGATATGGAGTTGAAACTAAGGCATGGTGAGGGCAGGCATTAAGGTAGTGTTGAAGGGCAACTGGGTTATTGTCCAAAAAAGTGGTAAAGTCTATGTATTACTAGGGAAATACCTAAGGAAAATTATGTATTCCCAAAGAATGGGGTGAGTTATATGCTTTATATATGTACTCCATACATGATGAGGTAGAAGAGGTAGATTTGGGTGATAGGTTCTACTCTGTTAGGTCTCTTCATTGCTAGCGAGTGAGAACCATGTAAGGAAGGGGGAGAGAATACAAAAATAAACTCACAACTCAAAGAAGAAGAAGAAGAAAATAAAATTATCAAGGAAATAAAGACATGCACTATAAATTATGTTAAGCTTATAAGTTAGTTTTACTCTCACTTTTAGCTTATGCCTTAGTTTTCAAGAAATATATGACTCAAAAATGGCTTGTAGAGTAGGTACTAGAAGAGAAGTCTAAGGATGGTTTCAAGTTATGTTTAAGGCTCTCAAAACAATCTATATTTGAATTTGATATGTGGCTTGGTATTGGTTCATACCCCCTCACTTCACACACCACAATGTTAAGGGTGTTAGGTGCTTTGCCAATATATACCGAATTCTGGATTTTATACTCAACTTTAGAGTTGAGTGGATTCCCCCCTTGGTAATGACCTCTAAGTAGGATTGTTAGGAAAGGGTAAGGTGACTGATAGGTGATGAAATCTTAGTTGGGATTTATCTCAATTTTTTTTAATGTTTGATTGATGAAAGTTGTTCTACTAATGTGTGCAACAAAAGTGGTGCTATGATGAGATTATTGTGCTTCAATTCAAAGTGAACTAATATTAAATTCAACCAATGGATGTAGTTGATTTTAAGCCCAAAATAAATTTATATTTTGTTTATGAGCACATATAGAGAGGAGATCACAAAAAATGTAAATAAAATTTAAGTGGAGAAATAAAAGGTCCCACTGGGTGTACTAGAATGTTTCACATAAATTTTAGCTTAAGTTCTAGAGAAAGAGAGAAAATAAACTTGATATGGGTATGGTTGAATGTTTGTGCATGTGTTGAATAAAAATATTTCAAATATATCCTATTTGGCTTGAGAGGATGGCATGCATATAAGAAATCACTAAATCAAACTTGTTTTTTTAGATAGATACTTGAGTGGATTGCCTAGTGATAGCTAGATCTCAGAAGCAAGTGCTTCCTTGGAGGTTGTCAATCCACATGTTTTAAAACAATTAAGTTTAAAAAACTAAAAGGAATGTATTTGCATCAACAATCAAAATATACTAAAACTAAATACAAGGGTGCTTGCTAATAAATATGATAGAAATGATTAAATTAGAAATAAACTAATTAATACTAGTGCTAGAGGGTTGGGGTATGGTTCAGAAAATCAGAAAGGGGTTTTTGAACAAATAGGAAAATAGAAAATTAGGTTTGAATGGGTGTAGATAAATGAAAATATATTTCTATTTTTCACTTCCATAGTGACCATCAATGGTTAGGGGTAACCATCGATGATTAAGGTGACCATCGATAGTTGGGTAATCATCGATGGTTGACACAATTATTGATAGTTACTATGTAAGTTTTAGGCTTGATAAATTATTGATTAGTGGGATTAAAAATATGGATTATATGAGATGGGTAAGGTTTGGGATGAGTATGAAATGGAAATAAAGTAGACAAATATTAGGAAAAAAATATTTGTCTTACCAGAATTTGATTGGGTAGTTGACTGAGATGGTTGACCTATTAGTGGAATCTAGTTCTATTCTAATAGAGTAAAGATACCTGAGAACTTGATGGATGGATGATGGTAAGTCATCTCTCTGATATGGCTACTAGATTACTAATGACATTGATTTCCCTACAAAAGAATCTCCTAGATACACAAGCTCTTGATAATAATTATAGATGGATTTGACCTCCTAGCTCCTCTATTTTTATAATCACAAGCAAGAGGTGGAAGTCAAGGTGCAACTAAGTCGTCTAATTATAATTTATCCATGCAAAGGATCACAATAGGATTTATACAAGCTATATTTGAAAAAAACAAAGTAGGTGATTTCATGCTCTTGTTTGGGCCTAACCATCGATCGTTAGGCCTAACCATCGATGGTCAACCTGATCATCGATAGTCAAGGGTAAAGGCCAAAAAGGTTAGTAAAGTCTTGGTTAAAATAAAATTTAAGCCATTAATCTAGTTTAACTAAAATAACTAAAATTAGGCTGGGTTTATGGTAAAATGGTGAAATTGGTCCCGAGGGGGTCCTCGGTGGTCCATGGGTTTTTTGACATTTAGAATCATAGTATGTGGATTTTTGGTGTCTACACTAGGTCTTGGGGTTATTTATACATATGTGACCTTTGATCTTAGGTTTATTGTTATGTTATCAGTTTAATGGATTTTATATTCTTTATTGTAACCATTAATTTTTTATTTCCACATCCTAGACCCCAAATGTTCATTTACACTTAAAGCATCCTAGGTGGTGTCTCTTCTTCCCTTCATGAAATAATGAAAATCCACATGGATCTTGATCAAAACATGGATCTAGTTTACTAGATATGTCATCTAGTTCATCTTTGATATACCTAATTATGTGATTTATATATGTAAAACACTTTGTAAGATACTTATTCAAGTTTTTCATGTAAAATTAACTATTCAATTAAGTTGCAATCAAAGAATAATTGTTTGGATAGTCTAAACATTTGTGTATAGATGGTGTTAGCATATTATAGCCTTTGATTCTAATAGGTTTTTCAAATATGATAGAATTACCAATATTTACATGTGGTGGTTTCATAACCTATGCTATCTATAAGTGTTGGTTTTGAAACTACCCTAACAATTTCAAAACCATGGATTTGCTTAAAGTTATGGTTTTGCCACCAAATAAAATATGGATAAATGAGTAGTTGCAAATGCCTACTCTTCTTGGTGAAGGTTCATTTGAATTTTTTGGTGGGTTACAAGTTATAAGGACATAAATATAGTATTTATTGATGCAAAAATCATAAGAAGTTCATAAGAAGAGTTGATGATGGATTCACATTGTAGTTTATAAGTTTGTCCCATTGTTTCATAGCTATGAGTGGTTATTGAAGTTATGTTGGATCACTGTGAAGTATCTAAGTAATAGTCATGTATTCAAGCCATGGATAGTTTAATAATGGAATCATTGTCCATGAAGGCCATATTTATTAGTAACTTTTACAGTGGTTTAACTATATAATGGAAGGGGAAAGAGAATACCTCATTTACTAGAGTTTTTACTACATCAGGTCTATCCATGTCATACAATGTGTTCTGATTATGCTTTGGATTATCTTATAATTCATTCTTATGTTCATTATATTCTACATTTCATTTCCAACATTTTTTATTTCTATTTTATAATATAAATTAGTATTCAAAATAACTATCAAAAAATCTTATTTTTATCTAGGACTATAAGATCAATATTGTTGAAGCTTAGTTAGGAATATCCACATAGTATGTGAATCAGATTGGTCTCACAACTAGTTTAGTATCAATTTTAGTCCTTGTGTATGTTTTCATGTGTCTATGACTACACTAAAGTATATGGTCATCACTATATCAAGTAGTGATGATGGTCAAGGTATCTTAGCTCTTTTGAAAGAAGAAATTGCCACAAGGAAGTGGAAGGAAGAAATCAAAAGTATGATTCGATTTGACAAATAAGATGTCCATATAATAGAAGAGATATTTCAAAATATTGAACAAGGAGTGGATATAATCTCTCTTAACATGATAAAATTTTATTGGTTGGAGTCCATCATGGGGATTCTCATGGAAAATATTGGTGTTTATATAGAGAAATTGAAATAAATTAAGGACACTCCCAATCATGAAAAAATGGAAGATCAACCTTGTGCTAACCAAACTCCACCTCCATTTAATGATGAGACAAATAGATATATTCATCCATATGATAAAGATGTGAATTCAAATATGATACCATTTTCTAACCCTACAAGAGAAATATTTTAATTTGTATGAAGCTAGTGAGAGCCAAAATATTTATTTTATAAGGTGAAAACTAACCAATCATTATTTAATTTGGTTTCAAAATTATGTTCATATATTGGTTGTTAATAATATTCCTTATATTAGTAAGTGGGTTTATTTTAAGGTGATAATCAAGAAATAATTTTATCCTATTTGTTATGATGAATAAACATCCATAAATTGATAATATCTTAGGAGAACTCTAGGCCAAACCATGTAGGAACATACTAGTGAGTTCTGCAAGAAGGATGTCAAAATGGAAAAATATATAACATCCCATGACATCTTCATGAAGTACATTTATGGACTCTATAACCATTTGAGTAGATCTATCCTCTTGGAAAACCCTATTGATGTAGATTAGGCTTGTTCTCAATTTCATTAAATAGAGATGGACAACAAGAAGAAGGCTTCATCTTCCTCTCAAAGCACTCTGAAGAAACAAGGTGGTTCTATACATAAGGGTAAAGGAAAAGGTAAGTATAAATATGATTATATATATATATATATATATATATATATATATATATATATATATTAATACTAAAATTCATTGTTGGAATTATGATTTTGATAGTCATTATGAGTATTTTTTTGGAAGTTACATTAGTAATTGCATTTGTTCAAGAAAAAGAAGATGAACAAAACTAAAACCTCTCTAAAGGTCAAGACATTAGTTTAAGATTCCATGTAGATTATGTAGCACCAAGAATCTTAATGGAACCACTATTTTTTGGCATGGGGGTACATAGGGTACTTAAACAAACAACTAGGAGGCTAGAAATCTCAAAGTTTCTATGGGATACAAGAGATCTATAGTGGCTATCCGGTTTACTATCTTGCACCAAGATATAGATAGACTTGTAAAATAGGTTAGGGCTAGCATAATAAATAACATAAAGGATGTATTTATCTCTATTGTATATAACCATAGTAAATATTTTAGCTAAGGCTAGACAATTGATTGCATATAAGTTGTTGAAACAATAGTGCCGAATAAAGAGATCTAATAAATGATATGTAAACTTAAAATCAAAGGCACTTTTAGGACAAATGAAAGATATTTTAATAAATGAATAAATTTTTAATCAAGGGTTCAAGAGCATACCTAGTCTAAGTTTGATCTATCTTTTTACTCTAAACACTATTATTTTCTGACAATGTAATTTTCTAGTTTAGCAAGAGAGAGAGATTGTTTAAGCAAGAATTATAAATTATTTTGAGCATATAAGATCCTATTGTGTAATGAGAAATGTTTCCAATGCAAACACAACATATAATGGAAGATATTTCAATCAATTAAGATAATATTTAACCACATATAAATTCATAAACTTCAAAAACTATCCTAGATAATGCTCTAGCAAGATGAATCACTAAACCAAATCAAACCCTAACATGTATACTACTGAAAAAAAACAAGAGAAATTTATAAAGAAAAGTTCACACATATAAAACTCAAAAGGAATGTTCAAATTTTTTAACAATTGATTATCAAAGCTAGGAGCAAGAAAGGAAGAGGATCAGGCTGTGTGTGAGCTGAGTCCATACCAAGAGCCAAAAGTTATGGAAGAGGTGAAGGAGAAGCTACCAATCTATGAGAGAGCCAATGGAAGGAACATAAGAGATAGGTGAAATGGAGTCTTGAGGGATCAAGGAGAAATCCACAATCTTCATGAACACTTTAGATAGCAATGTGAATCACTAAGATAAGCTGCAGATTAGTAGGGCATCTCCTATCATAATGAAAGCTATTGTGCCAGATAAGAACCAAAAGAGATTCAAAAAGATAGCCAAGATTTGAGTGTGATGATAATGTGAGAATATAAAAGAAAAAATATAGGATATATCTAAGAGAAAGAGTTAAAATTAATGATAAAATGGCATATATCTCAACCCTAATCTACCAAAAGACCAAAAATAGTTATTTTTAGCCATTTGGGCCTAAACAGGGAACTTTTTCATGCATTTTACCTAGGTCATCACCTAAGCCACAATTTTTTTAAAGGAAACACATGGTCTAGGCTTTGGGTTTCTTCCTTAATCTACGTCTTATTTCAAAAGGCCACCTAGAGTGGTCAACAAGTCTCTAAAAGGGCCCCAAAAGGTGCATAGAGAGCCTATCTGGTGAGCAAAAGGTCTAGGATGGACTAAACATATATAGGGGATGAGAGTATGATGTGGGAAAGGTCCAAGTGAGTGGTCAATGTATCTGATTTGGATAACCAGGGTCGATAGTCTTCATGTGAGCTTTTACATAATCATAGGGAGGAGTAGGGTCATGAGAAGTATGATTACATATGCCCCTAAGGTATAAGTAGTTAAAGTTTAAATGAATAATGAGTGTTGTGCAAACCTAGAAGCCACAAAAAATTAAAGGAAAGAAATAAATATAAATATAAAAGAAAACATTACCTACACTTACCATATAAGGATGGTAGTGGAAGAATTTGATAGTGTGATCTATGGGTGAGAGTGCAAATGTTGCATAATCCAAATCCAACTCTAGCTCCAGCTCTAGCTCTATTTCCTATGAAGAAGGGTTATATGTGATATCAAATCAAATTGTATAATATAAAATTACATTAACTAAGGCATAAACCCTAGTGTTCTCCATACGAGGGATATGGGTGAAGTAGACATCCTCAAAGAAGGAGAGAAAATCATACACCACCTCAAAGAGGGGGAGCAACTCAGAGCTAAGGATGATCTAGGCATTGGTGAGTTGAGACATGACTAAAAGTGAGTTAGATAATAACTACAGATAACACAAAACCTAACTTAAGGTCATCAATCAAGGTGATAATGAATTCATGATACTCAATGGCATTATTCATCTCACTAGTAAGGAAGAAACTAGTTACAACAAGATCATGACCCCATAGATCACTGATAACCCAAACTGTAGCTACTGGTCTTGGGTTACCTTGAGTGCCACCATCTATGTGAATCACCACTGAGAGTGTTGGTAATATGATTGTCATTAATGTCAAAAGGGACACTATAAATGTCATTGATATCAAAAGGATTAAGCAAGATTGATGGAGAGAAGATCATGTTTCACAGTTGTACTGTGCAAAGTTATCATGCTTTCACAGAGATCATTTATGGATGTTTAAATTCAAGTGGATAAAATATCAGTTATGGTTTTTTTAACAATCTATAAATATGGTCCACATGTTTAGAGGAGAAATAATGAGCTCATAATTGATTTATTTAGCTCTTAGACTAGATAGGGTTTCTCAGTAAAACCCTAAGGGTTTAGCCATGACATCAGCAAATAATTTCTATTTTGATGTTGATTAGATATAGGCTAGAACTAGTAGCTTAAGTTATAACTTAAGCCTTTGTTGCCATTGAAAAATTGGCCCCCTCAACCTAGAAATTACTAACTATGAGTAATGATCAAAGGACTTTATATTTTCCTAAGTCTAAAACTTAATATTTGTCCCAACTTAATCAATGGCCCATGCTTCATCATACATAGATGATCCAACAAAGTGAAGAAAAGTTAAATTGTTAAAAGGATATTCGAGTAAGTACGTAAGTGATGAGTTTCACATTCATAGACCTTATCAAATAGAGACCCAATTGGCATAAGCTTGTCAGAGTTAATGATCAAGTTAATTGGAAGATAAAATGGATTATGCTTAATCAAACATTAAAGATCCAATAAAGGATGATGAATTTAAAGTGTCAAAGGTCCCTTTGAGTGAATGTGCTAATTTCAAGTGTCACAAACACATGATTCTATTAGATAGAGGACTAATGCAAGGATGCAAAATGTCTCAATAGAAAGAATTGATAGTAATGTATAGAAGGCATGTGCTTATGCCAAGTGTCATATCCTCAAGGGTTAGAAATATATAAATATAAATCTTGTTAGAAGATTTGATGGTGTAAGAGTGATCATGCAAAGGAAATCCAATGAAGTGAATGGACTCAAATGCTATAAAGTGCTTGATTTTTATCTACACAGTGGAAAGTTAAAGACCAAGTAGCTTTGAGAAGATTAATGGAGTGGAAGTGATCCAAAGATATAGAAAGCTATGAGAAGAGGTTAAAGTGTTAATGTGTAATGACCAAGTCAAGGTAAAGGTCATGCACCTTTGGAGATTGAGTGACACATGGAAGCTTGGAAGAGAAATATCCTATAGAGTGAGTGAACTCAGATGGAACAAAGTGATAGATGTTTAATATCTTGATAGAGATAAAAAATGTGCATATCTGGAGATCGAATGGAAAGAATGAGCCTATCAAAAAATGATCAAATGGACACATTTTAAAGTTAATATATATATGAATATAGACCATTGTATCATCTCACCAAATTCAAGATCAATAATCAAAATTTAAAGTCATGTCTAGACAAATGGTTAGTTACATGAACATGCAATAACTTGCATATAATATATATATCTCAACATATACAATGAGATTGATCGATCTAACCAATAAAATATACATTAAAGAGCTTGTACATCAAGACTTAACTCTAATAGATGATATAGCTAATAAAGAGACCTAAAATTATGGTGTGATACATGGAATCTATTGTAAGGTGTCATGGTTTAACCACTTCTTATGGATCCATTAGCTCTGGCCATTGTATAAGGCACTAATAGGTAGACCCTTTGGTGCAATGATAATTGGTTGGCTAATAGAATCAAAATGTGGGAACTTATAGTTTAATTCATAATGAATTAAATTCCAAAATTGGCATGATGTGTTACAATCTAAGTGTGAACATAGAGATAAGAAAGAATCCCTAGATCATTTGTTTACATAAATATGATATCTAGGATAAAGCAAATGTTGTTGAACTATTAAATTTTCTATTGATCCAAATTAAATATAAAGCATAGTGGTTGTTGAAGGCAATAAAGTGTGTCAAATAAATAAATATCTAGACATAGGACTAGATAGGAAAAGTGACGAATAGAGAGGAAGAAAAGCACAAAGAGAATGTGCAAAGTATGATCAATTGAAAATTAGACATATAAAAAATAATATAGATTTGGAATAATGTATGAATCTAATTTGTAAATTAGAGTAATAGCTCCATAAATTTTTTTGATAGGTTGGTACCATTAGATAAGCTGAGTGGGTGCTCAGATTAGGGAGTGGGTGACTCTTTAGAGTTGGTGCTATTAAACCAAGGGATTGATGTCTCCTTAGGATTGGCATCCTTAAACATTATAACTAGTGAGGTTTTTTAGTGAGGCTAGATTAAAATAGTATCTTCTAGCAGCTATTCTCACTATAGTTTGTTGCTTTCGGTTTTCCATGTATAAATGTTGTATCATGTGCATTTATGATTATATTTGATCTCTACATTTGTCTTTTATTCTACATATGCTTTTGAATTTACTTTAAAAGGATTGAAAGATTAGCTTTAATTGACATACTAACTCACCCACCTTCTCAGTATCTAGTTGTGTTCTAAAAATTGGTATCAGAGCCTAGGGTTCCTTTGAAATAATCTTAATCATCTCAGGTAGATCTTGGAATAATGAACACAATGACTAGTTAAGAAAGATCTTCATAAAAAAAAGCACCTCTCTTTGATGGATCTAACTATGCATTCTAGAGCATAAGAATGGAATCATATATAACTTCATTAGGGTTTGATGTATGAATGTCTATGGTTAAGGGATATACATCCTCTACTACAACTCTTACTAATCAAGAATCAAAGAAGTCATATTAGAGCAATGTTAAGGCAAAGAATGTTATTCTCTGTGGATTGTCCAAATCAGAGTTTGTCAAAGTGATGCATTGTCAAAATGCACAAGATATCTAGAACAAGTTGAAGAGCATCTTTGAAGGTGATGGTAAGGTAAATTAGGCCAAGCTATAAACATAAAGAGGAATGTTTGAGATTATTAAAATGACTAAAGAAGAGAATATTGTAGACTACCTTCTTAGAGTAGATGAAATAGTCAATACAATCAAAGGCCTTGGAGAAGAAATGAAAGAGTCAATCATTGTCAAAAAGGTTTTTAGATCTTTACCATCAAGATACGATTCTAAAATCTCTATAGTAGAAGAAGAATAGATCTAGATAAACTCACTATTGATGAGTTATAAACATTTATAGCCTATGAGATGAGATTGGGAGAGACATACACCTTCAAGAGAGATATTGCATTCAAAGTAGCCAAGCTAGTAAAGGAAAAAACATCAACGTCTAAATATAAGGATACTAATGAAGAAGAAGCTAACTTTATCAAAAGACTAAAGAGAGGATCTATAAAGTATAGAGGTAAGTTACCCTTCAAATGATTTAATTATGGTAAAGTAGGACATTTTACTATTAAATACCCTCATAATAAAAAGGATAACTCTGAGTAAGTAGAGAGTAGAAAAAATGTGAAACCCTACTATCCCAGGAATAAGATCTTATTCAAAAATAGGAAATGTCTATACACAAAAGAAGATAGTGACTCAATGAAAGATAATGATAGTTTAAATGATGATCATGACTATGATTTTGTGGCTAAAGGAAATAAATCCCTATTCATGATAGTAGGATCAACTTCTATAAATTTAGATCAAGATAAAGTTGAATACTCAGATGAAGAATAATAAGAAGTGGATCTAGAATGTGAGCTCATATGTGCTATAGATGAGATTGACAAGATGAGAAAAGAGAACTCAAAATAAAAGAAGCTTGAACAAAAGGAAATTTAGAAAATGTCTAAAAGTCTTGAGAAATATGATCAAATGGTAATTAGCCTAAAGACACAAGTTGAAGAGGCTAAAATAATAGAAGATGTAGTCAAAATGGAACTATAATCTAAATCTGATGAATGTGTGAAGTTTGAGGTAAAAATAGTGGCTTTGAGAAAAGAACTTGAAAAAGCCAAAGGTCAACTAAATAAAAGTCTAAAGTTGATAGGAGGATTAGACATTCTTGATGAACTGATCAACTCTAAAAATCCCTCAAAAGAGAGATCAGGTCTTGGTTATGAGAAGGGGAAAAATTCCTCAACTAGTATATCTGATAACCTATATGAAAACTTCAAAGCAAAAGAAGGATTAGGAGCCAAGAAATAGAAATATTGCAAGGATACAAAGATAAACACAAGAAATGCTAATGTGAAGAAAACTGAACTTGAAAATAAGTTTGAATATAAAATAAGATAAAGGTAGTTTATGTTGATGGGTACACTAAGGTGAGGAACTTGAAGAATCCAAATCTTAGAAGAATTCCTCATGTTGCACTAAGAAATGTTATGATCAGGTATTCCACATATTTTTATGGTTATATTTGTAATCATTCTAGTCATAAGATTAGTAATTTTAGAGTTATAACTACAAGGAGAATCAATTTTATAAGCAAAATTTAATTTTGACCCTTGGTAGATACAAATGTAATGTTCTATAATTACAATAACTTTGGTCACATAGATGAACATTGTAGAACTAGCTTTGTAAGATCAAAACTACACAATGTAATGAAATACATGCCTCCCAGTGTGAACAAAGGTTCACAAGTTTATGAAAAGAAGCTAAATAAGAAACCCAAGTATGTGTGGAGAGTGAAAAATCAATCCATGATTACTCAGACTATACTCCATTCCAAGGTGTAAAATTTGTGGGTGATAGATAGTAGCTGATCAAAGCATATGACTGGTGATAAGAGAAATTTCACCAAATTGAGAAAATTTAAGGAAGGATCTATTATCTTGGGAGACAACACAATAGTAAAGATCAAAGGTAAATGAACCTTGAACATAGATGGTAAATTGCCCACACATAATGTCCTTTATGTTTAAGGATTGAAGCATAATCTACTAAGTGTCAACCAAATGTGTGATAATGGATATAAGGTCATATTTAATGTGCAAGGTTATAAGCTAAAGATATTTGGCAAAATAGTTGCATAAGGGAAAAGGACTAAGAGGAATATCTATAATCTTATTGAAGTAAATGGGAACAGTTGCTTGATGGGAAAGATTGATGAGATTTGGTTGCAACATATGATAATGGGTCATTTAAACTTTGATATTTTAGTCAAAGTGAGCTGAAATAAGTGTGTAAGACACATGCCCAAGATAACTAAACCTATAGATGCTACTTGCAAGGATTGTCAACTAGGCAAGTAGATAAGTGTCATATTTCAAACAAAGGAGTATGAAACTACAAAGCCTCTATAATTAGTTCATATTGATCTTTGTAGTCATACCAAGACAAGAGGATATAAAGGAGAGTGTTAATTAATGTTATTTTTAGATGACTACTCAATAATGACATGGGTAACCTTTTTGAAGGACAAATCTCAAGCCTTTGAGAGACTCAATATCTTTAGAGCCATGGTTGAAAATGAGATTGGAAGAAAAACCAAATGCTTAAGATCTAATAAAGGTGGAGAATTCACCTCAAATGAATTCATAGATTATTGTGAAAAATATGAGATCAAAAGGCACTACTCTGTAGCAAGGACTCCACAATAAAATGGATTTGTTGAGAGAAAGAATAGAACAATCAAACAAATGTCCAAAACAATGCTAATGGAGGCCAAGTTACCTAATGGTTATCGGAAAGAAGTAGTCCAAATAGTAGTATACATCTTGGATAGAGTTTAACAAAGGATAAATAGTGACAAAAATCCCTATGGGTTATGGTATGGAAGTCATGCCTCTGTTAAGTACTTCAAAGTGTTTGGAAGAAAATGCTACCTCAGAAGAAAGGAGGACAAACTAAGAACCTTTGAATCAAGATGTGATGAAGGAATATTTCTTGGTTATTCCACTCAAAGCAAATCCTATGTATGTTACAATAAGAGGCTACACAAGATAGTGGAGAGCATAAATGTCAAGGTTGAAGATGGCATAAAACATGTTGAACATGACAAGGAAACTGGTAATGAAGAGGCAAATATTGAAGAAGAAGAAGTAGATAGTAAAGATGTTGAGGAAAATATTGAAAAATAACCTCCAAGATTTGTTCAAAAGGATCATCCTAAAGATCAGATAATTGGCAATAAGAATGAAGGAGTTCAGACAAGGAGAAGAGTTGTAATGAGCAAAGAGAAATTAAGTTTTTCTCTAATGTCTAAAATTGAGCCTAAGAGCTATGTTGAAGCCAAAAAGGATGGGAATTGGATAAAATCCATGGAATAAGAATTGAGCCAAATAGAAAAGAACAAAAATTGGCCACCAGTTCCAAGACCCCCAAACAAGAATGTGATAGGAATAAAATGGGCCTATAAAAACAAGCTCAATGAGGATGGAGATATTATAAGAAATAAAGCAAGATTTTTGTGTAAGGGATATTCACAAGTATAAGTCATGTAATTTGAGGAAACATTTACTCCAGTTGCTAGATTCGAATATATAAGAATGTTTATAGCATTCTCAGTTTACAAGAGGTTCAAAGTCTATCAAATGGATGTAAAGTCTAATTTCTTCAATGGGAAAATAGAAGAGGAATTCTATATTTAACAACTAGAAGGTTTTCAATTATCATATGAAGAAGATTATGTGTGCAAACTAAAGAAATCACTATATGGTCTAAAACATGAACTTAGAGCATGGTATTTAAGATTGGACCAATACCTACAACAACAAAGTTTCAACAAAGGATGTGTAGATAGAAATATGTACTTAAAATTACAAAGTGAGCATATGTTGATTATTGTTTTTTATGTATATGACATCTTCTTTGGTGGTAGAAATGAAAAAATGTGCAAATCATTTTCTATACAAATGTAAAGTAAATTTGAGATGTCTATGCTAGGATAACTTTTTTTCTCCCTGGGTCTACAAATAGCACAAATTGATGAAGGGATATTCATATCCCAAACTAAGTATGCAAAAGAGATGATCAATAAATTTATAATGGAAGATAGCAAACTACTTAGTACTCCCATGATAACTAGATGTAAGTTGAGAAAAAATAATGAGTCACTTGATGCAAATCAGACTATGTATAGAACAATGATAGGTAGTTTGATATACCTAATTGCATCAAGACCAAATATCATGCAAGTAATGTGCTTTGTTTCTATATTTTAGGCTTTTCCTAAAGAGTCACATGTTAATGTAGTAAAAAGAATATCTAGATACATCAAGAGAACAATTGACTATGGCATATGGTACCCTAAAAGTGAAGATTTCACTATGATATCATATACAGATGTTGATTGGGAAAGAAGTGTGGATGACAGAAGAAGCACTAGTGGTGGTGCATTTTTCCTTAGAAACATACTTGTTTCATATTTGAGAAAAAAGTAACAGTCAATTACTCTTTCTATAGCAGAAGTAGAGTGTGTAGCAATAGTGGTATGTTGTACTCAAGTCTTGTGGATGAAGAAAACACTAAAGGACATTAAGTTTGAGTAAAAAGCACCTATTTATATTCTTTGTGATAATTCAAGTGCTATAAATATATCAAAAAATCTAGTGATGCATTCAAGAACCAAGAACATATCAATCAAGTATCACTTCTTAAGAGAAAGGGCTGAAAATCAAGAGGTCACAATGGAATATGTGCCAACTAAGGACTAGATAGTAGACATATTCACCAAACCTCTTCCCAAGGAATAATTTGAATATCTGAGATATAAGTTGGGAATAGTGGCTCCTACACCACATCACTAAATCACTAGTGATAGGGCATGAGTCCATGGGGAGTCTCATGGAAGATTTATTAATCCCTGGAAAAAGAGAGAAAAGTTAACTTAGGTATGTATACTTATAAAAATTACTAATTAGTTTAAATTTATATATTCTTAGACAAACTCCTTTATTTGATAAAGGGTGAGAAATGTCTAGACAAACAGTCAGCTAGAGTCCCTTTGCCATTAACGTCAAAGGGGGAGAAAAAGTGAAAATGCTCTATGTAAAAGTTTGGAAGAACATAAAAAGTGTCCAAAATGAATTTAGGAAAATATGCCATTGCCTAAAGGGGAGAGAGTTTGGTATGAATAGCTTCAATTCATACTTATCAGAAGCCAATGCAAGCAATGCCATAGAAAGATCTAAATATTATAAGATTAGAACATTAAGTTTACATCAAAGCATTTAGTTTGCCATCAATGCTAAAGGGGGATATTGTTGGAAATATGATTGTAATTGACGTTAAAAGGGACACTATGGATGTCATTAATGTCAAAAGGATCAAGAAAGATTGATGGAGAGAAGATCATGTTTCAAAGTTACAGTGTGCAAAGTTGTCATGCTTTTATAGAGACCATTTATGGATATTTAAAGTCAATTATAGAGAATATCCATAATGGGTTTTTCATGTACATTCTATAAATATGGTATGTAGGTTCAAAGGAGAAGGACTTAGTTCATAATTGATTTATTTATCTCTCTAACTAGATATGGTTTCTCAGTAAAACCCTAAGGGTTTAGCCATGGCTTGAATATACACTTTTTATTTTGATGTTGGCTGGATATAGCCTAGACCTGATAACTTAAGTTATAACTTAGGTCTTTGTTGCCATTTTGAAACTAGACCCCTCGACCTAGAAATTACCGACTCTGAGTAATGATCAAAGGAATTTATATTTTCCTAAGTCTAAGATTAATATTTATCCCAGCTTGATCAATATATCACACTTCATCATACATGGATGATCTAATGAAGTGAAGTAAATTCAAATTGTCAAAAGGAGCTCAGAGTGAGCATGCAAGTGAAAAGTGTCACATTCATGGATCTTGTCAGATAGAGGCCTAATGAGCATAAGCTTGTTAGAGTTAATGATTGAACTAATTGGAAGATAAAATGGCTCACACTTAATCATACACTAAATATACAATGGATCATGATGAAGTCAAAGTGTCAAAGGTCTCTTTGAGTGAATATGTTAATGCCAAGTGTCACAAGAACATGAGTCTATCAGATAGAGGACCAATGTGAGGATATAAAATGTCTCAAGAGTATGAGCTGATAGTAATGTACATAAGTCATGTGCTTACACCAAGTATCATATCCTCAAGGGTTGGAAAGATATAAAGATCAAGCTTGTTAGAAGATCTGATGGTGTGATGGTGATCATGTAAAAGAGATCCAATAGAATGAATGGAATCAAATGCTATAAAGTTCTTGATGTTTATATACACAATGATAAGTTAAAGACTAAGTAGGTTTGAGAATATCGATGGAGTGAAAGTGATCTAAAGATATAAGAAGCTACAAGATGAGGTCAAAGTGTCGATGTTTAATGACCAAGTCAAGGTAAAGGTCATGTATCTTCAAATATTGAATGGCACATGGAATCTTGGATAAGAAAGATCCAACGGAGTGAGTGGACTTAGATGGAACAAAGTGATAGATGTTTAACATCTTGAAAGAGATAAAAAATGTGCATCTTTGGAGATCAAACATAGAGCATGAGCATATCAGAGAATGATTAAGTGGATGTGTTTTAAAGTTGAGCTATTTGAATATATACCATTGGATTATGGTTCCAAACTCAAATATATACCATTGGATTATGGTTCCAAACTCAAGATCAATGATCAACATTTAAAGTCGTGTCCAGACAAATGGTTAGTTACAGGAACATGGAAGAACTTGTGCATAAACTCTATATCTTGACACAAATAATGAGATTGATCGATTTAATTGATAAAATATACATTAAAGATCATGTGCACCAAAACTTGAGTCTAAAAAATAATATATCTAGTAAAGAGACCTATAATTATAGCATGATACATGGAATCTGTTGCATGGTGTCATGGTTTAACCACCTCTTATGGATCTGTTAGCTCTAGCCATTGTATAAGGCACTAATAGGTCAATCCTCTGGTGCAATGGCAACTAATGGGATAATATACTTGAGATGTGGAACTTAAAATTCAAATCATAGTGAACTAATGTCCAAAATTGGCATGATGTGTTATAGTTCAAGTGTGAACACAGAGAGAAAAAACAAACCCTATATCATTTGTTTATATAAATATGATATATAGGATAAAGAGAAGGCTACTAAATTATTGTATTTGATATTGAGCCAAATTAAATATAGAGAAGAGTGGTTGGTGACGGTAATGAAGCATGTCAAATAAATAAATATCTAGACACATGACCAAAAAGGAAAAGTGAGGAGCATAAAGGAAGAAAGGCATAAAGAGATTGTGCAGAGTATGATCAGTTTCAGATTAGACACGTAACAAAAAATAGAGATCTGGATTCATGTATGAATCTAATTTTTAAATTGGAGTTATATCTCCATAGAAAAGTTTAAAAGGTTGGTGCCATTAGATAAGCTAAGTGGGTACTTAGATTAGGGAGTGGGTGCTTCTTTAGAGTTGGTGCTCTTAAACCAGGGGATTGTTGTCTCCTTAGGATTGGTGTCCTTAGACAGTGTAACCATTGAGGTTTTCTAATGAGGCTTTGAACTATGAGTATATATTATAACAATAGCTTCTATCAGATATTCTCATCATGGTTTTTCCCTTTGGGTTGTCCACATATAAATATTATGTCATGTGTATTTGTGCTTATATGTGATCACTACATTTATCTTTTAATCTATATATACTTTTAAATTTGATTTAAAAGGATTGAAATACCAATTTTAATTGATATACTAATTCACCCCCCTCTCAGTATCTAGTTGTGTTCTAACAAGAGAGGTGCACCATGATGAGGGTCAATGATGTAGGACTAGCCACTACAGAAAGATAATCTCAAAGTAAGGTAGTATAATAAAGTTTCATGAGGGAAAAAAATATTGAAATTAAGCCATAACCAAATTATTTGCCCAATACTAGCCATAATAAGAGGTAACAAGGGAAAGTTCAGAGAAGATAAAGACTAGTCGACAAGACTAGAGCAAGTCTTGAACCATTGCAGCCAACTAACAACCCTACTTGAAACCATGTCAAAGAAGAGAGAGAGGGAGTTAGAATGTATTGAATATATAAAAGTATATAAATGATTAAGTAAAATAAGCATGGAAAGTCACTTCTATCCCTTGGTGCCTATAATATGGGCCATGGGCCCAAGAGGTCAATGGGGACCCGAAAGGGGTCTTGGGGACAAAAATGGAACCAGAGCAGGCCCAAGGATACCTTGGATTAAAAAATAGAGGCTACCAATGTGATTATATTGTGACAAAACCCCTAAGATGAGGGTTTCATAGTTTTAAGTGAAAAATAGGGTAAAACACCCAAAAAGGGCTCATAGAAAATGAGAAAAATGGCTAAAAAGAGGAAAAAAGAGTAAAAAGTAAATCATTTTAACTCTTGTTTTCAATCTAATGGAGCTAAAGGAGAGTCAATGAGTCATAAAATCCCAAGTGGAGTAAATTAAGACATGATATCACACCACAGATGCACATGATGGTCTGGGTAAGTCCTCTGACCAAAATTATTGTAATTTTTGTTCATTTTAGGGATTTGGGAGGCCCTAAACCCATTTCGACTAGTTATAAATGATTTGATGGATGGATCAGGTGAAATAGATAGTAAAAATGTTGGGCTTAATGAAAGGAAGAAAATATAACAAATGGGAGGTTAAACCATTGTTTGAATAGAGAGAAAAGGGGATGTCTAGGGCTCCCCAAGGCCCATGCCCTAGGCCATGTCCTAGTTAGGAAAAGCCATGGTCTTTAACACTACCAAGATGTGGGGGCCATGGCTTATCCCACTTTTAGGCTATGGTTTTAACTAAAAATTTTAGTCCTAGGGTACATAGGCCCTATGATAGGTCCTGAGAAGCCTAGAAGAACCCAGAGGTCCTAAAAGGGGTCAGAATATGAAAGAGAGGGGGAAATAAGAAAAATAGATTAATATAGATGTTTTTACTAAATTTTTATCATTTCACAACTAGTAGACTAATCCATTTACATGTTGTTCAATTATGTAGACACATGGAGGAGTTAGCATACCAGAGGAGGGAGAGCCTTCACAAGTGAGGGAGTAGCCAACATAAAGAGATAGACTATGTGAAGTGAACAAACTAGGAGAGAGTAGTATCATGGTTATCAAAAGAGGTAGATGCTCTACCTATGGAGGACCAAGATTGCTTGTAGAGTGTATGACTTTAGATACTAGTACACATGCCTTTATTTCATTACTTTAAGGATTTAACAAACACATTGGTGACCACATGGGTACTTGAGAGGCATGTATTCCAGTTGGGACCTAAGTTAGAGGCCACCCTAATCATTTAAGATGTCTACCAACTCTACTAGGTGGAGCCTGTGGGGAGAGAGATATAACTACCACAGGTGTAGGATATAGCTACATCAGAGTTCTATTTAGTGATACCCCACTAAGAGCATAACAACTAAGGAGTATAGATCACATAGCTATCCTAAGGAGTACCACCACTCTAGACAGTGATAATAGGCACTATGGTTGGGAGGTTCTACGATGGCTAGATTATGGGGTAACTACAACTATCCTAGATAGGAGTTATCCAATGAATAAAGGGCAGACATAGATACACATGGGGCCAATATATTATGGGTAGACTATACCAACATCTAGATCACATCCAATTCATAGGATCAGGTGGATTGACACAACCCAACTTACTCATATCCTAAGATTACACAAGACTCTAATTGACATCATCAAGGATAACATGGGGGAGTGATGCATACCCTACATTAGAAGAGGGTACTGCATGGGTTGTATAGTTCATAGATAGGGATAGCCTATGCAAACCACCTTAGATATAGATGGAGTAAGTATTTATATATTATATCCATATAGATCTATGGTGTGGATAAAGTATACAAGGTTAGGGATCCATGTGGGATAGGAAGAGTTTTGAGGTCCACATGGGCCATATCATCATTTAGGGAGATAGGCTTTAGTGGCATGGGAGAGACAAACATAACCCAAGATAGTTGGGGATAAGAATGGTAGGAATTTAAGATAGAGTGAGGGGATTAGTGGTAGAAATAGGTAACCATGATGAGGACCACCACCAAGAGGAGCACAACTAGTTGGAAGGCTATAAAGGCCATCTATATGACCATGTAAGATAAGTGTATTTTCTAAATAACACTTTATCTTTGTACTCATCCTTAGAGAGAGTTGATATGTGATTAAGATATGTACTTTGTGTGTGTAGGAGACAAACCTAGCTAGATTAGATTCTAAGTGGACCTACTACTAAGGGAGTTATTCCTTGATGTGGTGGCAACACCACTCAAAAAGTAAGTGTTAATATACCAATGGGGGAAGAGAAACATAATCAATTTTTATGTATGGATGTATGAGCCTCACTCAAGTTGGCAAGGGCACAACACCAGATACTAAAACTAGAGGCAAAGTCATCATGACATGAGGTAGTCATGACACAACTTGAGAAAACTAAATAACAACATAAGACAATTATAGAATGAGCTGAGGCATGAATAGATTGAATAGAAGTTGAGATTGACTGATTATGGGTTGAGCTAGCTTGAGAGCATACTAGAGGAGTGGAGGCACTTAAAGATAGGGTAGATCAACTAACTTCCTTAGAGCAGATTGTGGCTTGACTAGTCATGAGGTAGAGATCTCCATCTCTATTAGGGGTAGGTCTACCATATATGGAGCCCAATCATAGTCTAACTAGGATAATATCATATGTATATCTATGCATGTGCTAATTATAGGGACTGTGAGCCTAGGCTCAAAGGAAGACACGTGATGTACCTGGAGAAAAACATGTATTTTTTTGATATATATATAAAGTTGTTTCTCATTATTAGCACATGTGTTTATAATTTTGTGTGTGATGTGTATGCTTCATCTAATATAGACTACTAGATGTATGTGATTAGATAATAAGAACTACTCATAAATAACCCACATGCACACACATACACAAATGACACAGAGGTTAGTGATGAGATAAAAGAGGAAATATTCACCATACCACCATAGGTGACTTTCATGGAGGGCCACATGAGCCCTAGACATGAAATATCTTGAGGTAAAACCCATTGATTAGGTACCGCAGGGGATTGCCTTTGAGGGTCAAGAGATGATAAGCCCCATTCTATAGATAGGTAGTGATAATAAAAGGGCCAAACCATTTGTGCATGAGTTTTCCCTTCTTATAGTTCTCCTTGTCAAAAATGAGGACCATATCACCTACCTAGAATAGACATGGACACACCAATTTCTCAAAATGGTAGCGTTGATGATGCTGATAAGCACAATTATGCTCAAGAGCATTAATGTATTGCTCATCTAGCTGATTAAACTCATCAAGGTGAGTGACACATTATTCCTCATCAGAGAGAGATCTAAACATCTTAACCCATAACAAATAGATTAAGACTTATAAGGGAAGAACGACCTTAGACCCATACATGAGCGAGTATGGGGTTTCCCCCATAGCCATATGAAAGATAATATAATAGGCCCAAAGGGTAAGATAGAGCATGAGATACCATTCATGCTTGAACTAAGCAATGATATGAAGAAGCATCTTATGCAAAGTTTTATTTAAAAATTCAACTTGCCCATTTTTTAGGGTGTAATGGGTAGAGGAGAAGTAGATCTTGAAACTAAAGCATTTAGCAAACTTATGTAGCTTAGGGATTTGGAAGCCCAAGCCATTATTGACCATAATCATAGTGGGGACCTTGAACCTACAAATAAGCTAGTTCAAAACAAACTTCATGATGGTCTTCCCACACATGCCACTAAGAGGCACGGCCTCAATGCACTTCATGAAATAGTTAGTGGTAGTGATGAACCAATGATGGCCATTAGAAGAGGTGGGTTTAAACTCACTGAAAAAGTCAAGAGTCCAAATTAAGAAGGGCCAAAGGGCTAAAATGGAATGAAAGAGGCCTACAGGGGCATTGATGACATTCTTGGTGACTTGGCACATCTTACACTTCTTGGTGTATTAGATTACATCTTTAACAAGAGTGGTCCAATATTAGCCCATCTTGATAATATATTGAGTGGTGGATTTCCCTTTTGGGTGGCCACCACAAACAATCCTGTGAGACTTCTCCAACATGAGAGGAGTATCTTCAGGGGTGAGTTAATACATAAACACACTATCTAGACCCCTCTTGAATAAGATACCACCAATGATAGAATATCAAATGGAAAGCTCAAAAATATGATAACATTCATTTGAAAGAGCATATATGTAATAACATTGAGTCTCAAGGTAACAATGTCATGATACCAATCACACTCAAAAACTCCAAACTAGTCAACTAAGTAGACCATCTCATCAAGAAAGGCATCATCAACAAATTTCATGATAGGATTGGGTAGTGGTCACTCAATGAGTTATGAATCTAAAACTAGACCCTTGGTGTAATTTTTGTTTACAATGTGGAGGTCAAATTCTTGAAGAAGCATGATCCACCTTGTAGTTCTTCCAACAAGGTGTGTCTTGCCAAACAAGTAGCAGTGGATCGAACTAGACAATCATGTTGGTGGTTTGGTCCAATATGTAATGTATCAAATTATTCATAAAAAATATGAGGGAGAGGAAATACCACTCAATAATATAGTAGTTGAGATCAGGGCCAACTAGTGTGTGAGAGATGTAGTAAACAACTTTCTCTCTACCAGCATCATCCTTTTGACACAACATGCCCCCAATGGAAAGATCAATGACAAAGGTGTAAAATATGAACTTATGACCATAAATGGGTGCCATTAGGATGGGAGAATTATGAATCATGTTCTTTAATTCCTAAAAATCCACTTTGACTTCAACAAACCACAATAATGATGTATTCTTTCATAAGAGATGTGTGAAGGGTATGGATTTGTGAGCATACTCCTCAAGGAAACATCTAAGGAAGTTGAGCCTTCCAAAGAAGGAATTCAACTAAATGAGGTTGCAGGGGGAAGGTATATCAAGGATTATCTTTCTGGAGATTCCTCTCTCATACAAATAATAATCCAATACTCATATATTGATCTGAAACACTGATTACACATAAACACCAATTCCTTTTATGGAAGGAACAATTCCATATTATGAGCCTCTTTGATGGGGATACCTCCTTTGAGAAATATCAATTAAAATATTTATTTTTTGATGATATACAACATCATATTCCCATTTATTTATACTATTTCTTACCTACCCCACTCCTCATTCTAATACATATGGGATTATTCACTATTCTACTATTATACTATTATACCCCTATCTAGGCAAATTACATTTTATCCCCCTTCAATATGTTTTTCCATCAAAAAATGATAAGAAATAGGATGATGACCAATGAATTTTCAACCATACATATTTAAATATTTTGAAGACTAGATAGAATCCTATCCATGCATCCTTTTTTACTTCCACTTCTTTTTATGTTGGGAGGTGAAGATATACAACAACATGGTGAACATGAGCACTATAAATGTAGATTTAAGTGTCATTTGAATCATGAATGAAATTGCTTCAAATTGAAAGAAAGGGTGCTCAAAATAATATTCATTATGAACTAAATGAGGATACATGTCATCCCCCTTAGCATTAATATTGACATACGTTTTTGTTGAAGTGGCCAACCCCACCAAAGAATTCATTGAATTATTAGAATCGTTGGAGGAAAGAAGAAAAAAAGTTTCTATCATATGTATGGAAGAGTCAAGAAACATAAGATTAAACAAAGAACCCTCATCCAATTGAATGAGATATTCATGCCATGCTCTGAAAATGTCCTCCAATTCCATCCAAGTAGTTATTTTTGCTTCATATTTTTCAACTATAGGAAATGAATCCACATACCATTCACTATAGTTATGCTCCCATTATAATCATGCATTAATTTTCTCATCATATTTTTTGGTTATATGGAAATGAATTTCAATTCTATTTAAAATATCCTTGATATTATTTAATGAATGCATTTCTCTTGATAAAATTAAAGGATCCATGTTTTTTTAATAGGAAAGAATAGTCACTAAAACTGTGATAACTTTCAAAATACCAAATAAAATTCAAAACTTCAAAATGTTCTAAAAATTTGAGATAAAGTCGCACAAAACATAAATAACATTTGGGCTTAAATAATTAATATTTGTGATCAATTTTAAGAAGAATAGTCAAGTTTTTTGAGGATAAAAAAATGAAAATCTTCACTTCTTAGACATGTTCCATGAAGCTCCCAAATGTTCTTGTAATATAAATCATGATCATATAAATGGCCCTAGAAAGTACTCTAATACCAATTATAAGAACCTAGTACTCATATTTGACACAATAATAATCCAATACTCATATATATATCTGAAACATTGATTACACATAAACACTAATTCCTTTTATGGAAGGAACAACTCCATATCATGGGTCTCTTCAAGGGAGCTATCTCTTTTGAGAAAGCTCAATTATAATATTTATTCTTTTATGATATACAACATCATATACACTTTTATTTATACTATTTATTACCTACCCCAATCTTTATTCTAATGCACATAGGATTATTCATTATTTTACTATTACACTTTTATACCCCTTTCTAGGTACATTACACAATGCAGAGGTTGAACTCTTGAAGAAGCTTGATCCACTTTATAGTCCTGCCAATAAGGTGTGTCTTGAAAAATAAGTAGTAGAGTGGATAAGACTAAATAATAATGTTAGTGGTTTGGCCCAACATGTAATGTCTCAATTTTTATCAAAAATGAGGGAGAGGCATTGCCACTCAACAAGAGAGTAGTTGAGCTCAGGGCCAACCAACATGTGAGAGATGTAATAAACAACTCTCTCACTACCAAAATCATCCTTTTGAAATATCATGCCCTTGATGGAAAGATCAATCAAAGAAATGTACAAGATGAACTTGTGATCCTAAATGGGTGCCATCAAGATGGGATGATTATGAAACATGCACTTTAATTCCTTAAAATCCACTTGGACTTCAATAGAACACAAGAAAAACATGTTATTGTGTAAAATATGTGTGATGGGTATGGATTTTTGATCATAATCCTCAAAGAAACATCTAAGGAAGTTGAGAATTTGAAGGAAGGACTAAAATTGAATGAGGTTACATGTGGGAGGCATCTCAAGGATTGCCTTGATCTTCTTAGGATCTACCTCAATGCCCCTTTATGAAATAAGGAAGTGAAGAAGTTTTCCAATAGAGATGTCAAAAATTCACTTTTTAGGGTTAAGGATGATGTGATACTCTATGATAATCTTAAATATGATTCTAAGGTGTCACACATGCTTATCCCATTTATGGGATTTTTTTAGGAGATCATCGACATAGCACTCAATAATATTATGGATAAGGTCATGAAAAACATGGGTCATGGTATAGTGATATATGGAACTAGCATTCTTTAGATTGAAAGGAATGATGACAAAATATAAGGTACCCTATAAGGTAGTGAATGTCATTTTGTGTTGGTCTTCAAATGCAATTTGAATTTGGTTGTACCTAGAAAAACCATCTATGAGGAACATGATCTCAAAACTAGCTATGGAATCACCAATTTGGTTGATTAAAGTAGTAGAAAATTTATCCTTTGGATAAGCCATCTCGAGATCCCAAAATTTGATACAAATCCAAAGCACTCTAGTATGTTTAAGAACTAGGATGAAGTTGGAAACCCATTGGGTGTAGTCAACAACTTAGATAGAACCAACTTAGATGAGTTTTTCAAACTCAACTTTGACTAACTAAGAGACTCTAACTACCATTGGTCATTATTTTTGGTGAATTGGTTAGGTCCCATCATCTATAATGAGGTTATGGAAAATGATATCAAGATCCTTTCCCTTCATGTCAGCATATTACCTAGAGAATACATCCAAAAATTTGCATAAAAAGGTGACCAAGTCATCTTGTTACTCTAGAGTAAGGCTAGCACTAATATTGATGATATTTGGCCTTACGGAAGTGCTAAGGTTGACATATATGGATCCTTCAACATCCATAGCATTTCCTTTCTCAAAACACTCACACATAGGAGGGAGTAATTAATATAACACCTCAAGTTCAACTACTAAGACATTCACTATGAGAATGTCAGGGGTTGGGTCATCAAGAGAGATATCCAAAACTAAAAAATCAAGAGGATAATGGCACTTACAAAAATACCACATGATCTTGAAATATGCCTTTATCTCCTTGAATAGGTTATGTGTTATAACATGAATGAAATAGAACTCGAGATCAAACTCAGCTACTTGAACAATCTTAGAGGAGATTTGTTGAGAGAGCCTATACTATGATGGGAAAAGTGTGATATGAGGGAAAGATCAACATCTCAAGAGACATCTTTAAAAAGGTATCTAAGAAGAGAAGAGTTGGCCTAACATTATAGAGTGTAAGAGAGAGTCAGATATCATATATTAGACTCTAGAAGAATGAATGTTGATCGATACTCAGCTAGAGAAAAATGTTCATCCTTGAGAAAATGAGACTCAAAAGCAAGGGGTGTATTGGAATTGATAGAGCCCTATGAGGAGACAACCAAAGCCATTCTTGAGGGTTTTATATTTTCATAGAATAATGCCTACGGATCTGAGTCAACCTCCATGGTATAAACCTTACCTTCATGAATAAACTAAACCATGAAAAATGTGGTGGATGTGGTGGCTTGACTAGAAACAATCTAAGGATGGCCAAGAATCATGTTGTATGAAATATCCAAGTCTAACACACAAAACTCAATCTTGACTATCTTGGGGCCAAACTTGACCCAAAGCTTCATGTTCCCCACTAGTACAACTATGTCATTGTTGAAACCAACATATTTTTGTAAGAATTAGAGATATTTTAATTGATCCTAAGCTCATTAAACACATGTAGGGTCATGATATTCAATGTATCTCCTTCATCAAAAATGCATCTCTTAATAAAACAATCATCAACAGAGGTCTCAATATAGAGAGGGAATTAAGCCCTCTTTGCAAGAATTGAAGTATCTAGAAAAGAAGCAAGGTCAAAAGATAAGATGAGAGGGAAAATATGCTCGAATACATTAGATTTAAACAAAACTTCAACATTATCCAATAGCAAACACTCACAAGAGAGACCGAGCTCATCAAAGATGAGACCCCTTTACTCAGGGTAAAGGTGAAGAAGGTCCCAAATGGATATCCCATCTGAGAGGCCCTACAACTCCTCTATGATAAAGTATAGTTGTTTTCTATCCTAAGGATGGATTGTACACCAAAAATTAAATATAACTTTGTGATTCCCTACCCCCATGGGATGGATAGGAGGCCTAGCACCATTATTCTCTCTAATAGGGTTGGTGACCCAACTTGAGCTATGTTGACAAAGCACTCATACTTAGTAGAGGCTATGTCAATATCAATAATGACCTTCCTACTCTTGCACTTGGATTTCCCTCTTGGTTCAACCTAGGAAAAGGAGTTAGAATATGTGGAAGAGCAAGAACAAGAATGAAGGGCCTTAGCCTTTGATTTCTTCTTTTTATTCTTCTTTTCCTTGTAATGGTCACGCAAAGGATCTTTAAAAACATTTAATTTATAGTTGGGTTTTGAAATAGGAGAAGTATGAGACAGGTGTGAGGTTTCTACACCATAATTTTGGGCCACACAATTGGCATCATCGTGCCCCTTCATTTGATAGAAATTACAAAACTTGGTGGGGTTATAAGGAAATATCATCTATTATTTTTCTATGATTAATTTAAAATCCTTATTTTCATCTGACTTCTTGCTTAAATCATTCACCTTATGACTATCTTTCTTGTCCTTCTTCTTAAGAGGAGAATTAGTGACACCATCAATGGTCACATTATGGTTACAATTGTGCAAAGAGGATGACTTTTGGGTTGGTACTGGATACTTGCCCATACACACCTCAAATAATTTGATCTTTAGACATTTATTAATAGCTTCATCATATGAGGTGAGATCATGCTTGAGGACCTCAAGATGAACCTCCTACCTTAATGATCATGTGAACATGTCATAAAGTTGATCATCCAAGAACCTTATTCTACATGTATGGATG
This sequence comes from Torreya grandis, assembly GCA_037957365.1. Lineage (NCBI taxonomy): Eukaryota > Viridiplantae > Streptophyta > Pinopsida > Cupressales > Taxaceae > Torreya > Torreya grandis. The sequence continues at coordinate 795,036 of JARHVA010003685.1, read as the reverse complement.
GTTGAATGTCACCTATGGACAAAATCAAAGTTTGACTCACCCTTGGTCTATGCCATGAAGTTGAGTGATTAGATGCCAAGGTTGAAAGGTCTATAGATATCAAAATATTAGAGGAAGCCATCTAAAAGGATTTGGAAACTAGAGATAGAATCTGGAGGTATATTTTAAAACCAAACAAGAGCTTTAGCTTGTAGAGAATGAGTAAAGAGCTTCAACATCACACCTTCATCCTATTCCTAATCCATACACACCATCATTAAAGTCATAATATACTCTATGGGACTGGATTCTTGAGTCCCATTAAACTTAGGTAGTTTAGAGATAGGAGTAAGGAGGGGAATAACATGCACCCAAGGGGATATAGTATTTTAATAGATATCCTCATAGGCATAGTTGATAACATAATGGTGAAGAGCTCTAATAAGGGATAATGATGGTGATGATGTTTCTTATGATAATATACATCATCATAACCATGACATGGAGAGGATGATGTTGAGGTGGCTCATGATATGGGAGATGCTTGTGCTAAAAATCATCTCTAACATAGGGTGTGGAATGACCATGGGAAGGGTACCATTCCCCTTGAGGATGAGGAGATGACATGGCATTCTCATAGAAATGATTGTGATAACCTAAGTCTCTATGATGATGGCCACATGCCATCATATAAGGGTCAACTAGAGTGCATGAATTCTTAGGATAGGCATCCCATGGATCTCAAGTTCATAAGTGGTGATAGAAATTAGCACGCTCATCTAAAACTCTAAAGGAAAGACTAAGAGGATGGTAGGATTCCTCATGATGAAGATACCTCATCGAGTTGGAATGCCTATGACCTAAAACATGGACATAAGGGGGTTCTTGTTGTAGAGTCTCATGCCAATAAATAGGTGGGGAACTCATGTGAGAACTAGTCAAGGCACTCAAAACTAATTAGGTGTGAGCTCAGTCTCTAGAAGAAGCATGCCACTAACTCATAGGTAAGAAAGATGCACTTTATTCACCTTAAGGCATCTATGGTAATCATTAATGATCAAATATATCTCATCATGTCCAAGTCATGCAAGCGGGTCCTCATCACCTCCAATGGATGAATGAGACATGGCATAAAGTTGAGGGAAAAAATCCTCAGATTAATGAAGTTGAGATTGGTAAAAATGAGACCAATTCCATTAGTTATAGTCCTACCAATATTGTTCCCTTTGGAATGTGAGAGGGTGTAGATCACCATGTTGGGTTAAGGGGGCCTCTTTTATCCTATAGTGTGTATGGTATTCTATTTCAATTATGGCTTGCTCATAAGTGAGCTCAGGGATAATACCATGAATTTGATAGGATTGGAATCCCAAGGGTGGGAGGCCAACCATGGATGAAATGAAATAAGAGTGACATGAGAGACAACAAAAAAGGAAAACTAATTGAGAACCAATAGGGATAATGACATAAAAACAAATCAAGATCAAACAACCAAGGTAAGAGCTAAAACATAACTAAAAGAAAAGCCTAACAACTAACAGAGGGGAGTTGGCTATGAGAGCTCTAAATAGGACAAAACTAGTGTAAGACTATATGTGGGGTCCTACCGAGTGTGCCAAAATGTATCACTAATAATCTAAAGAGAACCATTAGTGTTTGGCAGGGGATACACATGGTACTTAAATAAATCACTAGGAGGCTAGAAAGCTCAAGTCTTCTATGGGATACAAGAGATCTATAGTGGCTATCTAGTTTTCAATCTTGAAAAAAACTATAGATAGATGTGTAAACTAGGTTAGGGATAGCACAATAAATTTCACAAAGGATGCATGTATCTCTAGTGGATCTAACCATAGTAAGGTAAGTAGCTAAGGCTAGATAATGATTGCATACAAATTGTAGAAATAACAATGCCAAATAAAGAGAGCTAACAAATGATATGTAAAATTAGAAAAAAAATGCACTTTCAGGCTAAATGAAATATGTTTTAAGCAATAAATATGTTTTTAATCAAGGGTTCAAGAACATGCATAGTCTAAGTTTGAGTTATCTTTTTACTTTCAACACTATTCTTTTCTAACAATGCAATTTTCTAGTTTAGCAATAGAGAGAGATTGTTTAAGAAAGAATGTATAGATTATTTTAAGCATATAGGATCCTAATATGTAATGATAAATCTTGATAATGTAATAAAAACATATAATGGAATATATTTCAAGAGATGAACATAATCTTTAACCATATACAAATGCATAAACTTCAAAAACTATCCTAGATAATGCTATTACAAGTTGAATCACTAAAATAAATCAAACCTTAACATGTATACTACTACAAATAAATAAGCATTTAACTTTGAATATAAAATTTCCCTCATATAAAAATCAAAAGGAATTTTCATAATTTATACCAAATGATTATCCAATATAGGAAGCAAGAGAGGAAGAGGATCAGGCTGTGTGTGAGCTAAGTCTAGACCAAAAGCCAAAGTTGTGGAAGAGGTGAAGGAGAAGCTACCAATCTATGAGAGAGCCAATGAAAGGAGCAAAAGAAATAGGTGAAATGGAGTCTTGAGGGAGTAAGGATAAACCTACAAGATTTAAGAACACTATAGAGAGTAGTGTGAATCACCAAGAGAAGTTGTAGAATAATAGGGCATCCCTTATCGTAATGAAAGCTATTGTCCCAAACAAGGACCAAGAGAGATTCAATAAGGCAGCCAATCTTTGAGTATGATGAACAAGTTAGAAGATTAAATAAAAAATCTAGGAGAGAGACAAGAGAGAGACTCAAAATTAATGAGAAAATAGCATATATCTCACCCTTAATCTACTAAAAGACCAAAAACTAGCTATTTTTATGTGTTTGGGCCCAAATAGGGACCTTTTTCACACATTATACCTAGTTAACAACCGAATCCATGGTTTTTGTGAAGGAAACACGTGGCCTAGGTTGTGGGTTTCCTCCCTAAGCTGTGGCTTGGGTCAAAATGCCACCTAGGGTGGTCAACAAGTCTCTGAAAGGTCCCCAAGAGGTGCCTAGAGAACCTATCTGGTGGGAAAAAGGTCTAAGATGGACTAAGGATGTATAGGGGATGAGAGTATGATGTGGGAAAGGTATAGGCTAGTGGTGAATGTCTCCAAGTGGGATAACCAGGGTCAGTAGTCTACACATGCGCTAGTGCATAATCATAGGAAGGAGTATGGTCACGAGAAGTAAAATTATAGATGAGACTTTATGTTGTAGTTTTATCAAGAAATACGTATGTTTGGGTAGTATTAGTGCTCAAGAGAGTGAAATATATAATAATTTTCATATTAAAATTGAGATTAAGAAAATAAAAGTGGATGCTATATTTGATAATTTTTCACAAGAAGATTTGATATACACAGTTAATATAAAACTTGGAGATATATACTTACAATCATCCAAGCCTATATTTTTTGAGTTGAATGAAGAAAGGTCTAAATATCAAGGTGATCAAATAATGTAAAATCATTTTTTTATTTCACATTTCATCATTAAAGTTATAGTGGATGTTGTAACTCTTGATGTGTGTGGTGTAGTGTTTGAAAGTCCTTATTTGTAAATCCAAGATGTTGTCTTATGAGGAGAAATAATAAATATTATTTGGTGAAGGATGGAAAGAGCTACATTATTTTACCCTAAAAATGTTATTTTAAAGTATTTTTGATAATTGATTCTCAAACTAAAAGGCTTATTAATATAATTGGGAAGTTTACTTTACTTATTTTTAGAGATATTTAAGATAAATAATTGGATGCACATAAATTTTTTATAACATGTTTATTAAAAAAAATAAAATGTGTATGACATAATCAATCCAAAAATTTAAGGAGTCTTTCATGATCTCATAGGGTTGCCACTAGTGATATTTATTGAGCATGAATTTTAGTTTCTACCAAATATTGAATGAAAATAAGTTAATGTTAAATAAGATGAAATTTGAGTTTAATCTACTATCACTTGTATACTCTAGGCATGTGGTTGGAGAAGTGGAATTGAGGACTGATTTGAAAAATATATAGGCCATCATGAAGTAGTTAAAGATTTCTAATGTGACCAAAAAATTACTTTTATTGGTGTAGTAAAGTATTTGAGGATATTCATCAATGATTTATCTTCCATAGCTACACCTTTGCATGCTATTATAATAAGTGATAATAATTTTACCTATAGTAAGAAGTAAAAAGATACATTTGATATTCTCAAACAAAATATTATCCATGCTCTGATATTAGCTTTTCTTAACTTACTACCTTTTGAGGTGGAAAAAGTTACTAATAAATATGTTATGGGGGTTGTCATATTTCAAGGTGGGGGTTATCTTATTACAAGGAGGTAAGATTATATATTATCATTCAGAACCATTTCATGGTGCAATTTTGGAATATTTCACATATAATAAATAGTTATATGTTCTTATTCAATTGGTAATAAATGGAAACTTTCTCTTATGGGTAAGGGAAATATTATCCACATGAATCACCAACCTCTCTAATATTTTAAAGAATAAATAAAAATTATTCAAGTTAGACCTAAATGGATGGGTTCTTTTAATTATTTTAATTATATTAACAAATATAAAAAAGGTGTGAATAAAAAACTAACCAATATGTTATCTTGACCTTCTTACGTTTATCCATGGGTATCATAACTCTTCTTGAGTCTTCAATGTGTGAGTATTATGTAGAAAAATATGAGCTTAATGAACAATTATAGGATCCATTTATTTAATAAAATAGTTCCCAAGGTGAAATATTAGAGGATAAGCTGGATTATTACCTTTAGAATGGGTTTCTCTACAAGTTGGGTGAGCTTTGTGTGTATATAGAGGAAATAATTCATCTAATGAGGGAACCACGTACATCAAAAGTTTTAGGAAATTTTGGTGTTATAGAGATTGTTTTAGATTAAGGTAAAAGCATTTTTTGAAGGGGCCCCAAAACCCTTTAATATAATCATGAAGGATAAAACATTAACATCCACCAGGAAAGGCAATCCTAAAACATACTAAAGACCAGTATCTAAAACAGGTTTTACAGGGACCTGAAACCACCAAAATAAACCAATAAAAGCAATCAGGTTTTAAAAGGACCTAAAACCAAAACAAACTAGGGTAAACACCCTAAAAACCAAGTTTTTCCAGGACCTAAAACCTCAAACCCCAGAACTAGCATCTCAAGCACCCAACCGTCCACCTAATCGTCTGCCCATTCTTCCCCTCTACCAGAGGATTCACCACCATGGAAATCTAAACATCATCAGAGAAATATCCAACATCAGTTAGCACAACAACATGAGCCACAACCCCAGTCAACAAAAGGCAAAGGCAAATAACCAGATCTGGTCACCAAAGGCCAAGCAGGCTTTAAAAAACATGGTTCAGAAGTGAACCACCTTCCGCATGAGGTGCAACAACATAGAGGAAACAAAATTTCCCCCCATTTTTCACTATTCCTTCACAAACCAAATCAGAATGGCAGTCCAACTCAGGCTAAAAAACTAGCCCTGGTTCCACCCGCATTATGGAAAAAAGAAGAAAAATAGTAATCCACGCAATAAAAATCTACCTTTACAGTGCTGCACAAACACGAGCCTCCTCAATAGTGAGCACTCCTCCCATCCAAAAAATAAATGATAACCCTCCATGGCCATGCAAATGATTGCTACTTCAGCTCCATCATTCAGTCCCCAACCAGTCTCTTTATGCATCAACATCACAAGGCTAGGGTTTCTTTGTGAGGCATTGCATCTAAGCCTCACTGCCGCTTTAACCCAACACCGCCACCCAAACCATCTGCCCCTTCAACTACAAGATCATTCTCGTCACCATGGCATTCATAAATATCACCAATGAAAACATCCATCTGTGTAGATCAGGGTTTTTGGTCAGCACGGCGATCTCCACCCACCTCAAGGCGGGAGTGGTTTTTTAAAAACAAGTTGATTTACATAAGTGTTAAAGAGATTGTTTCACATTTACATAAGTATATTTATAGGCCTAATATGTAGTTTGAAATTGATAAGCTCATAAGGGGATGTGTGTTATGTAGTAAAATAAAGCCTAGTAATAGAAATTTGGGTTAAATATTCCATTACCAGTTCCTTTTAGACCTTGGGAAAACATTTTCATGGATTTAATAAGTGGATTTCCTATGTCAAGGAATGTTTCTTTATGTTTTGGACTGATTTATTAATATGTGTATTATTATTCCTTGTAAGAAGACCTTAGAAGGTAATGATGAAGTTATTTTATTCTTTGCTAATATTTGGGTTAATTTTGATTTTCCTCATTCTATTGTTTCAGATCAGGACTTAAGATTCATAAGTATGTTTTGGGACACATTGTGGGATAATATGGATACCACTTTATAATAGTTTATTTTGTTTCTCCCATAAATATATGGAAAATAGATTATTTTATTAGAATATTGTTACAAATCATGATAGGGTGCAATGAAATCATCCTAAAACTTAGGATGAAAATTTGGTGTAACCATAAATAAACATTTTGAAACTTCATTTGGTTACCTACCTCCATGTGAAAATGATGTTGCTTTGGTATTTACATATAATGGATATTAGAAAGTTAATCCAAAGGTCTAAAAATTTGAAAGGTTTATTAAGAAGAATCAATAAATTCACCTCCAAGTGCAAGAGAGGTTAAAGGAGTCAAAATCCAAATACAAAGCAAGGCATGATTAGCATAGGACTAAGCATAGTTTCCTTCTTGGAGACAACGTTTGGTTGTACTTGAGTAAAGAGAGGATCCAAAAAAAAATAAGAATCTTAAACCTTTTAGGTATGGTCCATTTTTAATTATGTAACAAGTGGGAAAAAATGCATTTAGAATTTATTTTCCTCTTTATATGAATATATATTTCATTTTCAATGTTATAAAATAATGTCTTTAATCCTTATATGTTATAAAATGAATATGAATGGATATTTATACCTTCAATTGAATACCTCACTCCTGATAATTAAGTAGAATGGGAGGAGTAGGTTATGCTATAAAAGGAGAGGGCTATAGACACTAATTATAAATTATATATCACCTTAGTCTTGTATACTTGGTAAATACTTCTAAGGGTTATGCCATTTAGTTCTAAGACATTACTACTACTGAAAGGCTCACATATGATATCTCTTATGCCTATTGATTATCTCTTAGTCTGACCATATGTTATTTTGATGACCAACCCTTCTATATTACTCAAAATTATATAAACCTACTTATTATCATCCTCTAAAAGTATCGAAGTTGTACCTATTTTATAGCTTCTTAGACACTAGTGTCTTGTGCCAAAGTAAATTTATAGTACCCTAAAGTCATAAAGTTTACAATTTTAATGTATCCTTAGGATTGGCATAAGTGATTCAATGTGATATATTTTCAAAAGGGATTACTATATATACAAGATCAACCCTCATTCATACCTCACCTAACATAGACCTAGAAACTCACAAGAAAACTTACCAAAAGTATTCCATCAAGTATTCAAGTGAGAAAAACTTCCTTATTATTTCATATTTCAATATTAGTCATAAGGAAAATCCATCTATAGGTATGATGTGCTAAAGGAGAATTCCATGATCCATATTTTCCTAGTTACAAGCTAGGTAACTTTATGTACTTGATTATCACAATCACCTCTCAATACACACACAATCCAACACATAAGGGAGAACTACATAATTCAGAGGTCCTGTTCAAAGTATTAAATGTGTATTTAACACCCATTGACAAAGAGGTTATTTGGGTAGCTTGACATCTTGTGTCCACTAATCTATTTTTTTTGCAGTCACCCTAAGGGTAAGAAATCTAGGGTTTGATCATTTGATAAATAATGATAACCTGTTCATGAGATATGAACACATAAAATTAAAGGTGATAAATAACTCATAAGGTTATAGATGGTCAAACCCAAATCCAATTTTTATTCCATACTAAACATATATGTCAAAGTTAGATAATAGCATCGATGTAACTATACATATCAAATAGAAGTGTCTAACACCAAAGAGTACTTTTTTTTAGAAAATGAGGATTGTTCTAGGATCTTGATATAGTCCACTTCTAGCTTATTTCAACACATATTTGTATGTGTATAGTAAACCAACTAAGTACTCTTGTTTATAATTTATTGAAATTTTAATTAATAACCACACTTTCTATTTTTAGCATATCTCAATATTTAAATTCAAAATGTTATTTAAGTTTGTAATTAATTGGCCTAATATAGATTTGTTTATTGCCCTTGTGTTTATTCATTTCTATATTCTTAACCTTCTAATATATTGACCCATCTCAATAAAGGGTAAAACATTTGGTGAACCAAATCTCTGAGTCTTCCTTTTCAAACCTATCATAATCTAGGGTTTCCAACCTCTTAGGGTTTCAACTTATTGTGATGTATTTTTTTATATGAAATGTTACCCTAGGGCTTTACACTCATTTGGTTACAATGGTTTTGTGTGCATACACTTTCAATTTTATCATCCTTTATTTGTGCCTTTTGGCCTCAAATAATATCCATTTTAAAATTTATCAAAGGTATTTTCTATCACATTGGTATACTCAAAAACCTCTTTTTGTTCACTAAAATATTGTAAAGTTTTTTCAAATTTATTATTTTATTATTTTTAATAAATTTAGACCTATTGGTCATATAATATACTTTTTTTTCTCTATTTTTTGGGTTTGTCTTATTTCCTATTTTTATTGAAAATTATTTTTTAGATTCTAAATTTTCTCAGCCAATCATTCTATATTGATTTCTCTTCATTTGCCACATTGTGGTCAACTTGAACTTTGGTCTCAAAACCCCAAATACACCTAGGGTTTCATGATTTCCTATTTTCCTACAATTTGATTTCTATTTTTACAGTATTTAAACTTTAAAAATCAAACCTTTTTACAATAAAAAAGCTAAATATGGATATGTAACATTTGAGATCTTTCCCTTCCAATATCTCACTATAGTTATTGCTTGTTTTTTTATCTAAATTATTATAAATCTCAAAACCATAAAACAAGATGATGATCCTAATAAAGATAAAACTCAAACTTCTCTTTGCCAATATTATTTCAATAATATTGAACCTCTTCCTCCTAACCCTAAGGAGGGTGATAACTACCATCCCTTTAATTAGGTCCATGTTATCACTCCTTAAAAGGATAAGGTAGATGGTAAATGCATGCATATTCAATCTGAGGTACCTATGGTTTATATTAATGAAACCTTAAAATATCAAAACATCACTATGAACAATTTAATAGAAGCATTGAGAAATCAAAATTAGTTTTTCAGTTTAATGCTCACATCATTAAAAAATTAGATTACATAAATGTAAAATCCAAAACATACTACTGTTAATAATGTGTTTACATCTTCATCTACCAATGTTGTGCCAAACAAGGTTTTTTATCCAAATACAAAACTATAATAGAACACATCTAATAAAAGTGATTCAAGTATTATGCCAAATTTTACTAAGATACCAAGTGATATCCTATGAGAAATTATTTGAGACAAAGTGATCAAATTACCTCCTCCAAATATTATCAGGAGATCCAAATACTATTGTGCATATCATAGAATTCATGGGCATCATACAATTTTTTTGGTATTAAAGTAAAAAATATAAAGTTGTAAAGGTAGTGGTGATCATATCATTGATACATCAACCAAGAAATCCACTCACATTATGAGTAGCCCTCCTAAAACACAAGTGCCAAAACAAAAAGTATGAGTACCAAAGGATAATTTAGAACATAAATTTTTTTAAATGCAAATATTAGAGAAACAAAAAATAAAAAATTCCAAGTTATAGAAAGATATGTTACAAATATAAAATAACATAAGTTGCAAAGTCAAAGTCAAGATAATCAAACAAACATTCTAAAAAAGGGTTTCTAACAAAATAATTTCCAAAGCAAGACATGCCTAAAAAATCAAATAATACAATATGGTCATTAAGGATGCAATCACCATATCTAATTCATGCATAAAGGAACAAACAATTAAGTGCAATACTAAAAAGACTATGATTTCATCCCCAAATGAAGAACTCAAGGCACAAGTTACATCTTTTCCTAGTGTGAAAATAAAGATACACAACTCTTCTCTATACCATAATGAGATGCAACATTTTAAAAATGATAAACATACTCAATGAAAATAAAATTTAAAGAAAAAAATTCCAATCTATAGTGAATTTGATTTTTCATATACGGATACTCAAAATGATATATTATAATTTCAAGAATAACCTAAGAAGTTTCATATTTCCTATACTAATAACATAGAAGATTGGTATGATACTAATGATATTGATTACTTATCATATGAATACGACACACATGATACAAATAATTCACATAAGCATCTCCTTAATAGGTACATTGGCCCCTAGTAGAACTTTTACTCGTACATGTCTTCCTTGATTATCCTTTTAAATATTCCAAACATACCCAAAAAATAAAAAAAATAAAAAATCAAATAAATAAATTAACATTTACATGTTTTATTGGATCCTTGGCATCTATGTTGTTAGTTCCATATTGTTATATAGCATATCATTCCTTATATATACACATTTTTCACATGGCTTTTGAGTGTGATACATGCATACCCACACACATGATATATACACTTTCCGATGTTAAGTCTTCCCTCTATTCATGTCATATGGACATTGGGGATATCCAATTATTTGATCATGATACACCTACGTTATATATTTCTATGGTAATCTTACATTATCATGTTTGAGCTTATATACTTATACATGCCTTTATCCATGATTATATCTTTCACAATGTACTTGATATTCTATGTACTTATTATTTAGGCTAACACATATATACAAGGAATAGTATGATATGTTTATGCTAGTTACTTATTTTTATTGCTTTTAATTTATACACTTCTTTGAGTGTATTATCATGTATTTCTTATTCAAGCATTTTAATATGATCCATTTATTTTGGCCCTTGTTCCTTTATTTGTCAAACCTAACATTTGATTATGTCATTACTTATTGTATTGAAATTTAAATATGTCATTTCTTTTCTTGTGGACATTTGACTAAGTCATGTCCATTTGATTCTAAAACATTTGAAAGCACCCCTTATTTGAGTTCTCTTTGGACCATTTTATTTTGATTTACGTTTGAATGCTCCTGTGTGTGTGCTTGATTACTTGTTGAGCTTGTACTATTACATCTAGATGTTTTCATGATTCACATCATACATCTTAGGAATTGATGTGATCACATACTATGTACCTCATTTTTATATCTACCTATACATACTAGACCTATATGTTACATGATACATTTATATATTATACAATTATCTTATCCTTTTGAGGTAAGGTAACTACTAGTTTCTATTTCCCCTCAACTTAAAAAGGGTGGTGCATCAGTAGGGGCATGTCATAGAGGCATGATTTTCAAACCTTCACATTTTTAGATTTTAGTGGGGGCATTTAAAAATTCATGAATTACACACTTATTTAGTATTCAAAATTTTTAGATTAAAATGGGGTCATGTTATGGGAATATGTCTTCCACACTTTCAAATTTTCAAGATTGACCAAATTTCATAGTTATATGATTTAGATATACATTTATGGTAGCATTATATGTATTGGTGCCATTTATATACACATGTTTCAACTTGAGACATATATGAGGTGGATATGCCATGAAAAAGTGAATCTTAATTTAAAAAATTAAATTAACTTACATATCTTAAATAATTCTATGAAATTTAACCTACACTAGGATAAAAGTTTATGTAATCTTATTGAGCTAATATACTGCAATTGTTGGTTCAATTTTGGTGAGGTATAGGTGATTAAATCACTCAATCTTACCAATTTTATAGGATTGAGTGATCAAATCATCCACTTGTACCATATGTATAGTGTTAGTTGACTTAGATTACTCATGCTCACCAAGTTATGAGTATCATTGGGTTGCAGAATTGAGCTAATCTTAACTATCAGGTAATGACTCACATTTTCTTTAAGTTTGAGGGAAATTTTCTTTCCAATAATTATATATATTTAAACTTATAGGTTTTAATATTTTCCCAATCTCAGCTTCAAAGCTTCACAATAAAGCATCTCTTCAAATGCAATTTATAAAATGTAAGATGATTTCATTGATACAGATGTGTAATCCTAATATTTATCTCTTTCCTTTCAATCATTTTAAATTATTTCAATTCTAGATTATATGCACTGATTATATACTATAACATGATCTTAGTTTCATGTCAGTCACTAATAAATCACTCAAGTTGGCTCATGCAAAGACAAGGTGTGTTATACACACACATGTATGCATTTGTTTTCCTTTAAAAAAGAAAATTAATTACTAGATTAAAGAGGGGGAATTCAAACACCAAATCTTAATTATATAACACTCTAGTCTTGTATACTTGGCAAGTAATTCTCATATCTATACCCTTTAGTTATAAGACCTTCCCACTGTTGAAAGGCTCACATCCACTATCTCTTATGCCTATTACTTATATCTTAGTCTAAACATTTGTTATTATGATGACCAAAACTCATATATTGATGATAATGCTATAAACTACTTATTATCATCCTCTAAAAGTATTGGACCTATATCTATTTTATAGCATCCTAAACACTTGTGTCATAACTAGATGCCTATGTCGATGCTATTTTCTTGTGCCAAACTAAGTGTCCAATGCCCTAAAGTGATAAATTTTTAAATTATAATGTATCCTTATGGTTAATATAAATTATTTTATGTGATATATTTCCAAAATGAATTAGTATATACAATACCAACCCTCATTCATACCTCACCTAACATAGACCTAACAAAAAATAACAAAACTTACCAAAATATCAATCATTCAAGTGAACAAAGCTTCCCTATTATTTCCTATCTCAATATCAATGATAGGGACAAACCATATATAGGTTAGATGTATTGAAGGAGCATTTCATGAGTCATATTTTTCATTATAAGTTATGTCACTCTATTTAATTGATTATCACACATTTCATCTTAATACACACACAAGACAATATGTAGAGGAGAACTACATATATTTGAAGCCTTGTTTAGAGTATTGAATATGTAGGCAATGCCCATTGATAGAGGGGTACTTGGGGTAACTTGACACTATGTGAACACTAACCTTTTTTTGCCATAGACACCCCAAGGGTGATTAAGCTAGGGTTTGATCATTTGATAAAGCATAATGACCTTTGCATGAGATCTGAATACACCAAAGTAAAGGAGACAAAAAACCCATAAGGTTCTAGGTGGTCAACATAACTATCCATATTTGATGCAAGCTTTTGAGGCCATAGTGTTTAAATTCCTAGAATATAAGGAATCTTCTAGGATACTGATCTAGTCTACTTTCATGCTATTTTAGACCAGATTACATATGCAATGTAAACTAACTAATTACTCTTATTTCTAATTTATTTAAATATAAATCAATAATTATTTTATTTTTATTTTTAGCATATCTCAAAATTTAAATTTATAATATAATTAATCTAAGTTTACAATTTATTGACTTTCCATATATCTACTTATCACCATTATGTTGATTCATTTCTATATTCTTAAACCTTTACTATATTGACCTATCTCAATTAAAGTTTAAACAAGGACAACAAGAAGAGGAATGTGATATCCTCAAATGATTAGGTTAAAGGGTCAACTACCTAATAAGGAAAAATGGTATATTATAGAATATATGGGGGATATATTTCCTCAATTACAAATTTCCTAAATATTTTATGGAATTATAATCCTAAAAATATGGAGGCATCATCCAAATTATGGATATATTTTACTAGGAATGAAATCTAATTCATTTCCACTATACCCAATTATATAATTCATATATGAAAAAAAAATATTTGATATACTTCCTCAACTCTATTCATGTAAAATGAACTATTCAGTAATGTTTTAGAAGCATGATCAATGTTATGATGGTTTTTAATTCTTGTATTAATGAAGTCAGGAGCTTGAAAATTTTGAGTCTTAGAGTTTTCATCAAAGATTATGAAATTTCTAGTATTTTTAGGAATTTTAATAATTATTTTTATTTATAGGTGTTTGTTTCATAACCATCAATATCATTAGGCGGCAGTTTTGAAACCATGCCAATTGTTTTGAAACTATTGATGTCTTGAAAATGGTAATTTTCCCACCAAACAGAACATAAGCAAAAGAGTGGTTGCAAATGTTTCTAATTATTGGTGATGGTTTTATGAAGTATTGGATGGGTTTGAAGATGTAAATAAATAAATAAAGTCTTGTTTTAAGACATAGAACATTATAAAATTTAGTGAGAAGTCTTTGAGCTAGATTCACATTATATTTTGTAATTTTGGGTCATTAGTCATATTGTCTCACTTATTTCCTAGATGTAAATGGTTTTTACAATTGTTTTAGATCATAATGAAGTGTCTAATAAGTGTAACTAAGTACAATGTAAAAGTATTATATATTTTAGTAATGGAAGTTCTATCTATGAATTCCATGATTTGTAGTAACTTATACAACTATTAAATTACGTAGTGGAAGGGGAGAACAATTCTCTCAATCATTGGAGTTTTTCCCACACCAATTTTTTCAAGTTATATATTATTTTCATATTATGCTTTGGATTATATTTTTTTAATGTTAAATTTGTTGTAAATTTTATTTCCAACATGTTTTAATAATGAAAATAGTCTATCACAATCATTTTATGTTGAGGTAGGATTATAGGATCTATGTTGGTGAGGCTTAGTGTGGAATATCCACATATTTTATAGATCATATCTCTTCCATCTCATTATTGACTTGTATTAATTTGAAAGTTCATAAATAAATGATAAAACCTTGAGCATTAATTAGATGTTTTACGCATGTATCCACCCTGTCCACCTAAAACTTGAGAGGATAATCATACCTCTACTTTGTTATTATCATTTATCTCTAGAGAATCATGCACATGAAATGTGTATTGAATGTCACATTAAATACCACAACCTTTTTTCTTTTATTTATTTTTATTTCCTCAATTATTTGTAACAAGTAATTTTTTACTTTAATTGCATAATATTTCACTTAGGTCAAATAAAAGTGATTGAGGTGGAAAAAACATGACATAACCATTTCAAAATTTTAAAGGTGGTGTGATTATGTAGGCATTGAAAATAGATATGAATTTTTATTTTAATAATTACTACAAGCTAATCTAAATAAGAACACCAAGGCATAGGGGAAATTTGATATAGTAATATTTATTTTATGTTGTTGCATTAAAACTCTACTTTTATAATGGAACCCATAAATTTTACTTTTACTTGTGGAAGAGTTTAGATCTACAATATTTTTATTATAAATGTGCATCGAGGGAAATTGTAATAAATATTAATTTTTTTCATGAGTTGTAAAAATATTGAAGATCCAAGTGAGGTGGAGGAGCAAACTTAAAATATTATAGATACCTATGAATTCATCTATTAACCAAGATGCCATAACTAGGTTGGTCGAGGTTGGAAAAGCTAATTATGAAAAAAAAAAAACACATGGAAGTTTATAAATTAATGTTGAAGGAAGTTTAGGTTATTCCAACCCCCAAGGTCATAGATAGAGTAGATCCAAAGATAAATCACATGCCCTTTGTTCTCACTCAAGTTTCTCAAGGCATTATGTCATTTGGTGATGATTTCCAAGTGGGTAATTTATTAATTAAAGTTATAGAATCACAAGGTGTGACAAAATAATTCATGATGTTAATGATGAAGTCATTTATACTTTTTCATTTAATGTTAGTTTAAAATAAGTTGTTTTGATCCTAGTTCTTATAGATAATTCAATTTATTCAAGTGACCCAATTTTTGGTATTCTGATTCATTCACTTGTTATAATTCTTGAAATTTTTTCCATATTATTAAATTTATCTTAAAAATTCACTCCATCTTCTATTATCCCTAAAGATATAATTGGAAGTTAAAGTGAAGTCTAAAATATTGAGGATGGTCTCCCTAGGCCTTACTTTCAAGATTGAAAACAAAAAATTTGAATTTGAAATAATAAGAGAAAAAAAATGTGGACATATCTATAATAGAAAATCCTTAATTAAAAATTAAAACTCAAATCTGAAGGAAAAAAATGTTAAAATCATTAATTAGGAGTAAGAGAAAGAAGGGAGGAAAGGAAATTGTATATACTTAAACATAGGTCTCGCCATATTTGACTAAAATCAAGAATCCAATGAACCTCTCCATGACTAAAACCTTTAATGATGTGACTATTGATATAATTAAAAAATATTATGAGCATTATAAGAAAAATATTTTTGATTTAAAATAGGAATTAAAACAAGTCAAAGAGAGCTCAAAGGACTTTATTGTAGTGAATATATTAATATGGAAGGTATTTTTTGATATAAAGATTGCCCTAATTGAATTGTTCTGTATTTTTAAATTTATAAAAATATTTATCTTGGATCAAGTTAATATACAAGAAAGTGAAAAAAAAAAAAAAATTCTTAAAGTCTTGAAATTAGAAAAAATTGAAATTATCATATGGAAGTTAGAAAAATGATTGAAATTATCAATAAAGTCTTGACTTATATTTCTTCCATGGGATTCATAAAAAAATAATTAGAAATGGTTCTTAAATATGTAAATTAGTTTTTAGAGATCTTGGAAGAAGTGAGTAAATAATGAATAAATAATTCATAAATTCTAGTTTTTTATAATTTAAACATGAGAGATAGGTATATTATTTCTAATCCCTGATTTAAATGATGGAAATGGAAATTAGATGATATAATAAAAATTAAAGACGTGGTAAAAGAGATGCTAAATGTAGAGAAAACATAATTCATTATATGGTAATGAGTCTAAGATTACCATATTGAATGATATGTCATTTATTCATCTATTTTTTTTTGCATTTGTATGTGTGTTAATAGGGTATATTGCATATTAAATATTAGATATTAAAATTGGTCTTCTAAAAGTGGATAAAATATTTAGAAAGTATTAGTTGGTCAACATAGTTCACATCCAAGAATGTTCTAAAAGATTTAGAAATTTATTATTTATATTTTTTTGGCAAATAGATCCTATATTTGATAGAAATGTGTGGCTTAAATATTCAAGTGTCATTTGGGATTAGCGAAGATGCACAAGGATTAAAATAATTTGGTTATAAATGGCCCTTATTTGTTTTTATTATTAAGTCTAATCATTGTTGTATTTATACTTTTAATTTGATATGTATCATTGTTGTCAAATTTTATTTAAATATTTATTTTATTACATTATATTAAATTTGAACTATTGTTATTTATTCATTTATATTTAAATATTTGTTGTCATTATTATAAATTTTGATTTATATCTAAAATATGTTTTTTCTTATTAGTAAAACTTTAAATAATAATTTAGCTTCTCTCTATTCTATATATATATATATATATATATATATATATATATATATATATATATATAAATAATTAGTTGTTAAGTTTTTTTTATAGTTTTATTATTAATTTATTAATATTTAAATGAGAAAATTAAGATAATATAATTACAATAAATAAAGGTAAAAACCCACTAAGTTTATACTTGGTGATATCTTTCATAATTTTTTATGTGATTTATTTTTTAATTTTTTAGAGTTTTTAATATGATGGTCAATATACTATTTAAATTATTTCAACTTTTTTTTTTCCTTATATATATTGTTTTCCTTAGTTTTCTTCATGAATAATGATCTTTCTAAAAATTATTATTATTTTTTCCATTAATCCATGGTGTCTTGTAGTGTTTGAGTGCTTTGTTGGGGATGATTCATTAGTATGAGAGATATTTACATTATTATTTGTTCTTTGAGTCTAGTTTTGAGAGGTCTACATGTATCTATTACATATGATTTTCCATATGAGAAAGATGTTAAGTAATTTTTTTAAATCTCATATTTTAGTTATCATAAGTATAATCCAGTCATTTTAAAGGTGTTGAGAGTTTTAAATGCAGTTTGTATTCCTACCTCTCTTTAAATTATAACTATATTTTTGGAAAGTTTTCTTATTTATGAAATAGTTATTCTAATTCCCTTCTTTCCATTATATATATATATATATATATATATATATATATATATATATATATATATATATATATATATATATATAATTATAATTTTTCTCCCTTTATTTATTTAAACTCATTTTTTATGACAATTATCTTTTATCCATTTTAATTGAAATATTGAAACCACATCTTATTAATATATTGAAGTTTGTAGCTTTATGAAAACTATGGTGGAAAAAGTCCTCTTTTAGATATAAATCTACATGAAATTTATTTGTATATACCTATTTGGATAGATATCTATATTATTTTTTGAGATGATAACATCTAAGAAAGGTGGGAATTTTTCTTCCTCTTCCATTACAAATTGAATTTTTTCTCCCCATTCTGTTGTTTAAGTAATAAAAAACTTTATTTGGTTCTTATTTTTAATGTAATAATTTAGATTTGGTATTATCTAAATATTTTTAATATTATTCATATTTTAAGGGTAGTGTTGTAGTCTCAATATGAACCCTTGGTGAGGGTTCTTTAGGTCCTTTTAAATTAAGCTACATGATGAGAACAACCCCAGGTTGTGGGTCACTTATAATGGGGTTAGACCTCTGGAGAAATTTGACTTCCTTTTGATGCTCACCTAAACTAATGAAAATTGCTAAAAAATGGATAGAAAGGGTTTAAGGGATCCTAATAAGGTTAAAAGGTGATGCACCAAAGTTAAAATAGACACTCATACAAGCTTAAACCTACACTAAATAAACATAATACAACTATAGCTGACATGACCTCACAATCTCACTAGTTGCATAAATATTTCATAGAAGAGATTCCAAGTAGAACACTAAGATAGACTTGTAGTTAGATTGAAAACACCATCAAAGAGGCAAGTAGAAGGATAGTAAATTAGGAAGACTCTCCTTCATAAATTCACCATACACAAGCATACTAAGCACTAATTGAAGATGAGAGATAGGCAAAGAGTTTATATTATTACTTTAAAAGGTAGTTATTACAATATTTTGGTAGGGTTTAACCATATCAAATGAGTACACTTTTGCAAGGGTCTTAATGAGTATCTCTATCCCAAAAAGATGAAAATTATAAGAGCTAAGAACCCCCATAATGGGAATGAGATTAGGATATATAAGAGAAGGGAGAGAGAGAAAGAAAGTGAGAGCATTCCATCAGAAAGGGAACACAGCATCCCAAATCATTAATTGAGCTTGAGCTACCACCTTTTTCCCCAATGAATGCCTTGCCACCTTTTTCTCTAATCAAGACACTGTTCATGGCTTACCAAGTGTGAAAGCCCCCAAATGTTTTGAGGATGCATTGAATTCACTTAGTTGTAAGTCCTAACCACCAGATCTTTCTTTATTGATCTTTCACACCATCTGCCACTAAAGACAAAACTTTCATGCTCATGAATCTAAAAAAATCATGGCCCTATCTATTTTAGATGGATATTTGTCAAAAATATGGCTATGTTAAAAGATGAGGACCCTTTACATGATCATAGATATCTACCCTTGATCAAATCTTGGACCCAAATCTTTTCTATATAGAGAAAACTAATCTCCTTTATTGGTTTCCTTATAGTCATTTATGTTGATGCATACCTATAGATTGCTTAGCTTCTTTTGATCTCTATTATGTCTAAAAGACCTATTTTTTCCTTTGAGTATCCATAGAAACTAAGAGATCATTATATATAGGGATCCTTCAAAGAATGGTGAACACAGTCATAGAATGAACCTTGCACACCATAAATATATGAATTAGAGTTTTATATTTGGCCTTGATGGTAGTCCCTTCATGTTATTTATACCTAACTGCATGGCTATGTCCTCTCCTTGGTGTTTGATCAAGCTCTAATGGAAAAATGATGACCCTGCAAGGCTTGATTTCCCTAGTTTGATCCTGGTCACATGTTTGAATTCCCATCAAAGATCCCTTAGTCTTTAAACTTTAAACCTCACTTATTGATTTGCTTTGTATGAAATGCATGTAGATAATTGATTTTATTAGGAGCCTAATGAGATAATGACACTTAGAAATCTCTCATATGTCCTTGAGATACACTAACATTGTTGAACTCACTTACACCATTAGATCATTATGTATAAATGAGCATGAGCCCTTGATCTACATCTTTTGAATTTATAATGTTAACTCACACATTTGGATCATAATATATGAATCAACGTGAGACTTCGATCTACCTGGGCCCACTTTATTTCCATTTCCTACATGTTGTTGTATCATAGGTATGATTGAATGTTGATCATTGATATAGATCAGACATACCTCTTTATCAGTCATCTCATGCCATTGGATCTCTGCTTGGTCAATCTACACCATTAGATCCTGTCCAACCTAGAACCTTTTAAGGGATTTTAACATAGGGAACTTTTGACTTGTTTAACCCCAACATGAACTATTGGATCTTGTTTCTCAGTATGTGAACTCACATGAACCATTAGATCTTAATAAAATTTAAACTAGTTAAGAATTTTCAAATCTCAATGGCTATTTCATGGACCTTAAACTTGGCACTTGCACGAATGTCCTACCCTAGAGGTCCAACTTTGAATCTCCATAACTTGAGATGGAAAGCTCATGTGGGCATGAAATTTATAGGATATGATCTTTGTGTGAAGAGTTCCATGGAACTACAAGATTTTGGCTCATGATGCTTAAAGATTTGACTTATAAAATGCATAAATGAACTAGATTTTTAGATGACGTCTTGATGATGGCCTAGTTTATTTAGACTTATGCTTGATATTTTTCTTGAATCTCTAAGGATCAGATGAACACCTGAGGCTTGTGCAAAACCAAATTCATGTTCTTGAATTTTATGACTAGCATGGAGACCCACTTTCTTGAATTTAGATAATCTATGCTTTAAGTTAACTTAAAGTGTTTTAAAATCTTTGTAGGTTGCATGAGATCTTTTCTCCTACTATTGGATCCTTTATTCAACATGAAATCTACTTAGTTTCTTACTCTACACCAAAACCTTTGAAATCTTTAATGTATTATCAAGTTATGTATGTGGGCCAAAATTTGGCCAACATTCTTGGTGACATCCTAGGGTTACATGCCTATTATACAAGATTAAAGGCCTTAAACTAGTCCATTGGGCATATGGGGTCCCAATTTTTCTCTCAAGTAATCATGTAGATAACACAAGGATATCCATGTTTGGAACTTCCTTTTGAAAAAATAAGAACAAAAAAATAATAATAAAGTCCCCAAGGTAATTATTGAAAAGAAAACACACAACAGAAAGAAAATGTGCACAAGGCACTTAGAGGAAAACATAAAAAAACTAATCTAATATGTATAATATGTTACAATGGATGTAATGCTTCTAATAAAAAGGATTCAAGTGAATTCCATTGAATGGGATGGGTAGTACCTCTCCATCCAATTGAGCAAGTTTAAAATCATTATGTTCTCTACATCCATGGATCAAATAAGGACCACTCCATAAGTTGTCAAACTTGGTATGGTTGTCTGTTTTGGCTTTATTTGAGTCCCATTTAAGGACTAGGTTCCCTTCCTTGAAGTCCTTTACTGTATCTCTCTTTTAAAATGATATTTTGACCCAATCCTGATGTGACTCCAAAGTTTTCATAACAAAGTCCCTAGTTTCTTTCAAATTCATAAGCTCTAACATCCTCACATTCATGGGCACGTCCTCCATCAACTCAAGCTGATGGGATTATTATAATGCAAGAGGCTAAAGAGAGATAGATAATTTGGCTTCCCTTCCATACATAATAACATATGGAGAATTACCAATGATAGATTTAGGAGTCACTCTATCATCCCATAAGCCTATCCTTAGCTTGGTGTGCCATGTTCTTTGATTCTCTTGCATGGTCTTCCTGATGATCCTTAACAAATTCTTGTTTGTGGACTCTATTAGTCCATTTCCTTAAGGATATTAGTTGTAAGAGGTGCTAAGTTAGATTCCCATTTTGATATCCCACTCACTTGTCTTCATACCAAGGAATGCCAATGTATTATCTGAAATTATGGCGGTCAGGACACCAAAGCTGGTCATAATGCTATCATAGAAGTCTAAAACTGCACCCTCATTAGGCTCCTTCAAATAAATGGCCTCCACCCACCTATCAAATTATTCAATTACAATGATAACCCATTTATGCTCTGTACTTAATGGTGGATTGATCATCCCTATGAGGTTTAACCCCCATCACATGAAGGGTTGCTCCAACTAGATTAGATTGAGTGGAAGGGCTGTTAGTTTATACTTTCCTACAAAGAGAGAACAATTCTAGCATTTTCTAACCCATGCATGAATAGATTTGAAAATATTGGGCCAGTAATAACCAACCCTCATTACCTTTGCTACTATGGTTCTAGGTGCAAAATGGCCTCTTATAGGTCCATCATGGAATTGCTCTAAGAGTTTGGTCACCTGGTCATCATCTATGTATCAAAGGATTAATCCATTGAGGTATTTTCTAAAAAAGACACCAATAAGTAATGTATAAGGTCTAGATTCAAGCCTAAAATACCTTCTTTTATCACTATCCAAACCTTAGGGCATTCTCTTATTGTCAAGAAGTGAGCCATATCTTGAATCCAACTCCTTTGAAGTGGAGGTGCACCTACTTGTGAGTTATCTTGGGTCACCAAAATAGCTTCCTTATCTTCCTGGAGGTCATCTACCATGTGTTCACACAATCCCTTGCCCCTGACCATCTTGGTGACTTTGATCTCCTCATCATATTCCATGACCATGGTGATCCATCCTATTCTCTTTTCAATCAAATCCATGTTAAGGAGAAAGTCCCTAACCCTAGGGTGAGATATCATAAGATGAATCCTATTTTTGGAGAGCATTGGTCTAAACTTCTTGAGACTCCACAAGGCTACAAGAACCTATTTTTCAAAAAGGTGTACCTCACCTCATATCCTTTTAGCCCTTGACTAAAAAAAGTAATTAGTTGTTTCATTCCTTCACCATTATTCTATATCACCATAGATGATATGTTTTCAATATTAACATAGGTGTAAAAGATGAAGTCCTTCAAAAAATAAAGATTTATGAGAGAGGGGGCCTAGGCAATGACTTGCTTGATGGCCTTAAAAGTTGCCTTGCCTTCATTTGACCAAGTAAATAATTGGATCTTCTTTATCATGGTGGTGATAGGTTTGACCAGGTTTTCAAAACTAGGTATGAACCTTCTCATAAAGTTAATCTTCCCAAAGAATCTCTGGATCCATTTTTTGTGCTTACAAAAGGATAAGGATAAGATGGCATGTACTCTGTTAGGGTCAATGGATAATCCTTATTTTGAAATAATGTGACCCAATAGCTTACCTTCATGTATAGATAACACACATTTCTTGGGATTTAAATAGATACCATACCCTTTGCATCTCTAGAATATTAGCTTCAGATGGACCATGTGATCACTGTATTTCTTGGAGAAGACTATGATGTCATCCAAGTAAAATAGTGCCATTTGATTTAGCATCCCTTGGAAGGCCATGTCCATTTCTCTTTCAAAAGTCACCCAAACATTGGATAATCCAAAAGGAATATTCTCGTAAGCAAAGGTACCCCACTTGGTGGTGAATGTAGTCTTGTACTGGTCTTCCTCTCTCACTAGCACTTGGTTATAACTTGAATACCCATCTAAGAGAGAAGTATTCTGAACTAGAAACTATTTGAAGGAGTTTCTCCATGGATGGTAGAGGATGGTGATCCTTTAAAGAGACTCTATTAAGATCCCTAATGTCCACACACAACCTAATTTCTCCATTATTATTCATGACAAGTACAAGATTAGCTACCCATGAAGAGTGCTTAATTGGAAATATAATCTTAGATTCAATCAACTTGGTCAACTCCTTCATGATATCCTAAATATTTATGGACCTCTACTTCTACCTAACAAGCTTGACATTAGCCTTTAGTTTGATAGTGTGTTGGGATAATTTAAGATCAAAGCCCCTTAGGTCACTATATTTCTAAGTAAATATGTCTGTATATTCCTTATAAATCTCTATGAAAGTATGTGTTTCAGGTTTAGTGCTTACCTTTCCAAGATTGAGGAGCTTGTCTTTAGGGATAAGAATTCTCTCATAGTTCTCTTCATTTGTTGACATCACTACTTTATCCTTCATCATATGGTCCCCTTCATGAAAGAGAATTTCAGGGTGACTAGCCCTTTGAGAAGCTTATTGGACCTTAATTGAATAATCTAATCCCTATATCGATGCTTCGATTTTCCTTGGTTGATGGAGGAGAACTCTGCTTCTTTTTACAAGAAACATGGAATCTATTTATCACTTTCAAAGACCTACCAATGAGCTTCATTATCTATCACTGATGGTCTTATTACAAATTTGACATATGGTTTCACCTTGATCCTTTTAAATTCATTAGGGATATCAAAATGAGCCTCCAGAATTGCTAGTCTATCAGCATGTTGATTTTGGCCCCTTGGCATAGATTAGATGATAAATGTATCAAATTCTATAGTTATATCCCAA
The DNA here is from genome assembly GCA_037957365.1 of Torreya grandis. Lineage (NCBI taxonomy): Eukaryota > Viridiplantae > Streptophyta > Pinopsida > Cupressales > Taxaceae > Torreya > Torreya grandis. The sequence goes on along the minus strand of JARHVA010003685.1, from coordinate 770,377 downwards.
ACTCTATGTTTTTAGGACTTTATTAAGGGGTACTTAGTGACATTTTAGCCTCTAACTTGGTGCATAATAAATTCACTATCCCCATAGACTTGAAACTACTTAATCTCTCTCTTACTATCTCATTGGAGGTCATGAATAAAGCCCTCATATTCTGCTACATTGCAAGAGAAACTAAATTAGAATCTCTATGAAGAGAAGTACTTGTAATTTGAAGGGGATACTATAATAACACTTTCACCCACTCCATGCTTGCTCCTTGAATCATCAAAGAACAAATTCCATAGACCACTAGGATTTTTTTAGGCCTCATGAGGGATGGCATGGACTGGTTCTCTTCATGTAATCAGTAGACACCCAAGTCCCTTTCTTCAACACCTTCTAAGGGGTCCACCAACTAGCTATCATTCCATAGCTCATCTAAGAACATGTTTGGTATCTCTTATAGATGAGTGTTTAGCTCCTGCTCCATTGCAAATTCATCATCATCAATAATAGTGCAATGTTGGTATTATCTAGTCCATAAGGATCTATGTGGAATTATGTAATGGGCTCAGCGTTGATTGACACTTTGGCCCCATATCTTCTTCTAAATGCCATATATGACCAGTCTATTACAAGGTAGCCTCTAATATTTACATTGAACTCTCTAGATAAACATAGTGTAAAATGAGGAGGCACATCCAAGATCAATACATCTTGAACCATCGAGATGTTAGGACAAGCATGCAGGGTCCAGTTGAGGTCTCTAATTATGCCAAAAATTTTAGTGGAAGAACCATCCAATTGTAGCACTCCCTTTGATTGGGGATCATATTTTAGAACAAGCTGATCAGTTATGGACTTTAGCATTATTGAGGTACTTGCCCCACTGTCCATTAAGCAATTTTTAACTAGAGATTTGCCAATGATCACTGAAATATAGAAGGGAAGAGGCTTGAATTCTTTACTTAATTTCCTTTCATTTGGTCCTTTTGCTGCATTAGTAAGAACCACATTTTATTTACTTGGTGGCTTATCTATAACATTAACCTTTGATAGTCCTTGTTGAAGGATGTCTACCTGACTAGGCATGGAGAGCATGTCTCACATTGACACACTCACATTGTACCTTTTCATTTGTTTTATAATGTTGATAGGTAAACCACCAACCTTTGGTTATGATTTAGGATCCACAAATATACCTTGAGCTTATGAGTTTTGAGGGATTGAGACATTTCCTTAATTTTGACTCCTTGGAACTATTGGGTCCTTTGGAACAAAAACAAGTCCAACTAGCTTAGATATTTAAGGAGTAATGGTAGGAGGCTCCTTGTTTGGTTCTTGGTTACCATCCATGTTCCTTATTTTAAATCTTATATTTGCAACCACTAGAATATAAGCTTGGCTAGAACTAGCCTATTGGTTGAGTGCATAACACTCTTTGTGTTCATAGTTCACAATTGTAGCACCTAACTGGCCTGGTCTTTGATCAAGGATTTGACCTTATTGAGGCTCTTATGCTTTATTCATCATAGGTAACTCTACATTTTGGGCCATGAGAGTTTGGTTGTACCCAAAATTATCAGCTTGCTACCATTGATCATTGAAATCTTGGGTAAAATTAGTGGTTAGGACAATAGATTGCCTAAAATATTGATTCCAAGGCATGGCACCTTCATTTTCTTGAGCAACATTATTTTGAATTGGGACCAAGGTGTTAGAAGTGCTTGTAACATTAGGATTGTAGTTACTTTACCTATTGTATCTATGATACTCCTATCCTTGGTTTTGGCCTTGGTATTCCCTTTGTAAGGTGGCTTATTTGCTTGAAAATCTTGATGCTAAGGCTGATATGAACATTGATAAGGCCTATTGAAATTCTGCTGCCTATTAACATTTACTAGCTCATTTCCTAAGGATTAGAACATGCTCTTGAGATCTTGAAAGTTATTTTGGTCTTAGGAATCACTATATCCACTACTGGAAGCTTTCTCTTATTTAGGTGTAGGTATTGCATTAATTGTTGGCATAGGAGGAATGACATCAAGTGGAGGGATAACAACATGAGGTGATCTAATTTTAGGAAATAAGGTCATTGGTGGTCTATGTGTAAGCTTGCCAGCTTTAACTATATAATTTTTTGCTTTGATGGCCACCTTGAAAGCATTTGGAAGTATCTTCCCTCCCATAGATTGGATCATCACTACAATGTCACTATTTAAAGCCTTCAAATAGTATATTAAGGCAAACTTAGGGGTTGGTTTAACTAAGACTAGAATCCTATCCCAAGTTTTTTAGAACCTTATGTTGAAGTCTTCCATGACTTCATGAGGAGCTCTTTTAATGGTAGTTAGTTTCTCTACAAGTGACAAATGGTCACTTTTGCCCTCAAATATTTTGCACAAGGCATCACCTAATTAGTCCCATGTTTGAATGGAATTAGTAGCAAGGCCTCTATACCAATCTAGGTCCTTTCTTTTGAAAGAAGTAGCTAATAACTTAATATCTATATTTTCCTCAATGACATTATGGATATTGTAAAAATTGGCTATGTCCATGAGGTGCTTTGAAGGTTTTTTAGCTTGGTATCTAGTATAATAAGGGACACTTTTAAGGGCTACAACTAGGATATGGTAATATTGAGCCAAGTTCAGAGGAATTTGGCCATTAAAGGCCACAAAGGGAAAAGGTCTAGGGGCTGCCATGGTAACGAAAGGATTTAACAAAGGTTTCCTTATATGGGTAGGCCTTAAAAATGACTTAAGAACAACAGTTCCCTGATATGGATGTGTATTGGCAAACCTTAATCTTTTCCCCAAATTTAAAGGTAGTTAAACAAATCAAAAAGGAATACCTCTTGAAACTGACATTTTTGTCACTTTTGGCATAAGATGAAGTTACTACTTTGCTACCAGAATATTAAATATTCCTTATGGATTCACCAAATGTTTTTTTTTTGGAGCTTAACTACTACAAATTGAATCAAACCAACATCAAATTTGATCAGTATCCCTTGAACTTTGATCCCATTAAGTGTGCCAAAATTTTTTGTAGGTTCAATCTACACCTTTGGAGAGGGTTATTTAGGCCCTTTCCAATTGAGCTATATAATGGAAACAACCCCAAGCTATGGGTCACCTATAATGGGGTTGGACCTCTGGAGAAGGCTGACTTCCTCTTGATGCTCACCTAAACTAATGCAAATTGCTAAGAAAAGGTTTAAAAAGGGTTTAAGGGATCCTAAGAAGGCTAAAAGGTGATGCACCAAATTTAAAATGGACACTCATACAAGCTGGAACCCACACTGAATCAACATAAGACAACTATAACTCACATGACTCACAATCTCACTAGTTGCATAAGTATTTCATAAAAGAGGTTCCAAGTAGATCACAAATCTATACCTTTAGTTAGCTTGAAATACCTTCAAAGAGGTAAGCAAAAGGATAGTAAACCAGGAAGACTTTCCTTTACAAATTCACCATACACAAGCATTCTAAGCACTAATTAAAGACAATAAATTGGCAAAGAGTTGATCTTATTACTTCAAAAGGAAGTTATTACAATATTTTGATAGGGTTTAACCATATCAAATGGGTATAATTTTTCAAGGGTCTCAATGAGTATCCTTATCCTAGAAAGATGAAAATTCTAAGAGATGAGAACCCCCATAATGGGAATGAGACTAGGATATATAAGAGAAGGGAGAGAAAGAGAGAAAGAAATTGAGAACATGCCATTAGAAAGGGAACACGCCATCCCAGATCATTAATTGAGCTTGAGTTGCCACATTTTTATCCAATGAATGCCTTGCCACCTTTTTCTCTAGTCAAGACACTACTCATGGCTTACGAAGTGGGAATGTCCCCAAAGGTTCCGAGGATACATTGAATGCAATTAGCTATAAGTCCCAACCACTATATCCTTTTTATTGATCTTTCATGCTATCTCCCACTGAAGATAAAACTTTCATGCTCGTGGATCTGATAGAATCATGGCCTTATCTATTTTAAATGGTTATTTGTCAAAAATATGGCCATGTTAAAGGACAATGACCCTTTACATGATCAAAAATATCTATCCTTGATCAAATCTTGGACCTAGATCTTTTCTATAGATGAAAACCAATCTCATTTATTAGTTTCCCTATAGTCATTTATGTTGATGCAGACCTATAGATCATGTAGCTTATTTTTTTCTCCATTAGGTTTACAAGACCTATTTTTTACTTTGAGCATCCATAGAAATTGAGATCTCATTATATATAGGGATCCTTTAAATAATGGCAACATAGTCACAAAATGAACCCTACATGCCATAAATCTATGAACCAGAGGTCCATATTTAGCCTTAATGGTGGTCCCTTCATGTTCTTTATACCTGACTACATGGCTATGTTCACTCCTTGGTGTTTGATCAAGCTCTAATGGTGGAATGATGACCATGTAAGGCTTGCTTTCCCTGGTTCAATCCTAGTCACATGCTCAACCTCCTATCAGAGATCCGTTAGTCTTTTAACTTTGAACCTCACTCATTGATTTGGTTTATATGAGATGCACATAGACCATTGATTTTCCTAAGAGCCTAATGAGCTAATGACACTTAGAAATCTATCACTTGTCCTTGAGATACACTGACCCTATTGACCTTGCTCGCATCATTGGATCATTTTATATAAATAAATATGATCCCTTGATCTACATCTTCTAACTTTCTAACTTTAACTCACATTATTAGATCGTAATGTATGAAGTAATGCAAGCCTTTGATCTACTTAGGCCCACTTTCCTGCCAGTTCTTATTTGCCATTGGATCATAGGTACGATTAAATGTTAATCATTGATCTAGATCAAACCCACCTTTTTGTTAGTTGCCTCACACCGTTAGATCTCTGCTCGATAAATCCACACCATTAGATCTTGTCCAACCTGTAGCCTTTTAAGGGATTTTAACCCAGGGACCTTTTGACTTGTTTGACCCCAACGTGAACCATTGGATCTTACTTGTCAATATATGAGATCATGCATACTGTTATATCTTTATCAAATTTAAACTCGTTAAGGATTTTCAAATTTGAACTGCTATTTCATGGACCTTAAACTTGGCACTTGTGCAAATGTCCTACCCTGTAGGTCCAAATTTAAAGCTCCATAACTTGAGATGGTAAGCTCGCATGGGCATGAAATTTACAAGATATGATCTTGGCATGAAGAGTTCCATGGCACTACAAGCTTTTGGCTCGCGATGCATTCTAAGTGGACTTATAAAATACATAAATGAACTAGTCCATTCCTTTTCTGGATGACGACCTGATTTGTTTAGACTTGTGCTTGATCTTTTGCTTGAATCTTTAAGGCTCAGATGAACTCCTGAGGCTTGTGCAAAACCTGCATCATGCTCCTAAATGTTATGACCACCATGGAGACCTGCTTTCTAGAATTTAGACAATCTACATTTTAAGTTAACTTAAAGTGTCTCAAAAGCTTTGCAGGCTGCATGAGATCTTTTCTCCTACTATTGGATCCTTTGTTCAACATGAACTCTGCTCAGTTTCTTGATATACATTAAGACCTCTGTAATCTTTACTACAATGTCAAGTTTTGTATGTGGGCCAAAATTTGGTTAACATGTAGGACTCCAAATCTCTTTTTGAAAAGTTATCCATAAATGATTTATGCCAAAAAATGAAAATGATGAACCCATTTTTACTATTTTTTAAGTACATAAAATTTTGGTTTTAAACAAGAAGAAGGTGAAACAAGGTGAAACTTAAGCATAATTTAATCAAAATAATTATGTAAGGATATTTTATAATTTTAGAATCTTACATAGTTTCTTCTAATAATTTTTTTATATGTAATAAAACCACATAAAAACTTATATATATATATATATATATATATATATATATATATATATATATATATATATATATATCCCTCACCCATCCTACAATCTTAATCATTAAAAAATGATGTGTATGTGTAAATTAAAAAATTAACTATTCTCTAGAACATATATATGAGAATTGTTTTATCGAAAAAATGCATAAGAAAGACTCAATATTTGCCATTTCTTTTCGTACTCATAAGAATTTTGGGAGCCTTTATATATTTCTTACATTTTCATTAATTGATGAACCCTTAATTTTTTGAGTGATAATCAACCAAGATTTAAATGGTTTTGTCATACTATTTTTATAGTTTCTAATTGTGGTTACTTGCATTTTGTTTCATAATCCTTTCTATGTTTCAAATTTTTTATTTAAGAATTATATTCTTAATATTATTTTTGAGTGTTCTAGAGTTGCCTCCCCTCCCCTCCCCCTTTCTTTAGGTGCATTCTTTTAAGTGCGAAGGAATATTTTGTTTTGAATTGGTGTTTTAAGGAGTTTATTGAATCTAATTTAATAATTATAACTTGTGATGTTAATTTTACGTAGCACATATATAAGTATAATGTGTTGGGGTTAGTTTAATAAAATTTAACATACTTTTTTCAATATGTTAATTTTATGTGATAAGTGCATATAAAAAGAAAACCTTTCCACTTAATCAACCTTCTAATTCATATATTCCATACTATTAAAATCGAATATTATTTTTTATACTTATATCTTTCAATATTACTAAAAAATTATATTATCCATCTTCTATTTTGATAAAATATTTTAATATTTTTAATTATAAATACATTTGTATATTGTAACAATAGTATCATAGGGTCTGAAATGTAAAATACTTAGGTATCATTTTTTATAATTATTTCAAATATACATAAAAAAGAGCCAAGGAGTTTTCCCTTAAAAATATCAAATATTTGAATAATAAAATAAATACAACATGATTTATGAAAAGTGATTATGTTATTAAAAAAATATCAAATATTAGATCGTTCACATGTATCTAGAATGAACATTTTGTTTTGGAAATGTAATTAATATACAGCATGACATGGCTTGATCGGTCTTTTCCCAAAAAAAATCATTGAAATCACTTCAGTTGTTGATTGATTTTTGTAATGGTAAATCTCTTTTGAGAGCGACCATGGTCACCCTAAATGATGTCATAACGTTACACTGCCCGCTAAATTTATTCTTAACTTTTAACATCGATTAACTTTTTCAATTAGTTTCTCTAAAAATATTTTTGATTGCATTCGATTAAAGATATTTTTATCTATTTTATTTCTATTATTTTTAATCATTGTTACGATCTTTCATTTTAATCCTTTTTTAGTAATTTATTTTTTTAATAAAAGGTTATAGAGGCATATGTTTTGTAAAACGTCCTTCAAGTTTATTGTAATAGATAAAATAGTGGAATGTAATATTATAATAGTAGAATAATCTCACATTTATTAAGAGTCGCAGTTATCTAGTGATAGACTAGTATAAATAGGAGCTTAGATTAGTATGAAGGCACTTACGAATTGTATTGAATTGAGTATGCTTAAAGGAGGTTTCCTTCTTAAAGAGACCAACAATCATGCAATTTTACGATTGTAAAACAATTACGATTCTTTGAATCAATACATTTTGCTATTTCTGATTTATTTCATATATTTACAATTTATTCCTAACTTGTTCATGAAAGGTTCTATCCTCTGGTATTAGATTTTTTTAGGGCCATTTCTTTTTTTTGGGTAACAACGTCAGGGGTTAAGAGTAATTATTGTTATTCACTGTACAAGATTCTAGTGATTAGAAAGTGGTAACAAAGCAGTGGCACTAAGATTTCACCATTGTTATGAGCCGATTTTTAGAAGATATCATCAATACGAGCCAAGTTTTACAAGATGAATCTCAGCCTTAACAAGATTCTAGTGATTAGAAAGTGGTAACAGAATAGTGGCACTGAGATTTCACCATTATTATGCATTGAGTTTTAGAAGATATCATCACTATGAGCCAAGTTTTACAAGATGAATCTGTATTGAGATTTGTAGGGTTTTTTGCAAGAGGTTGCCATCCACCACAAGCCAATTTTTACACCATGTACTTGTGTTTGGATATTCTTTCTATGTAGGTGCTCCAAATGATTGTGTATGCATCAACACTCCTTACTTCAAAATTTATAACAAGACTTTGTATTGTCGGTTGTGTGTTACATCATCATTGTCAAGTTTTGGTAATGAATTTCACTTACAAATTTGACCATACACAAACAACCTCGTTGAAACTGTAATTGTTTTCATCTTGTCAAAATTGTGATATGGTTTTGGCCATACAACCAACTGATCTCACGAAAGTCCTTTTTCACATTCATAAGTTTTGATCTGGGTTTGACCATATAACCAATTGATCTCACTATAGTTGTTCTTATTTTTTCTAAATTTTGATCTATTTTTAATCGTACTGTGAACCGATCTCTTTGTAATTGTTTGATATAAGCTACAATTTCCGATCTGGGTTTGGCAATACAACCAATAGATCTAATTATAATTGTCACTAAATAGTTAAAAAAGAAAGTATATAAATTTTTTGGTGCTCATAGGCCGAATAATCTATTATGATTTTCTTAGCATATTGGTCATTTTAATGGGCATTTTTTTAAAAAATAAAAATTTCGATACAAACTATTTCTACCTGCAATCCAAACACCCTTTTCAAAAAAATAAAAAATTCACCTATGTAAAAATTATACCATTGTAATCATCTTTAAAAATGATCAATTTGAAATATAACTTCACTTAGCATTTTCTAGCACCCCTCAACCCCCTAGTAAATGGTTGTTACTCATGCAGGCACCATGGTCCATGACAATCTCAAATTTTGGACATACATTGAATCCCAACTGTCTCAACTACATAACACCATGACCAACCTCCATGCTACATTATACTCATTTAAATCTAGTGGGGATCATCAATCAAATGGTAGTTCTTCTAGAGCACTGTTTTGTAGCCCTAAATTATATTTTCTTAAATTTGATGGCATTGAACCTACTAGTTGGCTCTATCATGCAAAATAATATTTTACCCTACAACTCATTGATAAATGAGTCCTTATTGCTTCATTTAACCTAGAGAAGGAAGTTGTTTAGTGGTACCAATGGTACCAAAGTCACATCCAAAACTAGATTGGGCTAAATTTTCCAAACTCTTCTTAATGTATTTTGGCCTATTTCATATGATAGCTTCACAAGGGAATTGACTAAACTTTTCCAAACTAGCATAGTGCAATAATATTAGATAGAGACTTTAAAAAAACTAGCCAATGAAATTGAAGGCCTCTCTGATGATTTTTCATAAGTTGCTTCATTAACAGACTCAAGGATATGCTTCAATCTAAGGTTAAAATGTTCCACCCTCACACATTAATGGAGGCCTTGGGTTTAGCCAAGCTCTCCAAAGACAAACTCACCTCAAAGTGTCAATTATAATTGGGCACTCTCCAATCCATAATCATTAAAAAAACCCAACACAAACCTCCCTCTCAAGGAAACCCTCATCAAACATCTCATAGAATCTAAAATGTGTGCATGTTGCATAAAGGGATTATGTTACAACTATGATGAAAAATGTGCTAGGGGACACAAATGCATTGTAAAAAAATTGTACCTACTCAATATTGATTTCCCACTTGATAAAGAATAATGTGAGGATACCAAAGATGAATTGGAGTAGGAAGATGATGATTCCACGCCCTCAAACTCATAGCTAAAAATATCTATGCATGCTTTGGTAGGGATCACCACTCAACAAACAATGTGTGTTAGAGGGGTTTTAAAGTCTAAACAACCCTTCACCATGTTCTTATTTATTTTGGCAACACTCATAACTTCATTGACCCTCATGTGGCTAAGCAAGCATACTATTTTGTGCACCATCATTCTAGTTTTTAGGTGACGATTGCCAATAGGGGAACAATACCCTACAAGGGAAAGTGTCACAATGTTTGCATTTTGGTAGGTGACTATAACCTCAGGAATGGCATGCTTATGTTGTCCTTAAGAAAATGTGATGTTGTTCTATGATCCTAATTGGTAGAAACACTTGGACCCATTCTTTGGGATTTTTGTAAGCTATGGATATAAAGCTCTTATAATGGACATCGATACACACTAAAAGGCCTTCTTCCTAGATCCACTATTGTTATAAGTTCTCACTTCATGAAGAAACTTCTCAAGGATTCCAAATTTAATTTACCGACTGTTTCTCGTCACACTACTTCACCAATAGATTATATCTAACCATTTGACTTGCACAATATTTTGGTCAAACATACAATATTTTTAGAGGAACCAATAGGATTTGTACCTTGCCACCCTAAAGACAATCACATCAAACTTCTTCTAGGTAGTACACACCCAAAAAATCATTTATATTAATACCCATTTCATCAAAATTATGAGATTAAAAATATGGTTCATGACCTCCTACAGGCAAGAGTCATTCAACCCAACACTAGCCTATATTCTTCACCAGTCTTGCTCATTCATAAAAAATGCCCCCTAGAGATTTTGCATTGATTATTGATATTTAAAAAAGCTCACAATAAAGCGTAAATTTCCCATTCTGATAATATATGAGCTCCTCAATGAAATCCATGGTGAATTTTTTATTCCAAGTTGTACTTTTGCTATAGCTATCACCAATCTATCTTCATGAAGCAAACATTCAAAAAATAACTTTTTTACACACATGATGGTGATTATGAGTTCCCGATCATGCCATTCAGGATTACCAATGCCCCCTCCACATTCCAAGTCTTAATGAACCAAGTATTTTCCCCTTATTATAAAATTTTATGTTGTTCTTCTTTGTTGACATCCTTATCTATAGTCAAACATGGGAGGATTACCAAAACCACATCAACATAGCCTTGGGAATTCTTGGTGCAAACCAATTATTTGTCAGCCATTATAAAGGTTCTTTTGGGAAATCAAAGGTTGAGTACCTGGGACATATTTTTTCATATAATAGTGTTTGTGTAAACCCCACCAAAATTGAAGCTATGTCAAACTAGATGACACCTCAGACACTAAAAAGTCTATGAGGATTTCTTGGCTTGACATGATACTACTAGAAATTTGTCAAGGATTATATAAAAATTACAACTTCATTAAAAAATAAGCTTAAGAAAGACTCATTTATATGGTCAACAACATCTACCCAAGCATTTGATATCCTTAAACAAGAAATGTGCACCACATCGGTATTGGACATGTCTGATTATCCAAGACACTTTTTATTGAGTGTGATTCATGTGGCATGGGTATTAGTTTTATACTCATGCAGGAAGGATTCCTCGTTGCCTTCAATAGTAAGGTCCTTACTGGATGCAATTTGTAATGCTCCACATATGATAAATAAATGATGGTTATACTTCATGCAATCAATAAATGAAATCCATAATTTGTTGGCTAACACTTTTACATCAAAACTAACCATAAAAGCCTCAAATATTTTTTAAAGCAACTAGTATCTTCCCCAAATTAGTGAAATTGGGTTTTTAAAATCATGAGGTATGACTATGATATCACATACAAAAAAGGAAAGGAACAAATGGTGGTTAATGTTCTCTCTTGTTAATTTGAAGAACAAGCATGACTATGTGTTATCTTAATTCCCATTTCTACATGGCTCCATGATCTTCAACAGGAGTAACATCATGACATCACCACTAATAGACCATTCTTAAAATAAATGTTAATTCCTCTAATAAACTCACTATAATTGGATGCCCACACATTACAATACAATGACTAACTTCTACTAATCATTAGCTCCAAGTTTAAATAGACCTTTTTGTAGGAGATGAATGGCTCCCCTTTAGTAGGTCATTCAAGTATTCTGAAAACATATGACTGAGTCTACCATAATTTATTTTGGCACATAATCGAGTAGGATATCAATATTTTTTTATTTTTGAATATGATACTTTCCAATGCAATAAAATGGAAACAATCACACCATCTAGTTCACTCTAGCTACTACTAATTCCACAACATCTTTGGATAGACATTTTAATGGATTTGATCAAAGGTCTCCCAAAATATGGCATAAAATCAATCATTCTTTAAGTGGTAGACCACGTTTCTGAATATGGTCTTTTTTCCCCTCTAACTCATCCCTACACTACTTCTACCATAGCCTAGACATTTATTGATGAAATATTTTGGTTCCATGGTGTAACAATTTTTATTATCTCAGATCATGACTGTGCCTTCACGAGTCATTTTTGTCAAGAACTCTTTAATTTACTTAGTACAACTCTAAAAATGAGTTTAGGACATCATCCATAGACTGATGGATAGATATAAATTGTCAATAAATATTTAGAGAGCTATCTCCATTATTTTATCATAGAGAAATAACATCAATGGATAAAATGGTTACCTCTTGCATAATGGTGGTACAACACCTCCTACCACATGACCACCAAACTAACACTCTATGAGGTTGTCTATTTTGGATAACATGCCCCCTTTTCATATAAATGGGGGACTACTCCTTAAAAACCTCAAAACAGGAGCTCACAGATCCATTATTTCACTTTCATCAGCTTTGCCTGAACCAGATCCTTAAAATCTTATGTTGCCCTAATTTATTTGAACATACAATATTTATAATGACAAATTGAGCCTATATGCAAACCCTAGAAGCTTTTGGAGAGAAAAATAATAAACCTCATCTATTTTATGACTAAGACCTCATCTATTTTATGACTAAGATAGGCTTTCTTTCTTTGAGGACTTAGAGTACTAACCTTCAATTCAACTTTCAAAAGAAGTTCAAGGAGTCTCAATCCTTTCTCAGAGTGATGGGCCTAACATCCTATATATCACTTCGAATCCTTATTGGTAGTCAGGTAAGTTATTAATTGGTTACACTTATTTTTAATTTCAATTAGTCATTTTCATGGGTTTCAAAAAAATAAATAGGGCACTAAAGAAGAGCCACATAGTGGTTGTCAAAAATGTTAGATCTCAGGGGAGCCCGACCTAGTCAAAGTGTGCCATATAGCCTAAAGTTAGAGTGGCCAATTTCCTAGTCTTTTCAAAGATGTCAAAGCCTAGGGGAACTCATCCTTATCAAAGTGTGTCATTTTTCTTGATGATAGAGAGGCCAATCTCCTAATTTTGTCAGACATGTTAGAGATTGGGCAAGCCCAACCTAGTCAAAGCATGCCACATACCTTGATATCAAAACAACCAGTCTCCTATCAGATATGTCAAAGCTTGGGAGAGCTTGGCCTAGTCAAAGCATGGCATGTAACATAATATTTGAGTAGCCAATCTCTTGATCATGTCAAAGATGTTAGATCACATGGGATCCTGATGTATTTAGAGTGTTCATGTAACACAACTAGGTGTATGAGTAGGTGGCCCCCTAAGCCCCCAAGATGGTTAGAATGAATTATTGGTGGAGAATAAAGACTAATCAAAGGATGCCACATGTCCCTAAATGGCATCTCACCCCTCCTAAAGATATGATAATGAAGTATAAGGATATCCTTAGGTGTCAATTATTGATATGAGAACTAATAGGTTGATGACACATGGTATAAGGCAAAAGCTACTCTAGAGGCCCCAAGGAGATGTGATCATGTGCCTACCATGCTCTAGGAATTAATAAAATAGGAATATGGACTTGATCAAACAATTTAAAAATGTCACATCTTCCTCACTAAATTTGGTTGGTAGTAGAATATTATGAGCAATAAATTTAACTCCAAATTGGGAAATAAAGAGAGGAGATTAGGCCACTGATCCAAATTTAAATCCAAAACAAGTGAGATACCAAATTTCATTGATGAAGGGAAATGGGTATATAATTTTATAAATATCCCAAGGAAGGCTCAATAATGGTTATCATTTTATTCCCTCATAATAAAATTAACTCATTACTTTATATTCCATTTATGTACCCCTATGTTTTCCCCTATGCTCATACTTTTATACTATCCTCCATCTTGATACAATAGCTACATCCTCCTCAAGCCCCAAAGCTAAACCCAAATATAGAGACAACCTATTCCAAGAAGACTTGACTCAATTTAAACATTACAATGAGGTGTTCAAGTCTATCAATCAAGTACTCAAGGATTTAGGCATCGATAATGATGATCAGGTTGAGTTTGAAGATGCCTTATTGGGTTACAAGAAGTTGGTCTTCATAGGGCTATGGCCAAACATAAAATGTTCCACTGTGCTGAATTATTTGGTAACCTAATCTTCACCACCGAATGAGTTCATGATAATGTCCATGATTAGGTTTGCTTGGCTAATTCTCAGCATCAGATTGTAGACATCTCATGGACCACCTACAAAGCATATTACACTCTCCCAGATTTCACTTTTTCATATGATATAGTCGTGATGAAGACATGGACTAACACTTTTTAAATTTATGAGGTCTTGAAGGACTAGGATAATAATTTATATTCCAAGTGGATTATTAAGGAAGACATCAATAAGTATATAGTCTACACTTTCTGATATGAGGTCTGGGTGGGTATGATTTTACTAAATCAATTGTTTGAGGTCCTAGGCTTCCTGCATGCTAATGAATTATGGGTACCCTTGTTCCACATGATCCTCACTAGCCTGAGGTCTAAGATATGGGAATATTGATCAACTTCAAGCTGGTCAAGGCCATAGAAGATGCTCAAGTAGGTAGAAAATTCTATATGATGAGTTATCTCATAGATGTGGTCTATGGGACACTCATCTTCAAGCCATTTGATTTTCCTATGTGGGTTCCATGGGACTCAAAAATTTGTGTTGTCTTAAAATCTATATGGCCACTAGTATATGAATGAGTCCTACTTGATGGTATACAACCAAAAACTGACCAACAAGGCCCCAATGCCAAATTTATCATAGGAAATCAAAGACTCTCTTTATGCCATAGGAAACTAATGATACTTCTAAGAAGACATGATGATTCAAGTCATGGGTGTTCTCAAGTATCCCCCCACCTACCATACTTCCTCCCAGATCACCTAGTGGAATAGGAGATCGTGTACTAATTAGTGGAGGGTGTTTTTGGTTTTTTCATTGGCCACTAATAGAAGGCATGCTTACCCCTCCCAATTACCATTCAATACCATGTATACAATGATTTCCCACCTCTCAAAAAAATGGCAACCTAGTGGGATTCATTTACTCTAGGGAGTGTCAAAATCCAACATTGGGACCTAAAATGCATGATTAGGACTCATTTAGTAAGGTATTTAGCTCACCTCAATGTCACTTATGATCACCAATCAGAGGAGGATGATGAACTATATTTAAACATTGTAGATGACTAGGAGGTGTCGACCCAAATTGTGACCCAAAAGAAGAAGGGAAAGAAGGTTCAGTCTGGGGCATCTACGATGCCTTCTGCACCTACTCATTCTATGGAGGATGTCACCTCAACTCCCCCATGTGATTTATATAAGGGTTTTATAAGCTATTATATCACCTTCTCCTCTATGATCACCTATTCCTCATGCCCTAGCTCCACCTCCTCCTCCTTCAGTAGCTTAGGTAATTTAGCCTTAGCCAAGCCATAATCTTATAACTTGGCATTAGGTAGCCCAAACATAGATGACACAATAATCATTACCTCAACCTTAGATATATATACCTTAAGGTTTGATGTCAATAGTATCCCAGAGGTAAGCCCAAATTGAGGCTCTCAACAAGCACCAATGTAGGTTCCTTCCCACACTCCCATCACTTTCCACCTTCCTCTCATGACACCACTCAGTTCCTCACCCCTTCCATAAAATACTCAAGTGGTGCCTCTTATATTTCATATTTTCCCCCCCTCCATTATTCACTTAGGTGCCCTTGACCTTAGTCTTCCCAAGCATCATCACTTCTTAATTTCCCTCTACCCTATACATTCCCTAACTCAAAACCTCAAAACCTCCCCATTAACTCCATTGGGTATGCCTCAAGTTTAGGTACCTTATGGCATACATCTTTAAAAAATCACAACTAAAATCTCTAGGAGTTCATCACAAGTAACCAAAACCATCCCAACACCACTTTGATAATCTAATAACCTCCACAATCAGCCCCCACAACTTATACTACCTATGTTCCTTTTACCACAACACCCGAGGCTGACCTAGGTAAAAGAGCTAAGATGAATAAAAAGGTGACTCAACCTCAATATTTAGTCCAAATAACTTCTACCCCAGGTTGGCCTCCTCCATCAGCATCTATGGTTCTTGTTGGCCAAAATTGGCCTACATATAAAATTTTTACCTAGTCTAGCCTCATGAACATTTCCTAGTTTGCATGTGTATGAGGTTTTAGACCTCCAAATTTGGTATATAGTAGCATAAGATCCCATAAAAGTGAATAAAACAATTTTATGATGTTTCCCACGTGTGGGAGTTCAAAAAATATAGCATTTAGTCTTAGAGATCTCAATGCCAAATTACCTTGTGTATTACTTTTTGAGAGCATTTTCACAGGGATAAATCATGTTTATTTCTCTCCAAAACTTGTATGAGGGTAGTTATATGTTAGGGTAATATAATGGTAAATGTGGTAAAATATAATTAATCTTCACCTAAAATATACATATTAATGAAAACTACCCAGTATGTAACTTTTTGTGTATTTCCAGGTGCCAAATCAACTTGCACAACACTTTTTAAACACCATTGCGTAGGACCAAATCAAGTCCAATAAACTTCAAATTTAACCTGATGGTAGATAAATGTAGTGAGAATGTGAGGGTAAAAAGAATGTGTAGATAATTTTCTCCCACTTATGAAATGCATAGCTATGAAAATCTTCTTCTGCACTGATTTTTACTTAGTCAAAATTTTTGTGTTTCTAGTTTTTAGATCTAGTTAGTATGCACGTTTCAAACTCATTTTAGTATAAGTAAAAGAGATCAAATATTGTTAAAATTTATTCAATGGGAAAGATAGTGCACACATATTATATATAGTTTGTGTAATGCATAGCTATCAAAATCAGTCTCTGTGCTGATTTTTACTTAGTCATTTCCTACATCTCCTAGTTGCTAAAATCTGCCCAATGAGCACTTTTGAATCCCATTTGCACAAGATCAAATAGAGTATAAATTTTATGAAAATTTGTATGGTTATACATTTATGGTATAAAAAATTAATGCATTTTTTTTTAATCTTCATAAGTTTTCAATTAAAAGTTATGATGGTGTGAAGTGACCCTTCTAGGAAGATTTATCACTCAGCCAACTTTTCACCAAAAAATACTCAGAGGGCAGGTCGTAGGGGTTATTTTGATCATTTTAAAAAACTAAAAATACCATTTTGATTTTTTTTTAAGAGATTTCTATAAATATAATATATGATGGGTTTTTCTTATATTTTGCTCTATGATTTTTCATTTTTTCATGTTCTAAAGGTGCTGATGCAATTGTGTGTTGGTTTTTTAGCCATTTATTTTGATCCACATATCCATTTTAAATGAATTTTATTGAATTTAAAATATTTTTTTCTCTCTCTTTTAAATTATCTTGGTTTGAAATTGAAATGTGTATTTAAGATTGGTCAATGTCACATCTAAAATGTGGTTATTGGCCTCAAGAAGCCTTTTAAGGCTATGTTATGAGAAAAGCTTCAATTTTTAGGTATAATGGAGTTATAAATGGTTTTATAAGTGTATTAAAGGGTCATTTATCATTAATAGAGGTTGAATAATGCAATAAAAGTCACCCTCAATGTCTCCATGCATTAAATGCTAAGGTGACAAGCCTTCCCAAAGTGTCTAGAAGCTTCTATAAGACCATATGGGAGATGTGATGAATTTGGAAAGTGGGAGAGGTTAAGAGGAGTTAAGGAAGGTTTGTTAAAGTATCTCAAGGCATTGAGTGAGACTTATAGAAGGGGAAGACCTTTCCTTCAAATAGTGGATGATGACATCACAATCATAAAACACTTTTGTCCTCAAGTGCTTTTCTAGGCCAATCAAAACTCTCAAATTCCATTTTTCTCAAGGAAGATTAGAAAACAAAGCATGATAAATCACTAAGGGCCAAAGATGGTGGTTGAAGTGCATTTATTGAAGACTAAAATCTTTTTCTTCTCTTCTTATATATATCTCTCTCTTTTCTTCTCATTGTAAGATATACTCTCATTTGACAAGGCAAAACCCTATCAAAATTTTGTAAAACAGCCTTTTGAAATAACAAGATAACTTATTTTGCCTGTCTATTACTTGCATATCATGCTCTAGTCAGTATGTGTATGATTTGTTTATGGAGAGGTGTTCTTCCTTGGTAATTATTCTTCTTTCTTACCTTTTTTTAGGTATTTAACCATTGTTTTAGTTCTAAACTTGTGCTTTTTTTTAATCATTATTGAATATATAATGTGCTTTTTATACTCCTTCATACTTCATTTCTTGTCTAGTGGGGTTGGTTTTATAAATATTGATGAAAAATGATCAATTTAAGATATTATGTGAGTGAGGGTTATCTTTGAACTACCTTAGTGTTATTTTCATGTAATTTGGAGTGTCTTTAAGTTTGGTTCATCACCTTATTTGTATTTTTAGTCATCCCTTATAACCCTTCTATCCCTTTTCCAAGTAGAATTAGTAGTTTAGGTGAGTTACCAAGAGGAACCAACCTTATTTGGAGGTTTAACCTTATCACATGATAACCATAGCCTAGGGTTGTTCCCATTTTTTATCCAGGAGTGGGAGAGCCTGAAGAAATCTCTCACAAGGGTGTAATTTTATACTGCAACAATTTCTAGCATCCCTAGTAGGACCTGATTTGATGATCCTTACATCAGATATTGAAGGGTTATTAGTGTTGATATTCAGTACATCAGTCTTTGGGGGAATTCTACAAGCATCAATGGTGACTCTGAATTTAGCTAATTGGTTTTAATAGTCCAAGTATTCCTTCCAAGTTGTTTTTTGCTTTGATGGCTAGATATGGACATAATTTCATTTTTACACCTCCTTATCAAACAAATAATGATCCATACAATCTCTATGATGATCCATATCAATCCTATAATGAAATTATTTTCTCCCCATATGACTCTAGTTATCAGTATGAGTAGCCTTGTAATGAAGAATACTACCATTCTTTCCCTCCCCAACCACCTAGTTAAACTAGCCCTTCTAATGAACTTTTGGAAGTAAGGAACCTTGATCTAAGAATTAATAGTGATTTGGATGTCATTGAAGGGTAAAAATTCCAATTTTACTAATTTTATCATATTTATAATCACCCCTTTACAATCTATGTTTCTCCTAATTAGCCCCAAGAAAGTGCCAAAGATATCTTGCTTGATTATGAGAGACAAATGAGGGAGATTAATATAGAACAAGAATATTATTTGTATTATCCCATGAAATATCCTATGCCTATGCAATATCTACCCATTATTCCCCAAGTTTCATAAACTCCTCTATCTAGTAAATTTCCAAGCTTCTTATCTACTCTAATGTTCCAATAAAAAATCTAAAGAGAGAAAAGGTTGTAGAGGACAAGACAAGGAAGTTTCCAAGTTTTATGAGCACTTTTTCAAACCCTCCACCAAAACATGAACGTATTCATCCCAATATTCCCCAAAATCATCCAATAATTACTTATGTTCCTACTCCACCAAGTGGACCTTCTTGCCCTCCCACCATCTCCCTTTGCAAAGGAGGACCTATTGTATGGAGAGTAAATCAAGACCATTCAGTTGAAGTGGATGATGTTGCAAGTGAATATGATAAGGAGATAATCATTGGTATTCCTCATTATACCATTAAATCAAACTTGGGACAACAAGAAGAAAATCATTCTTTTGGGCACACTGTTTATGAAGAGGATATTGAGCCTAAAGAAGAAGAAATCAACTTGTTTGATGAGTTACCACTTCGTGTGATGGAGGATGACCTTGAGGGTAAACAAAGATTTCAATATGATCATGTAATTCAATAAGAATATATTAATCATCTCAAGATTAGAGTGCATACACAAACAATTGAAATGGATTTGGAGGACTTATTTGAGATCTTGGGAGCATGTTATGTTCCTCTTCAAGGAGACTATGATCTAATTGTGCCTGAGAAGCATAATGATGGAGTATAAAAATGTAAGAGTGAGGTAAAATATGATTTTATAATATTTGTATTGATAATAAAAATTCCTATTAGGTACCTAACTTGGATGAAAGATAACAAGGAGGAACCATCACATATTGTGCTTAATTCAGAGCATAAAATTGAGCATCAAAAAGAGCAAGATCAACTTGCCTATCCACTCCAAGATACTTATATGTCCAATCAATCAGATTGGTTAAGTGATTTTATTTTTGTTTTTATTATTAGAGAAGTGTATCACTAGTTTTTGAATATTCTCTCCTTCTCCATATTTGGTGGGTTGTCCTAAAAAATGTAAAGCATATTAGATTGGTAAGAAAAGGTAGCTCTTTTGTACAACCATTCAATGGCTTTGTGTAAATAGCATTTTGATTGGTTAGTTTAGGGTAGGTAGTTATTTTATTTCCTTAAAGTTCCCTCATGCATAATTTAAGTGTCATTTATTTGTATTTTATTTCCTCTAAGTGCCTGCATACATGTGCACTTTGTTGTTTTGTTTATTGTTGTTCTTGCTATTTTGAGAGTTATCTAAAGGTTGGCAACCAAGTTTTAGCTTTAGATCAGTATGTTAAGTGAGAGAGGGGACTACCTTGACCAATGGATAATAAGGCTACTATTATCTTACATAAATATTCATGTAATCCTAGGAGGTCACCATAAATGTTGGCCAAAATTGGCCTACATATAATTTTTTTGCCTAATCTAGTCTAATGAACATTTCCTAGTTTGTACTTATGCACAAGGTTTCAGACCTCCAAATTTGGTATGAATTAGCACAAGATCCCCAAAAAAATGAATCAAACACTTTTAAAAGTTTTTATTTATGTGGGAGTTTAAAAATTCTAACATTCTATCTTGGATCTCTCAGTGCCAAATCAACCTATGCACCACTTTTCTAGAGCATTTTCGTAGGGCTAAATCATGCTCATTTCTCTCTAAAACTTATATGATGGTATTTAAAATTTAGGGTAATATAATGGTGAAGGTGGTTATAGGTATTTAATATTCAATTTAAAGATATATAGCCATGAAAACTACATAATATGTAACTTTATATGTGTTTTCAGGTGCCAAATCAACCTGCACAATGTTTTTCAAACACCATTGAGCAAGACCGAATCAGGTCCAATCACCTTCATATTTCACATGATGGTAGACAAATGTGGGGATAATGTGAGGGTTAATAGAATTTGTAGACAATTTTATCCCATGAGTAAAATATTTAGTTATGAAAATATACTTCTCCATTGATTTTCACTTAGTCAATTTTATGTGTTTCCACTTTTCAGATCTGGTCAGTGTGCACATTTCAAGATCATTTTCACAGATATAAAGGAGGTCAAAACTTATTAAAATTTATCATGGTTATATCTAAATGTCATTATATTTTGATGAGAAAGATATTTCACACATATTATATATCGTGTGTGGAATGTGTAGCTGTCAAAATCAACTTATGTGTTGATTTTTACTTAGTCATTTCATGCATCTCGTAGTTTCTAAATCTACCTAAGGAGCACTTTTGAAACCCATTTTTGTAGGACTAAATGAATTCTAAATTACATGAATTTTTTTTATGATTTTACCTTGATGTTATGAAAAGGTAATGTATTTTATTTTGTATTTGCATGAGTTTCTAGTGAAAAGTTATGATAGTGTGAAGTGACCCTTCTGGGAAGATTTATCACTTAGCAAAATTTTCATCAGAAAACACTCAGAGGGTAGGTCATAGGGGTTATTTTGATCATTAAAAAAAAAAATAACCCTTTTGAGTATATTTTCAATAGCTTTATGTAAATATAAGATATTATGGGTTTTGCTCATATTTTTCTCTACAATTTTCTATTTCTCCATGTTTTGAAGGTGCTAATGTGACTGCATGTTGGTTTTTTAGCCATATATTTTTATCTGTAGCTCTATTTTTGATGTCTCTTATTGTGTTAAAAATATTATTTCTCCCTCATTTTAATGATGTTGGTTTCAAATTTAAGAAATGTGTATTTAAGATTGGTCAATGCCATAAATAACATGGTGGTTATTGGCCCTTAGGAAGCCTTTCTAGGCTATGTTGTGAGCAAAGATTAAAGTTACAGGTCTAATGGAGTTATAAATGGTTTTAAAAGTGTATTCTAGGCCATTTCTCATAAATGGAGTTTGATAAAGGTAATAAAGTCACCCTTAAGGTATTCAGGAATTAAATGCTAAGGTGACAAGCCTTCACAAAGTGTCTAGAGGATTCTAGAAGACCAAGTGGGAGAGGTTAAGAGGAGTTGAGGCATTGAATGAGACTTCTAGACGGGGAATACATTTCTTCTAAATAGTGGATGATGACATCACAGTCATAAAACACTTCTATCCTCAAGTGCTTTTCTAGGCCAATCAAAGCTCTTGAATTCCATTTTGATCAAGGAGGATTAAAAAACAAAGCATGATCAGTCCTTTAGATCTAAATATGGTTGTTGAACTGAATTTATTGAAGATTGAAAGCTTTCTCTTCCTCCTCCTCTTCTCTTCTTCTATATATCTCTCTTTTCTTCTTGTTGTAAGGTATACTCTCATTTCACAAGGCAAAACCCTATCAAAATTTTGTAATATAACCTTTTTAAGTAACAATATAACTTATTTTGCTTATCTCTTACTTGAATCTAGTGCTCTAGTCATTATGTGTATGATTGCTTTCTAGAGAGGTGTTCTTCTTTGGTAATTATTCTTCTTTCTTGCCTTTTTATAGGTATTTTACCATTATTTTAGGTCTAAACTTATAATTTTTGGTCATTAGTGAAGGTATAGTGTGAGTTTTATATTCATCCATACTTCATCTCTTTTCTAATGGGCCTAGTTTTAGAAATATTGATGCAAAATGACCAGTTTAAGAGACTCTGTATGTGAGGGCTATATTTGAACTACCTTAATGTTAGTTTCATATAATTTAGAGTCTTTTTAAGTTTGGTGAATCACATTATTTGTGTTTTTAGTCATCCGTTGAAACCTTTCTATCCCTTTTCCAAGAAGAATCAATAGTTTAGGTGAGCTACCAAGAAGAAATAGCCTTCTCTAGAGGTTCAACCCCATCATAGGATACCTACAGCCTAGGGTCATTCCCATTTTGTATCCAGGAGTGAGAGATCCTAAAAAACTCTTTCACGAGGGTGAGATTCTATGATACAATATTTCCTCCAACACCAACCATGATGGCTCCATGCATTACTCCCTAGCCCTCTCTTTTCATCACCCTGGGTACTTAGAGATTTGGTTTTAACCAAATAATCTCTTCCCTTCTAGTGAGTACCCTTCTCCCAGGAGTCATTACCCATTAGGTGGGCATGACCTAGGGTTAGTAGCAACCAAAAATTATCTTATGGGCCTCCCCATTCATCATGCCACCCTTACTCCAATGCACCCTCCTCTTCCACTATCATCATTTACACCTTTTTCTTCTTATATCTCCATTCCACCCATAACTACCATCTCTACTACTACTTAAACATCTCTCAAAACCCATAGCATAGTCCTAATATTACAAGTGATAGAGATGAAAATACAAGGCAACATAGACATGTAATGGAATTGTAATCATGCCATAGGGTACATGATGAGGACCCTCACATAAAAATTCATCTAAGAGTGAAACCTAGTGGTCTAGTAGACCTAATAGTACTTATTCTCCCTAACCAAAGTGAGGACCTCCATTTGGGAGGAAAAGGTGGCTGAGGACCACTCTTCATTCTTTGGGTGACCCATAACATGTTGGAGAATCTCCTCAAGGATATAAAAAATCAAGTCCAAACCCTAAATACCTAGGTAAAGAGATCCTTCCCCACTAGGATAATTAGGCAAGTTAAAGATACCCTCTTACTACTCTTACCAATTCTAGGGAAGGTGGTGGAAACTATGGTAGAGACCAAGGTGCTCATATAATGAACCCAAGATTATCTAGATAATATTATAGAGATTGATAGGAAATGTAGGAAGCTCTTGGTGATAGTTAATCAAGGCATGTTACCAAATTTAAAATTTATGCCCATCTCAAACCTGGGATTATATCAAATTTATGTTGAGAACATGAAAATTGATATGGAGTGGTTGACTATAGCTTGAATCATGATAAGAACCATAGAAGATGACAAGAAAAATATATTATCATACTTCAAAGAAGTCAATATCTTTGTGATGTTCTAGCTGAATGATACCCTGGTGGATAAGGGAGAACATGGAGTTTACCTGGGTCACTTTGACCAAGTCATGAGGAATAAGTTCATTAAGGTAAACAAAGAAGGGGCCTAGGTAGTTATCAAGCTTTCAATATAGTCCACTATGAGTAGTATCTATGTGTTTGAGGTTTAGGTGTCGATAGAGGTTCACTTCTAGGTATACCAAAGACAAGTGACTTAGACTAAGACAATCTTCAGAGAACCTCTGATGAACCTCACCAAGCTAGATCAAGATTTCAATCTCATGGTAGCCACACTAGAATCTAGGAAGGCAAGGTCAAAGTAGTTAGGAGATGGATCCTCCTAGCCACTACCATGTATCAATTGAGTGGTCCCCCATAGATATTTTTGGGTATGACTTGGGGGAATTCTATCTTTTCTTGAATTATATGGTTTTAACCATCAAGAGTGGCTATCATGGCCTAGGATGGGAATCTCATGCTATTTGGAGGTTAATCCCATCCTTACCTATAAAAGGCATATTTTTATTATAAGGGGTTGATAATTTTTTTTCTTAAAAGTGTTATCTAATTTAAGCCAATGTTTCACCTACTTTCTATTTCACCCCTTCATATTGTGAAAGTTAGCCATAATTGATATTGTTATAACAACACATATTTTAATGAATGTAATTTCAGTTTTCTACAAAATATTTATTCAGTGTTTCAAATTATATTTCATCTCCATTTTAAATGATTATTTATGTTAGATTAACTAGACTAACACCTTACCATTACATGTATACTAAGGTTATAATGTGCTTATTTATTTTAATCCCTTTGTGAACTTTTTCATTTCTATTCTCATAATACTAATAATTTATGTTCTAGTCTACAAGTTATCTTGGAGGTTTATATGTGATCTAATATAAAATTCTAGTACCTATAGTTAGTGAGGGTTCATAGTTGAGGCATTATTCCATATTTACTCAGAATCTTCCCAATGTGTATTTTTGGAGTTAGAACTTTTAGTGAAACTTAGTACATAGTGGTATAACTATGGCAAGATCACTTGGTTCAATGGTTGAAACATTGATTTCATTTTAAATCTAGAGGCACTCTTTCCTGACTTACTCTCCCCTCTCTTTTTTCATTTATTTTTAAATATTGAATCACCCTCCCCCTTATGTTTAGAAATCATAAGAGCATAATGTATGAGAATGAATAAAAAATCTGTATAACTAGACCTTTATCTAAGAATTACGTATTGAGATTCTAATAATGGCACTATATATCTTATATATTATTTCACACAAACTCCATATTAAAGTCAAATAACCACAACCATGCCCTAGCTAGATCCTAAATCAGTCCTAAAATGGAGGACAAAGTCCATCATTTCCCCCATTTTTCTCTTTGGGAATACTTGAACTCACAGGTATTTCATAACTAGATCTTAGGCCTAAAAATACTTGGCACTAGAATGAGGGCCTTTTTATTTTAAAGATAATTGTCAAAAGACTTGAAAGAATAATTTATTAATTTAAGATAAGGAAGTAAGAGTGTGTGTATTGATCACTGGCTTATTTGAAATCATGCTTATTGATAATAATGTACTAACTACTACTTGATTATGAATCATCCTAGAGACTACTTCATCTATCACTAGGGCTAGGTCCCAATGCAATTGATTGGTGGCTTCCCCCTTCTTTTCCATAGAAAACCTAGGCTTAAAAAATGTATACCTATTATGATTCTGTTGTCCCCCAAAAATATCACTCATTTTTGGGACAACATTTGAACTATTTTGGTCCTACAGACCAAAATTGTCTCTTCCCTTTTTAAAATTTGTCCTGGGCATTCAAATTCCTCATTTTTCAAGCTTCTTAGAAATCTATGGACTCTACAGGCTTAAATCTATGGACTCTGTAGGCTTGAATCTACGGACTCTATAGGCTTGAATCTATGGACTATGTAGGAAGAAAAATCTATGAACTCTATAGGAAAAGAAAATCTACAAACTCTGCAGGCCAAGTTCAATGGGCTTCACAGGTTGAGTTCTACAGACTCTACAAGAAAGGAGCAAGCTCTCAACACTTAGGCGATTTCAAAGTTGGTTCAATGACTGGGTTTAACCAAAAGAGTTCATCAGTGAGCTTCTAAGAAAGGATTAAACTATTGAACCGTTAAACCTTGAACCATTACAGGTTTAAAGGTTCAACGGGTTCAAGGTTCAATAGGTTCAATGCATTTGGTTCAATGAGGATCAAAAGGACTTAGCCAAATCAAAGAGAATGAACTGATTGAACTGATGAACCATTGAACCACTTTGGCTCAAGGCTTGGTTCAATTTAGTTGGTTTAATGATTCAGTTCACTCAGTCAGTTCATCCAATGGTTCAACGGCTTCTGGTTCAAAGCTTGGTTCATCGGCTTGGTTCAAAGCTTAGTTCATCACCTTGGTTCAATTCATGGTTCAACAGCTTTTGGTTCAATCAAAGGGTTCATCAACTTGGTTTAAAGCTTAGTTCAATGATTGGTTCAAAGGAGCAATTCAATGCAAAAGTTCAAAAGAGCCTCCCAAAGGACAAGTACCCTTGTGGAGGGCACTTGGTTGACAAAAACACCCTTCAAAAGGGTCATTTTCAAGGAAGCCGCAAAGGGATTTCCTTCAGGAAAAAGACCAAGGCATAATTCCTTCAGACAAAAAGTCTGAAGGAATTCAGAAAGGCTACGGGAGGAAAACCTGAAGGAGTTTCTCAAGGCCAAAGACAAAGCAATCACTCTTGTGGACTTTTTGTTTGCTAGAAAATGTCCATGGAATTTTTGTCTGTGGGAAATGTCTATAAGAAAAGTCTATGAGAAAGCTTTGAAAGAATCCAAAGATAAAAGGCCACCGAAGGACCCTAAACGGTAGGTGCCCTTATGGGGGACTCTCATCTACTAAATTGAAGGACACTTCCCCGAAGCCAAAGGATCACCTTCCCTTCAGAAGGATGCAAAAAAAGAAAGCCGAAGAAATCCCAAAGGGTGACGCACCCAAAGACGTCAAAGTCAAGAACAGTGAACTAGCTATTGGAAATTCAAATGTATTAACGAGTACACAAATGCCAATTTTAAGGTTCATAAAATAGACATTCATTTTGAAAAACCTTAAAGAAGAGCCAAAGAACTTAGCCCAAAGGCCATCCGAAGACCACCCGAAGGGAAGATACCCTTATGGGGGACTCTTCTCAATCCAAAGCAAATCATTTCTCAAGGCTCGAAGGGAAGGTCCCCTCTGAGAAAGCTCAAATGACAAAGCTGAAGGAATTGCCAAGGAATGTGACATGCCCACAAATGTCAAAGTTGTGACAATAAAAAAGCCATTGATCCTTGTAGTTTTAAATCTATGGATCCAAATGCATTCAAAGGCTTTAAGGCCAAGATTAGCAGGAAGCAACTAAGGAACAGAGCATCAAATTGAATCAAGGACCTAATTCCATTAAATAAAAAAGGAAGAATGATGAAGAAGGATCAGATTGCCAGGTGGACATTGAAAGATGTAAACTTTCAATAGAGTAACTTGTTTATCTTCATTGAGAAAAGCAAATGGGTAAATGCCCCTAAATTCTAGCATGTCTTCTTAACAAATTTCAATGTAACATGATGTGTTACTCTTCTCGAGTCCTTCTTGAAGAGGCTGTATAAGGGATTCTCTTTTATTGTAAATGGATATCTCTCTCTCTCTGACAATCAAAAATGAAACTTTGACCAAATTGAAAGGCATTACTAAGACTTTGAGCTCAGATTGTTGATCATATTCTGTTATTGGAATAAGAAAGCAAGTGACTTTTCAAACTTTGTGCTGTGATATCTTTGTTGTTGGGGAAACTATTCTTATGTCTTTTTCCTTAATATATTTTATGTTTCTTTAATTCAACAAGTAGAATTAGTGAATGTAGTCAGGAAGGTGTCCTGAAGTCAATTGTGGAGAGACTTTGTGCCCCCATAATTGCCTTTAGTGTGTTTTCTTTTCATTTCTATGTAAAGGACCTTGGGATGACTTTGTGCCCTCATTGTCCTTTGTATCTCACTCTTGGGAAATTCAGGTGGAGACTTTGTGTTACATCTCAATTTGTTGGTTACTACGTCCTTGGTTACATTTTACATTTACTATCAGGAGTATTCTTGTGGTTTGTTGAATAGTACTTCTGAAAGAAGAGTGCTTTCTATCATTTCCCTTGAGATTTTTCCTTTGATTTACATGCATCATCTCTAAAGAAAGAGAAATGGATGGTTTATCCTATCCTTGAGTATTATTTTCTTTATATATATATGGAACCTCCCCTTGATGAGAGGAGAGATTAGTCCCCTTTTGATGTGGTAAACCTACACATTTGGATGATCAATCTTCCTACTTTGGCTGATCAGACCTATTTTGTTTATCAGTACACTAATCGAAAAAATAATCAACCAACAGTTTATGGCAACTCTGCTAGGGATATAACCCGTTATCCATTTATAACCTATCCATGCACCTCCACACTAATCAGGAAAGAACATGCAGTTTAAAGCCTCAAGATTCAAACTGAAGCAAGGTCAATTCTTTTCCATTTTTGTTTCACAATCTGGTAGATTCAAGGTATAAATGAAGCCAAAGGGCTAAAGGTATTGTTGACCTTGTATTCAAGTTGGTACAACAAAGTAATTTTGATTTGTTTCCTTCACCATCTCATCTCCAATGAACCAAGAGCATTCCTCCTACTAGAGTCAGATTTCCATTACTAGATGAAGTATCTACTTCTACTATTGATAAACCTTTGCCAATAATTACCCCTCTGAGATTTGTTATTCCTCCTTTTCATAGTTATATAATGGCAATTCAAGGCCCCTAGGGTAATGCTTTTGGTCCTCTCAATCTTACTCCACCTCTACATGAGCTTTCACCTAGTTCAAGGAAGAATTTCCCTAAATTCTATGGTGATGGGAAAGTTCATCCTGATGAACACATTACAGCCTTCAACATAGCTTGTGGAGTAATTGGAGTAGAATTTGAAGATGTAGCAGTCAGGCTATTTGTAAAAACATTACAAGGTGCTTCTACAGATTGGTTTTATCATCTACAAGCTTGGTCAGTAACTGATTGGAATACCCTCAAAGCTAATTTTGAAGCTAGATTCAAACCTGTAGAAGATGCACATGCACTTCTTGCTCAACTTACACAGATGAAGAAAGAGCCTCATAAACCAATGAGAGATTTCATAGACAAATTTGAAAAATTGAGGAATAGAATTCTTGTAATTGCTCAACCTACAGTTGAGAATCTCAAATGCTTCTTTATTAATTCTTAGTTATCTAAAGTAAGTTTTCTTTTAAGACATGCTGGTCAAATAGATCTCGCTGCAGCTCAACTTTTGGCCACTAAGGTAGAAGATGATCTCATCTTAGAAGGGAAGATAAGAAGAGATCCAAATAGAAATAGATCCTCATCATCTTCTAAATATTCATCTACAGGCACCACTGATCCAATGGTGCAAAAGTTGGCAAATGAACTGCTAGCCTTGAAAAGACAAATGGCACAAGGAATGTCTTCTACTCCTTCATACAAAGATATGCCAAGAAGGACATTTCCAAATCAGTCATATCAAGGCAATGCTGCCAGGAATCAAGGGCAACTAGATCATCTTCCTCCCCCACAAGGGAAACTTGCCCTTGAAGCTCCTCTAACCAACTCAGTAGTTGGATATTTGGAAACAGAACATGCTTTCTCTTTACAACTTGAGTTTGAGCAAGAAAATGACACTGATCTCTTCATGGAGCATCAAGAAGAATCAAATGGTGACTCCCACATTGGTTTCTTGAACTACCAAGATGAACCCAAAAGCAAAGGAAAAGCTATTGATGGATCATATGCAGTGTTTACCAAGTCCAAGAATCAATCAGTCTAGCAAGCTGATAAAGGGAAGACAGAGGAGCAATCTCAACCAACAATTACAATTGCTAAGTGTGGAACCACTCTGCCTTTTTTTAAAAGGATTTGGTGATCACCCAAAAGGTAAGTACATCAATTTCACCTTCACCTTCTACTTCAATTTTGCAAACCAGCCCTCCTCCCATCCCTCCTAAAACCCAAAAGGTTGAAATGCTTTCCTCTATTCCTAGTCTAATTCAGTCATTTGACATAATTGATCATGTCAAGAAGACCAAAATTCAAATGTCTAAATTTGAATATTTTCAGTCCAATCTTGATCAATTGGATAGGCTGGTCTAATGTGTCAAGAACCAAACCATCTCTGCAAGACAAGAGGTTAAGAAAATAATTCTTGATTCCCCAATGAACATGCCCATTCTAAATAATCTTGTCATTACTCCTCTAGCTGCCCCTAGGAAAATAAAACCTTTCTATGTTTCCTTATTGATAAATAGTTATCAACTCAATAATTACATCATTGATTCCAGGGCATCTGAAAATGTCATGTCTGCTAAAGTAGCTGAGTCTCTGGGTCTCACACTAAACAAAACCTTTTGGAGATGTTTCTCTATGGAGAATAAGTAAGTACCACTACTGGGGCAAATCAAAGATGCCCAATTTGCATTTGTAGCCTTTCCAAACAAGAGAATCAAGATGAGTGTCTTGGTGGCTGATGTCCCAGCATCTTATGGCATTTTTCTTGGATGAAATTTCTGCAAGGATGTGGGAGGAGAACCAAGTGTGGACCTGTCTGAGGAAAAAATTATGGTTACCCAAATGTCAGCCCCCACAGCTCAAATTCTATTTGAGCCTTCAGGCAGGGGTAGTTACTTCTTGACCACAGAGGATGCTCATGTCTCAGCTGATGAAAGTCTTATAGCTGGCAATCTAGGATTTCATCCAAACAAGGAATTAGAAAAATTGGTAGCATGTAGTATAAATCAAGAAGGATCTTCCATCTCTAATGAAGATAAATCTAATAGAAGATTAGCTTCTAATGATGCTTGGATATTAGAATCTAATGGTAGCATTTATTCCATAGTTGGATACGGATCTCTATTGCTCAGATTGAAGACTACTCAAGATGAAGAGATCAAACTCCTTCACACCAAAGGAAATGATGAGCTAATGGTTTGTCAGGGGTCTGATGCTGACAATCAAAGCATGTGTTGGACTGGATTAGTAGAAAAAAAAGCTATGGTGGTGGACCATACTGTTGTATTCCAAAATCAGTAAAAGTAACTCTTTATAGAGAGAGCAAGGAGTTATGGTTTTTAGTTTGAAGACCACGTCTTGTCATGGAGAAAGAAGAAGAAAAGGCCAAGAGGAAGATGCAAAAAATTGGTTTCCTAGTGGAGAGCTCCATTCGCCCATCACCATTTCTAGGGGAAAAATGGTTTCCTGCCTGGTTTACTAAGATGGCACACTATTTTCACTGCCTCTCAAGAAGCAACATCTGAAACACTTCAACTCTTGAAGTATCAGATTATTGCATTTGTACATATGTATATTTGTATAGTTTCTAATTCTATTTTGTTTTGTTTATTTTCATTTTTGATGCCTTTAATTTTTGGGTAACATGACTCCATAGCCCAATGGTACACATGAAGACACTGGAGATTCTAGATTCTACTCCCTTCAATTCTTTTTACAATTGATAGAAGTTCCCCAACTAGAGTCAACTATTGTCCCCCAAAAATATCACTTATTTTTGGGACAACATTTGAATTATTTTGGTCCTATAGACCAAAATTATCTCTTCCCTTTTTGAAATTTGTCCAGGGCATTCAAATTCCTCATTTTTCAAGATTCTCAAAAATATACGAACTCTACAGGCTTGAATCTATGGACTCTACAGGCTTAAATCTATGAACTCTGTAGGAAGAGAAATCTACAAACTCTATAGGAAAAGAAAATATATAGACTCTACAGGCCAAGTTCAATGGGCTTCACAGGTTAATTTCTACAGACTCTACAGGAAAGGAGCAAGCTCTCAACACTTAGGTGATTTCAAGGTTGGTTCAATGACCAGGTTCAACCAAAAGAGTTCATCAGTGAGCTTCTAAGCAAGGATTGAACCATTGAACTGTTGAACCTTGAACCATTATAGGTTCAAAGGTTCAACGGGTTCAAGGTTTGACAGGTTCAACACATTTGGTTCAATGAGGATCAAAAAGACTTAGCCAAATCAAAGAGAATAAACCAATTGAACCGATGAACCATTGAACCACTTTGGTTCAAGGCTTGGTTAAATTTAGTTGGTTTAATGTTTTAGTTCACTCAGTTGGTTCATCCAATGGTTCAACAGCTTCTGGTTCAAACCTTGGTTCATCAGCTTGGTTCATCACCTTGGTTCAATTCATGATTCAATAGCTTTTGGTTCAATCAAAGGTTTCATCAGCTTGGTTCAAAGCTTGGTTCAATGGTTGGTTCAAAGGAGTGGTTTAATACAAAAGTTCAAAATAGCCTCCAAGTGCCCTTGTGGAGGGCACTTGGTCGACAAAAACACCCTTCAAAAGGGTTATTTTCAAGGAAGCTGCAAAGGTAAGTTATTTCATAATTTTTTTAAGGATGTCAAAAGATAAAGGGATTTCCTTCAGGAAAAATACTAAGGCATAATTCCTTCAGACTTTTTGTCCGAAGGAATTCAGAAAGGTTGCAGGAGGAAAGTCCAAACGAGTTTCTCAAGGCCAAAGACAAAGTAATAATTATTGCAGACTTTTTGTCCACTGGAAAATGTCTACAGACTTTTTGTCTGCAAAAAATGTCCATGAGCAAAGTCTATGAGAAAGCTTCGAAAGACTCCAAAGATAAAATGTTGTCGAAGGACCTTGAAGGGTAGGTGCCCTTGCGGGGGACTCTCATCTGCTAAATTGAAGGACACTTCCCCAAAGCCAAAGGATCACCTTCCATTCGGAAGGATGCAAAATAAGAAAGTTGAAGAAAGCCCAAGGGGTGGTGTGCCCAAAGATGTCAAAGTCAAGAATGGTGAACTAGCCATTGGAAATTCAAATGTATTGATGGGTGTGTGAACGTCAATTTTAAGGTTTGTAAAATAACCATTAATTTTGAAAAACCTTAAAGAAGAGCCAAAGAACTTAGGCTGAAGGCCATACAAAGACCACCTAAAGGGTAGATACCCTTGCAAGGGGCTCTTCTTGATCTAAATTAGATCATTTCTCAAGGCTCAAAGGGCAGGTCCCCTCTGGGAAAGCTCAAATGACAAAGCTGAAGGAATTGCTGAGGAAAGTGATATGCCCATGGACATCAAAGTTGTGAAAATAAAAAATCTATTGATTCTTGTAGTTTTAAATCTATGGACCTGAATGCATTCAAAGGCTCTAAGGCCAAGATTAGTAGGAAGTGACTAAGGAAAGGAACATCAAATTAAATCAAGGACCTGATTCAATTAACCAAAAAAGGAGGAATGATGAAGAAGGATTAGATCGCCAGGTGGACATTGAAGGATGTAAAATTTCAATAGCATGACTTGTTTATCTACATTGAGAAAAGCAAATGGTTAAATGCCCCTAAATTCTAGCATGTCTTCTTAACAAATTTTAATGCAACATGATGTGTTATTGTTCCCGAGTGCTTCTTGAAGAGGCTATATAAGGGACTCTCTTTTATTGTAAATGGATATCTCTCTCTCTCTCTGACAATCAGAAATGAAACTCTACCCAAATTGAAAGGAAATACTGAGACTTTGAGCTTAGATTGTTGATCATATTCTGTTATTGGAATAAGAAAGCAAGTGACTTTTTAGACTTTGTGCTGTGATATCTTTATTGTTGGGGAAACTGTTCTTATGTCTTTTTCCTTAATATATTTTTTGTTCCTTTAATTTAACAAGCAGAATTAGTGAAAGTAGTAAGGAAGGTGTCCTGAAGTCAACTTTGGAGAGACTTTGTGCCCCCATAATTGCCTTTAGTGTGTCTTTTTTTCATTTTTGTGTAAAGGACCTTGGGATGACTTTGTGCCCTCATTGTCCTTCGTATCTCACTCTTGGGAAATTTAGGTGGAGATTTTGTACTACATCTCAATTTGTTGGTTACTATGTCCTTGGTTACATTTTGCATTTACTAGTAGGAGTATTCTTGTGGTCTGTTGAATAGTACAAGAAGAGGAGTGCTTTCTATCATTTCCCTTGAGTTTTTTCCTTTGATTTTCATGCATCATCTCTGAAGAAAGAGAGATGGATGGCTTATCCTACCCTTGAGTATTATTTTTTGTTTATATATATATATATATATATATATACACACACACACACATATCTATAGGGAAGCTCCCCTTGATGAGAGGAGAGATTAGTCCCCTTTTGATGTAGTAAACTTGCACATTTGGACGACCAATCTTCCTACTTTGGCTGATCAGACCTATTTTATTTATTAGTACGCTGATCAACAAAACAATCAACCAATAGATTCTAACTAGATTTTTCCCAAAACCATTTATAAATTTGCAACCTAGGATGGCCTAGTTGGTTGGCTCTATCATTAACATCTTGGGAGTTGTCCATGGTTTACCTAGAAACCCTAAGAGATATCTTCCTTGTTTCACTTCTAGTATAGAATGGATTATTGAAGAGTAGATAACTTCTTATAAAACCACCCTAAGGCTCTTAAATGTAGAACATGAGGAGGTGGTATGAAGGCTTTTCCCTTTTATCTTGATGGAATCAACATATGAGTGGTTCCTCAACCTCCCTAAGGATTTAATCCCCAGTTGGGACCATTTTAATAATTCCTTCCTCACCCATTTTAGGCCAGTGATAGACCCCAATATACTATACCAACAATTTTCTTATATTAAATAGGAGCCGAAAAAGTCTATCAAGAACTTCAATGTTAGTTTCAAAAAATGTACAATTGGGTTAATGTGCTTTATCAACCTAACCCATAACTAGTACTTGAAATGTATAATAATGCTTTGTACCCTTGGATACACATGTTTCTAAGAAGAGACCTAATAATATCAGACCTACCCATGTCTTATGTAGGGGCCATAAAGGTAGATAAACAAGTGAACCCCCAAAGCCAAATGATGGCCCACACTCTTAATGTGTTACCACAAATGTTTGCATTGAGCTTCTTGCCCAATGCTAATCAGAATGTCTCAATGGTTAAGCCATTACTTGTAATGCATCAACTTCTATTGTGTCATCCCACTTCAAGCCAACACTTGATTTTTCTTAACAAAGGGGGCCATGATCAAATTCTTTGGATACCACACTAGGTAACATTGACAATAACTAACAATACCCAAACTATACCCCAAAAGTCCACAAAGAATGGCTTGGATGTAAGTTAATTAATGGTACAAAAAATAAGCAATGATTTCCTTGGGATACAAAGGTAGGTGAGTAAATATAATATAGATATTTTTAGTAAAAACTTCACATATCAACTATTGATCAATAACTACAACCATCCTTGTAATCCCATAGAACCCTCACCTTACAGGTTTCTTAAAATTAATATCTTCAAGATAGACTTACCTAACTAGTGTCGAGTGAATAATAAAATAACCCATGGAAAAATTTATAGTATAAAGTTCATTTGGGATTTTGAGATATTCCAAAAGGAAATGGAAGAATATGAGGTGGTCCCCAATCACCCTAAATCATTTAATATAATTAAATCCACTAGCATTGCTATGTTGTTGGAGACCATGGATTTTCCTATCTATGAATAAAAAGAGATATATGAAGGTATTAGTGACGTGAAATAATTTTAAAATTTTTATAGGAGGAACTATACCCTCAAGAATAGGTAACTATAGTAGATCCTCATTACCTCAACTCCCCTGAACAATGATGTAACCCCACCTGACTAAAATATGAATGATTCCCCACCTCTGAGACTTTAAGAACCTAAAACTCCTATGAATACCCCACCAATCCAAAGTAAAGTGTGTTATAACATAGTAAAAGACACAAAAAAGATAAAATCTAACATCACACTTCATGAGTTGGCATAGATCACTAAACAATGTGATATCCTATTAAAATCCCTAACTTAGAAGTCGACCCCATCCAACCTAGATAAAATCAAGAGTAGCTACACCAATGTGCTCATTCAAAATTATAATATGGAGGTGTCTTTCTTCCTCTTAACCATTTGGTTGTTTGGAAAGAACCTACATAATTACCTAGTAGATTTAGGAACCTTATCTAATGTAATGTCAATAGGGGCATGTGAGAAGTTGGGGTTGGTCCCTATCAAGTTAGATAAGGTAATGGTCCAACTTGACATATATAAAGTGAAAGTGATAGGATAACTACTAAATTTCCACTTACAATTGGATTCTAAGCCTATGATTCAACACTTCATAGACATCCAATTGGTGGAGATTCATAAGGCCTACAAGATGATCCTTAGTAGAGATTTGTCTAAAGTCCTAAATGGGTATATGGCCATAAATTTATCCTATATGTGGTTACCATGGAGAGGAGTGGCCAAACAAATATAGTTAGATAGATAACCTCACATGAAACACATGATAACTGATTACAATTCCATTAATTAAAAAGATAACCTAGTATCCTCAGATCTAGGAATCTACATGATGATCATACAATTTCCCAAAGACTAAACTAGCGATCACCCAAACTTGCTTGACATATGGTCTCTCTAAATACATTGAGCTCATTCTAAAAAATGTATTGAAGTTAGAATTTTTATTATATACCCCTAGGGAGGAAAAATTTAACATCATATAGGATGCAAGTTCCTTGCACAAATAATCTAGTGGACAATGAAGCACCAATCATAGGGTTATAATTTGC
Source organism: Torreya grandis (assembly GCA_037957365.1). Taxonomy (NCBI): domain Eukaryota; kingdom Viridiplantae; phylum Streptophyta; class Pinopsida; order Cupressales; family Taxaceae; genus Torreya; species Torreya grandis. Next base: position 733,458 of record JARHVA010003685.1, on the reverse strand, counting down.
ATTAAAATATAAGAAAAACAAACTAAGAATATTTATTGACTCGAAGATAGTAGTCAACCAAATCAAGACTAAATTTCAATACAAGATATCATACCTTAAGAGGTATAAGAATAGAACATGGTACATAATATAAATGTTTAACATATTTAATAGCATCCCTATCCCTCGGGAAGAAAACTAAGTCTCTGACTCACTAACATATGTGTCAGCAAACTTAACTCCCTTAGATGATATCAAGTTAGAAGAATTCATTATGGAAGTCATCCCATGTCCCTCTATCCCTAAAAATCTGAAAAACTTTCAAGTCATTTAGGATGACCAAGAGATCATCTAATTTATCATTGATAATGGAATATTTGAGACCCAAGTTATAAATGAGAAAGATAGAGACAACCTTGATAATGAGTTGGATAAATATGGGATCCTTAATATTCAAGGGAATTGGATCCCAAAGGGAAAACTTTCATTATAAATAGTGTTCAATACTTTATACCCCACATTCCAATAAAAAAACCAATTTTGAGAACCAAAGGTGCCAACACATCAACCTCAACCCTGAAGAAAATCCCAAAATTGTCAATGCAGGGCCTGACTAGATAGACTATGAATTGGAATAGTTACAAATATTACTATTGAGATATAAATATGCAATTTATTAGGCCTATGGATACCTCAAGGTATTTGACTTGAGATTAATCACTCACACTACTCCCCTCAAAACTAGTAAAAAACCATTTAGGTAAAGATAGAGACTGGTAAACCCAATCATGAAGCCCTTAATACACAAAAAAGCCCATAAGTTAATTTTTACAGGTATAATTTTCTTGGTTTACCACTCCACTTGGGTGGCCAAATTGGTGCCCATAAAAAATAAAAATGGAGAAATATGCCTATGTGTAGACTTCCCAAACTTAAATCAAGCCTTGGACAAAGATAATTACCCATTACCTTCCCTTGATGAAGTAATCCAAATGGTAAGTGTATCTCAAATGATGTTGTTTATGGATTTATTTTGGTATACAACAAAGTCTTATTTAATTTTGAATATAGGGCCAAGACTACCTTCACCTCCAAGTGGGGAATATTTGATTATAAATGAATGCCCTTTCAGTTAATCAATGCTAGAGAAACTTTTCAAAGCACAATGGACTTTGATTTTGAATGAATAATTGGTAAATGAATAATAATATATATGATGACCTAACTATGTTTTTAAAATATAGGTCAGATCATGTATGCCACTTGGATAAAGTATTTAATAGATGTAAAAGGTTTGGCATTTCCCAAAACCCAAATAAGATCATATTTAGTGTCACCAAAGGTAAGTTTCTCAGTCATATTGTCACACAAGAAGGTATTACTATCGATATTGAAAGGATTGATGTAATTTCTAAATTACCTTTACCTAATAGTAAGAAAGAACTAAAATCCTTATTTAGGAAAATTAACTTTGTTCATATGTTCATTTTTGGATTTGATAAAAATATAAAACCCTTAAATGTTATGTTCAACCAGAATGTAAAAGTAGAATAGAATGTGAAATAAAAGAAATATTTTTAGGATATCAAAAATACCATTATGCAATCCCTAGTTCTCATTAGCCTGGACTATATGCAATATTTTTATATCTACCCTTTTACTTCTAAACATACCATTTCTCTTGCCTCACCTAGATATTAGGGAGAGAAGAATAACCCATTGCTTTCATGAGAACCAATGTCAAGGATGTTGAGATGATATATTCTACCCTAGACAAACATATATGTGCCTTGGTCAATGCTATGAATTTTTTTAGATACTATATCTTCAGTAATAAGGTGCATGTAGTTGTCTTAGACCTAGTAATAAAATAGTAGATGGGCCAAAATGAGTTGGGCGAATATAAAGGCTGATGAATGATAAAATTTGAATAATACAAATTGGAAATCAAATTGGCCAAACTAGTTAGAGGATAGTGTTTCACCCAACTAATAACTAAGATAGATTTGAGAATAAATGTGCAATAATTAGACTAAGGGATAATGCTACAATTAGAATGGTATTCCCTAGTCATGCACTTCTTACTCTATGGAAACATACCTATGAGACTCCACTATACATAGATAAGGTACCTTTAGTTAAAGGTTACACAATACATGTTGAAAAAGGGAGTTATCTTTAGAAGGAATAATGAAGGAGTATAATTATAATGTGTGTCACGAGAGGAAGACAAAGAAATAATGGTAAGTTTCCATGAAAATTTGGGAACTAGTCATCATGAAGAAAACACCATGGCACACAAAGTTATTCAGGCATGATACTACTAGCCCACACTATTAAAAGATGTACATACCCATGTTTTCATCTACCATTAGTGCCAAACTTTTGATAAAAGGAAACCCCATGCAATAATGCCACTACAGCCAATCATGGAGTCAACACCATTTGCCCAATGGGGGTTATATTTTGTCAAAGTCATCAAACCCAATTCATCAACCAACCATAAATTTGTTCTCATAGGCATGGACTATTGCAAAATATGGTCTAAGGTAGTTGAAACAAAATAAGTATTGATACTGAAGTCATCAATTTTCTAAAAAATACCATAACCACCCATTTTCGGGTCCCCATCTCCTTGGTGTGTTATAATGGTCATGTCTTCTAATATGGATAATTCATATAATGGGCCTATGATAATGAAATCATGCCAAAATTTTCATCCAATGAATACCCACAATGGAATAGATTGGTAGAGTCAACCAATAATAATTTAATAGACACAATCAAGAAGTTAGTTGGAGAGAAGCCTTGGGAATGATACTCATTACTAAAGTTTTCTCTATGGGATGACCCTAATAGGTATAAAATTTTAGAATAATTGTCATTGATGTCAAAGGAATTGTAACATATATGAATGGAAATGTCAAATGGAATTATTGCTGGAAGTGAACGAAAGTGTTGCCAAAAGTGAATGGAATTATTTCTGAAAGTGAATAGAAATGTTGCTAAAAGTGAATGGAATTATTTAAAAAATGAATGGAAGTGTTTCCTAAAGTGAATGGAATTATTTTTAGAAGTGAATGGAAGTGTTTCTAGAAGTGAATGGAATTGTTACCAGAAGTGAACAAAAATGTCAATGGAAATGTTAACGAAATTGTTAATGGAAATGTTAATAGAAATGTCAATAGAAATGTCAATGGTCATATATTTTGGTGAAGAAGAATGTCTTGGATGGGACACATCCATTAAAGGCTATATAAGGGAGAAGAGATGCGTAAGTGTTACAAACATTTGATTTGATTGAAGATCACATAAGTGTGATAAAGAAGGAAGAGAGGAAGAACATAAAATGAAATAGAATATCTCTTAAGAAAAGAAGTGTGAAGGGAAGTTTTATTTTAATGAAGAATATCATATGAGAATTATGAAAAAGAGGAGAGCATAAATTATATAAGAAAATTAGTGAAAGAAAAAGTGTAATAAAAGCAAATCCATCATTAAATTGAAGAAGCAATCATAGATGGTGGAATTGATTTAGCTTAGGGTCGGTAGCTCATAGTCTAGGGGTTAGTGATCCTGTGGGTTGGTGCTCATGAATTGGTTAGATTGGTGCTTGGTGAAAGGGATCAGTGTCTCTAGTGGGTGGGTGCTTTAAAATTGATTGAGTTGGTGCTTGGTTTGAGGATTGGTGTCACCAATAGGTTAGTGCTTGCAAACATTGTAAAAGATTTATATATATAAGCAATATTTTGCCATGGTTTTCTCTCAAAAGGGTTTCCATGTAAATCCTATGTTCTCTTGTGTTATTATTTGATAGATATTGAATGTTTATGGTTGTTGTTGTTGATTAAATGTAAAAATATTTAAAAATATCTTATATTGATTCACCCCCCTCTGAGTATAAGCTTATGCTTAACAATTGGTATCAGAGCTAGTTCCTTTGGTGTTACCACAACTACTAGAAGGTAGATCTTAAAAAGAAAATATACCAGGATCTCAAGTGCTGGATGGTTTCTCCACTAACAAGGCTCCTTTGTTCGATGGAACAAATTATGCATTTTAGAGCATAAGGATGAAGACTTACTTGATGGCCCTAGGTTTTGATATTTGGAAAGCAATGGTAATAGGATACACAATGCCATACATTTCACCAATGGATGCCATTGAAAAAAGGATAGTGAGAACAATGTGAAATATATGAATGCAATCTTATGTAAGCTTTTAGAAAATGAGTTTGTTAAGGTTATGCATTGTGAATCTGTAAAAGGGATTTAGGATAAAATCAACACTATTTATGAAGGTGATAATAAGGTGAGAAAATCAAAACTCTAAACCCACCAGAGGTAGTTTGAAAGTTTAAAAATGAAGAATGATGAAAACATTACTGGGTATCTTCTTCATGTTGATGAGATTGTTAATGTCATTTGAGGACTTGGAGATAAAATTAAAGAATCTATGATCATTAGAAAAGTCTTGAGATCCCTACCATTGATATTTGATGTGAAGGTCTCTGCCATTGAATAAATGAAGGATTTAGACATGATGAAAATGGATGAGCTCCATGGAGTTCTTATGACATATGAAATGAGAACCAAATCTGAGAGACAGTTGAAGAAGGAAGCATCATTCAAGGTCTCAAAGAAAGAGAATATCAAAGAACCGGAATCAAGTGAAAATTAAAGTAGTGAAGAAGATGAAATGAAGCTCTATTCATTTGGAATAAAAAGAAAGGATCAAGCAAATATAAAGGAAATTTACCATTTAAATGCTTTAATTGTGGTAAAATTGGTCATTTTGTAGCTAAATGTCCAAATAAAGGAAATAGTGATGATAAGGGAAACAAACCAAAGTATAAAAGGGGATTCAATCCAAACAAAGACAAACAAAGATTTGAGAAACAAAATAAAAGCCTATACTCCAAGAGGTACAGCATCTCATCTAAAAAAACAAAGAAAGTGATGTTGAGAGTGACAATGAAGAGATTTTGTTCATGGATACAGAAGAAAATGCCACCATCAGTAAAGATATTTTAGAGGAAGATGAAGACATGGAAGAAGAAGGTGAAGTGAACCTTGAAGAAGAACTTATTTGTGCATTGGAAGAAATGAAAGCATTTAAGAAAAATAATAAAAAACTGAAGTTACAACTCTGAAAATATGAAGAAGAGAATCAAGACTTCAATGTGAAGACATCACAAGTCCTTGAGGAATCAAACAAGGTAATTACTAATATACAAGCCCAAATCAAAGAAGTAAAGAAAATTTAATAAGATCAAATGGATTAGCTAAATAATAAAGGAGAATACTATGAAAGATATGAATTTGAGATAGATACTTTAAAAAGGGATCTATAAAAGGAAAATTCTAAAATAGAAAGTGACTTGAAATATGAGAAAAGCACTCAAGTTTTGAATAAGATTCTAGAGAGTCAAAGATCACCATTTAAAAAGTTAGGCATTGGATATGAGAAGGAAAAATAGAAATCTAAGAGCTATGTTGAAACTCTTAAGGAACTAGTGAAAAAGGAGACCAAGAAGGAGAAGCCTAGAATATAAAAATTAGCTCTATCAAAAAAGAAAGAAAAGGAGAGCAAAAATTTAGAATACCATTTACTCCAATATATGAAAATAAAACTAGGTTTGGTAATTATTTTGATGGATATTGTTATTATTTTAATCATTTTGGTCCTAAGAAATTAGATTGTAGAAAGAGATCCAAGGATATTGATTTGAGGAGTAGAAACAAAGGAGCCTATGGAGCTTCAAATAGAAACTACAATTCATTTGCTCCCTTATCAAACTTTGATGAAGCTATAGTTTGTTACAAGTGCAACAACTATGGACATATAACATGTTATTATAGAAGTGTTTTTGAATCTATAAGACAAGATCAAAATTTTAAGGCTCTAACAATAAAGAAAAGAGAACCATCAAAGACCTAGAAAAAGAAGCAAGAAGAATCCATGATCATTCAAACAACATTCCATGCTAGAGATGAAGGATAAAAATGGTTCATTGATAGTGGATGTTTGAGACACATGACTGGAGATAAAAGTAAATTCATCTACTTAAAAAGGGTCAATGAAGGCACGATGAAGTTCAGAGACAACACTATAGCCAAAATAATAGGAAAAGGTATGCTTAGTTTTGATAATGGATTACTTTCTACAATAGAGAAAGAATCAGATAAGAAAGACTGTGTGAAACTCTTATTATCAAGAGTTGTAGAAAAGATAGTGAATACTAGTCCTAAGTAGATTTTAGATAAAAAATAATCTATTTTTACAATTGAGCATGAGCCTTGTCAAGATTCCCTATTATTAGTTTCTAATGATAGTGCTTTAGAAGGTAATATAGTTGCAAGAATTGAGAAAATTAATAACATTATGGATTTTGAGATTAGTGTGTCAAATAAGTTAGACATGCCTAAATGGATTATAAGAGAAATAAATTAGTCTCATGGATGCAAGAGGATCATGGAAGTAATAGGGGAGTTGTGGCCATCTCCTGGGTTTACTTTGCTCTAGGACCCTTTGTGTGGGGTGTCCCTTCTAGGCTTTAAGGAGACACATCACAAAAAAAGAAGCATGGTGGATGCATGTTGGGTCTTAGATATGTTGCATGACAAGAAAGTCATGAAGGTGAGTTGATAGATCAGTTTGTATATCAGTTTTAGGTAGCTTGTTATGATGTAGTGTCTGAGAGCTCTTGTGAGCATGAATTCGACTAAGTCTAGTTTCTTTGAGCATGTTCTTGATATTTAGATCAGTAGTAGGTTGATGTTATGAGAAGTTTTCTTTGTCATGTTGTGAAGTTGTTTATTCCTATATGAGGTGGTCCTATTGACTCAAGGGGTTAGTAATAAGTGCGAAGGAGTGGTACCATGTTGATTAGGTCTCCATGAGACCTATTGGTATCATGAGGGTTAATGGTGCCTTCGTAATGAAAGAAAATGATTTAAAATTATCTAAAGCATAGAGGAGGTTTATGGAGGTTGGAAATGAAGTATTTGACAAGATTTGAATATTAGTAAGGTTAGATGGGCCATAAATTCTCATTAGTGGTTCATTCTAGAGATAAAATTATTTGCTTTTGGTCTATGCTATACCTAATGAAGATGTGAGACCTATCAGTGTTCCCATAAGGGTATTGACTATATGTGGATAGTGTTTGAAGAGTTTTTTTTAGACCTAGTTGGTTGAGGAGACCTATTAAAGATGTCATGATCTAGATGGAGCATGGATTTAGGGGGAGATAACTCAATTTTTTTAATAAGATTGATGAGAAACATGCATGAACAAAGGGGAACATGAGTCTAAAGTGAGGTAAGCTTCAATTTGGATTGACCAAAAGGAGATCTTTCAGTAGGCAATCATCAAGGTCAGGTCCAAGGATCGAGTGACAAGGTATGAATGGGTTTAGGTAAGATAAAGAGTTGATGGATATCTATGGAGTCGTGTATCAAGCTAATGAGAAATAGGTCAAGTTGAAAAATAAAAAATCAATCACTCAAAAGGTAAGCATTTGGTTAAGTTTTCTTTGGTAGCATTAACTGAAATCAGAGTGAAGAGACAAGGTGAGAATTATAGAGACCCTTTGCCATTGATGTCAAAGGGGGAGAATTGAAGACAGGGGGAGAAAAGGAGGAGAACCACAACAAGGGGAAGTTTATATACTAATTCATGGGGATTAACATCAATGACAAAGGAGGAGATTGTTGGAATAATTGTCATTAATGTCAAAGAAATTGTAATAGATATGAGTGGAAATGTCAAATGAAACTATTACTGAAAGTAAACAGAAGTGTTACTAGAATTGAACAAAATTGTTGCCAAAAGTGAATGGAAGTGTTACTGGAAGTGAATGGATTTGTTGGAAGTGAATGGAAGTGTTTCTAGAAGTGAAAAAAATTATTACCAAAAGTGAACGAAAATGTCAACAGAAATGTTAACGGAATTGTCAATGGAAATGTTGATGGAAATGTTAATGGAACTGTCAATGGAAATGTCGATGGAAATGTCAACGGTCACATATTTTAGTGAAGAGGTGTGTCTTGGATGGGAAACATCCTTTTAAATTCTATATACGTGAGAAGAGATGTGGAAGTATTACAAGCATTCAATTTGATTAAAGATCACATAAGTGTGACAGAGAATGAAGAGAGGAAGAGCAAAAAATGAAATATAATATCTCTTAAGAAAAGAAGTGTGAAGGGAATTTCTATTTTAATGAAGAATATCATATGATAATTATGAAAGAGAGGAGAGCATAAATTATATAATAAAATCAATGAGAGAAAAAGTGTAAGAGAAGCAAATCCATCATTCAATTAAAGAAGCAATCATAGATGATGGAATCGATTTGGCTTAGGTTCAGTGCTTCATAGTCTATGGGTTGGTGCTCCTATGGGTTGGTGTTCACAAATTGGTCTAGTTGCTTCATGGAAAAGGGGATCGGTGTCTCCAGTGGGTGGGTGCTCATAAATTGATCAAGTTTGTGCTTGGTTCGGGGATTGGTGTCTCCAGTAGGTTGGTGCCTATGAACATTGTAAAAGATTATATATATATATATATATATATATATATATATATATTTTTCCATGGTTTTCTCTTGAAAGGGTTTCGACTTAAATTTTGTGTTCTCTTGTGTTATAATTTCTAGATCTTGAATGTTTATGGTTGATTAAATGTAAAAAGATTAAAAAATATATTATATTGATTCATCCCCCCTCTCAGTATAATCTTGTGCTTAACATAAAAAAGCCCTCAAAATCTCTCATTTCATTGTAGTTTATGGATAGGATATGATCATGCCAGTCATGATCAGGCTATTAACATATAAATTCATATAACAATTCATAGAACTAAACTATAAGGTAAATTCTAGACTCCTAACCATAATTTAGTTAGAGAAATACCATAATGAAGCTTTGTTAATCTTAAAAGGTATCAATATATAGTCAATTATGGTTTGATAAAAGATATATGATCAAGACTTTTACAATATCTGACCTAGTCCTAATGTAGGACAAGGCTCACAAAAAGAAGGGTCAACATTCAAAATTTGATCCCCTCTAGATTGGCCCATACCAAATAGTTGAAATTATAGGTAGAATACCTTATGCCTTAAAGATGTTGATGGAAATGATCTACCACTACCAGTAAGTGAATAGTCCATTAAACACTATTTATTGATTGTCCCATCCAATGTAATTTATGAATAAGATAGGTAAGGGTTAGTAATATATATACTAGATTAGTTTTATTTTATTTTGTGTTTTATTTTTTTTTATGTTTTGTTAATTTTGTTTTCTTCTTATTTTTGAAGTGTTCCTTTGTCACCCATCCTTGCTAGTAACTGCTCCATGTGATGGCTGAAGCCCAAGAAAAATTATTGAGAAGCAGGGGACCTAGGTTGAATATCTAATCTAAATAAGTTAGGGATGGTAACTAAACATTTTTATATATCAGATATATAAGGCTAATGATTCTAATAAAAAAAAGTGTATTTTAGAATAGCCCACATCTAAATAGACTACTAAGTTACACTTAATATAACATCTCAAGAAAAGACAAGACCATTTGAGCTAATCAATGATCGATTGGGTATTAGATCTTCCTCATAATCCTTTCACCCTTGTCTTCATCCTAAAACCTTAATGGATGAGACTAAAAAAAATTAAAAATATATCTTCAGAAGCAATCTTGGAAAAAGATAGGAAAAACATGCATAATCTAAATTATGAGTCTTCCTTGAAAGGGCCATTCAGGCAACCTCCATCATAGGATTTCTAGCCTAGATGGTAGTGGAACAAGGAATTGAATGGGACTAAAGGTATCTCTATCATGGATATGGATGATTATCTAGTATAAGATAAATTCTCATTCCATCCCCTTCCAAGCCATCAAACCATTAGCACCCTTGAAGGAGCTTGATACCTAGTCCAACCTCTATTGCTTGAGTAGAGTCCAGAATTAGATAGGAAAATTGAGAATCACTTATTACTCACACTATAAACTATATATAAGACAAACTCTCAATATTTAACTTACTATTACATGACTTTAGTACCTTGTTTTCTATTACATCTAAAGATTTATCTTATAGTCTATGTTTTGTGTAACATTGGAACATTAATTAGTCATGTTCTAAGTGCTTATCATTACTTTACTCATGTAAGTATCCATTTGTTATAGCCAACATGCCCCATATTCATATAAATGCGTGACCCCTCCTTAAAAACATCAAAATAATATCTCCTAGATCCATTATTTCATTTTGACTAACTTTACCTAAACTAGGTCCTTGAAATCTTGTGTTGCCTAGATTTCCCAGAGCATGTAGTATTTATAATGACTAATTAAACTGATAAGTGAACCTTGAAAGTTTGTGGAGAGAAAAATGACAAATGTAATATATTTTATGACTAAGATAACCTTTCTTAATTTGATTAATTAGAGTGCTAAAATTTTACGTGAACTTTCAAAATAAGTTTTAGGACTCTTGGTCCTTTCCCAAAATAATAGGCTAGACATCCTACACATCACTTCAAAACCTGACTAGTGCTCAGGTAGGTCATTAATTGGTTTTATTTATTTTCTCTTTCACTTAAACCTTTTCATGGGTTTTGCATGAATTAATTGGTCATTGGAGAAGAGTCACATGGTATTTGTAAAAAAAATTAGTGCATAAAGGATCTCAACCTAGCTAGAGTGTGTCATGTAGCTTGATGTTAGAGTAGCTAGTCTCTCAATCCAATCAAAGATGTTAGAGCTAGGGGATCTTGACCTAGTCAAAGCACACCATGTAGCCTAATGCCAAAACTTTAGGGATCTATGATTTATTAGAGTGTGCCATGTAGACCAATGCCAGAGCGATTAGTCTTTAGGTCATGTCATAGATGTTAGAGCCTAGGGGAGTCTAACCAAGTTAGAATGCATCATGTAGCTCAATGTCAAAGTATCTAGTCTCTTAATCCTATCAGAGTTGTTAGAGATTGGGGTATCTTAACCCACTTAGAGTTTACCATGTATACTAATATCAGATCAAATATTATCCTAATCTTATTAGATATGTTAGAGCTTGGGGGAGCCTAGCCCAGTCAGAGTGCACCACATATCCCTATGTTAGAGTGACCAGTCTCCTAGTCCTATGAAAGATGTTAGATAGTAGGGGATCCAAACCCAATAAAAATGTTCCATGTAGTATAACTAAGCATATGAGTAGGTGTCCCACTAAGGCCCCATAATAGTCAGAATGAAGTACAGGTAAATCCTAAGGACTAATCAAAGGATGATACATGTCCCTATCAAGTTGGATAAGTTAATGGTCCAACACAACATGTCTGAAGTAAAGGTGATAAGATAAATTCTTAATTTCCACATATAGTTGGATTTCGATCCTAGTATTCAACACTTCATAGACATATAATTGGTGGAGATTCAATAGGCCTACAACATGCTTATTAATATAGATTAGTCCAAATCCCTAAATGGGTATATTGCCATAAATGTATCCTAAATGTGGTTAACATGGAGAGAAGTGGCAAAAAAAAATTAGGTAGACGAAGAACCTCACATGAAATACATAATAAGTACAATGCCGTTAATGATAAAGTAAACCTAGTATTCTTAGATATATGAATCTACACGTTGAGCATAAAATCTCCCAAAGACTAAGCTAGCCATGGCCTAAACTAACTTAACCTATGGTATCTTTATATAGACAAATATTTTTCCAAACAAGGTAGTGGAGTCAGAGTTCTGCTTATAGACCCCTAGGGAAGAAACATTTAACATCATATAGGTTTCAATTTCCATACACAAATAATCTACTAAAGTATGAAGTACTAATCTTAGGGTTTTAATTTACATTAAAATACATGACAAATAAATTAAGAGTGTCTAGTGATTCTAATTTTGTAGTCAATTAGATCAAGACTAAATTTTAATGTAAGTTATCATACCTTAGGAGGTATCAACATAGGGCTTGGGACCTAATCAAAATTTCTATCACATTTAATATCATCTCTATCTATCAAGGACAAAACAAAGTCGTTGAATCACTAACATCTATGAAAACAAACATAACTCCCCTAAATGACACCAAGTTATAATATTTGTCTATGGAATGAATGCCATGTCCCTCTATTCTTGACAATGTGACAAAATTTCAAGTCTTTGAGGATGACCAACAAATCATCGAATTGCTCATTAATAAGAGAATATTTAAGACCCAAGTTATAGATGAGAAAGATAGAGACAACCTGGGGAATGAGATTGATAAATATGGGATCCTTAATATTCATGGGAATCATATCCCAAAGGGGATGATTTTTTTAGGAAGAGTGTTTGATACTTTAGACCCCACATTACAAGAAAAAAAACCAAGTTTGAGAATTAAAAGTGCCAACACATCAACCTTAGCCCTGTAAAAATCTTAAGATGGTCAATATACATCTTAAATAGACACACTATGAATTTGAGAAGTTACAAAGATTAATATTAAGATATTAAGATGTGATTTCTTGGGCCTATGGAGAGCTCAAGGTATTTAACCTGAGAGTGATCACTCACACTATTCCCCTCAAACCCAGTCAAAAATTATTTAGGCAAAGATAGAGACTAATAAACCTAATCATGGATCCCTTAATACACAAAGAATTCTACAAGTTACTTTTTATAGGGATAATTTTCCCAATTTACCACTCCACTTGGGTGGCCAAATTGGTGCCCATAAGAAATAAAAATAGAGAAATTTTCCTTTTTAGACTTTTGGAACTTAAATTGAGCCTCTGAAAAAGAAAATTAAAAATTACATTCCCTTGACAAATTAATCCAAATGATGATTTTATCTCAGATGATGTCTTTTTTGATGGCTTTTTAGAGTATAACCATGTCTTAGTTAATTCTAAAGACAGGGCCAAGACTTCCTTCACCACCAAGTGTGACATGTTTTCTTATAAATGAATCCCCTTCAAGTTTATCAATGATTGTGTAACTTTCCAAAGAACAATGGAATTTTATTTTGAAGGATTAATTGGTAAATGCATAATAATTTATATGGATGACCTAACTATGTTTTTAAAATATAGGTTAGATAATATATGCCACTTGGAGAAATTATTTAAAATATGTGGAAGGTATGGCATTTCCATAAACCCAAAGAAGAGCATATTTAGTGTCACTGAAGGTAAGCTTCTCAATCATATTCTCACATAAGAAGGTATTTCTATCGATCCCAGAACTACCTTTACCTAATAGTAAGAAATAAATGAAATCCTTCTTTGGGAAAATTAAATTTATTCATATGTTCATTTTTGGATTTACTAAAATTGTAAAACCCTTGAATATTATGTTAAAATAGGATGAAAAATAATAATGGCATGCTAAATCAAAGAAATCTTTTCAAGATATCAAAAATGCCATTATGTAAGCCCCAATTCTCATCAACCTAGACTATACACAAGATTTATATATCTACCCATTTTATTTTAAAAAAAACATTGTTGCTTTCCTCACCCAAATATTAGGGGGAGAAGAACACTCCATTGCTTTCATGAGCACTGATCTCAAGGATGTCAACCTGAGATATTCTACCCTAGACAAACATGATTATGCCTTGATCAAGGATATGAATAAATTTAGATAGTACATCCTTAGGAATAAGGTTCACACAATCGTCTCAAACCCAATAATAAAGTATATGATGGGTCAAAATGAGTTGGGTGAATGTAGAGGCTGATGGATGATACAATTGTAAGAGTAAAACTTGGAAATGAAATTGGCCAGATTGGTTAGAAAAGAGGGGCTAACCTAACTAATAAAAAAGATAGATCTAAGAATAAATATGTACCAAGTAGACCAAGGTCTAGTGATGTAATTATAATGGTATTCCGTATTCACACACTTCCTACTCTATGGAAACACACCTTCAAGACTCAACCATACATAGAAGAGGATGCTCTGGTTGAAAGTTGTAAAATACATTAAAAAAATGGAGTTATCTTTAGAAGGAACCATAAAGGATTCTACCTCTGATTCATGTCACAAGAGGAAGCCAAAGAAATAATGGTAATTTTCCATGAATAATTGGGAGCTAGTCATTGTGTAGCAAATTCCATGACACACAAAGTCATTCAGGTAGGCTACTAATATCCCATATTGTCCAAAGATGTTCATGCCCATGTTTGTGTATACCATTAGTGATAGACATTTGCTAAAAGGGAAACCCATGTGTAAATTCCACTAAATCCCATCGTGGAGTTAACACCATTTACCCAATTAGGTTTGGATTTCATTAGATTCATTAACCTTAATTTATTAACCAATCATAAATTTATCCTCATGGGCATGAACTATTACATGAGGTGGTCTAAGGCACTTGTAACTAAAATAATGACTGCTATCAAAGTCATAAAGTTCCTACTAAACACCATAACCACCCATTTTTGGGTCTCCATCTCCTTGGTAGTGATAATGGTCTTACCTTCTAATCTACAAAATTCATAGAATGGGCATATGTAATGTATTCATGCTAAAATTCTCATCCAATCACTACCCATAAGGAAACAATTTAGTAGAGTCCACCAATAATAATTTAATAGATGCCATAAAGAATTTAGTTAGATAGAATCCCCAAAAATGACATTCATTAATAAATTTCACTCTATGGGCTGACCGTACTAGGTATAAACAAGCCCTTAAAAACTCTCATTTTAGTTTATGGAATGAAGATGATCATGTCATTCACACTCAAGCTACCAACTTATGAATTCATTTAACAATTCATAGAACTAGATGATAAGGTAAATTCTAAAATCCTATGCATAATTCAATTATAAAAATCCTATAATGAATATTTTTTAAGCTTCAACAAACATCAATATACAATAAAATGATGGTTTTATAAAAAATCTAAGATCAAGGCCTTTAGAATATTTGACCTAGTCCTAATATGGGACAAGACTCATGAAAAGAAGGGCCAATATTCAAAATTTGATCTCTTTTGGATTATCCCATATAAAATATATTAAATATTGGGTCAAAACACCTTCTACCTCAAAGATATTGAGGGAAATGATCTACTACTATCAGTAAATAGATAGTTCTTAAAACATTATTTCTCAGTTATCCCATCCAACATAATTTATGTCTAATCTAAGCAAGGGTTTGTAATTTATATATTAGATTAGTTTGATTTTTATTTGTGTTTTATTTTGTTTTTTATTTTTTCCTTTTGTTTTATTCCTATTTTTGAGGTATTTCCTTGGCACCCATCTCTGCTAGTAACTACTCCATGTGATGGCTGAAGCTCAAGAAGAATTGTTGAGAAACAGGGGACCCAAGTTGAATATTCAATCCAAATAAGTTATGGATGGTAACTAAAAATTTTTACATTTAATATTTTTGAGGATAATTATTATAAGATAAATAATGTATTTAAAACATCTCAATAGATCTACTACACTACACTTAATATAACATCTCAGGAAAAGACAAAACCATTCAAGATAATCAATGACCAATTAGATATTCATATCTTCCTCATCATAATTTTACCATTGTATTGGTACCAAATCCTCAATGGATGAGACTAAAAAAACATATCTTCACAAGGAATCTTGGAAAAAGATAAAAAAAACATACAAAATCTAAATTCGGAGTCTTCCTCGAGAAAGGGTCATTTAGGTAACCTCCATTGTAAGCTTTCTTACCTAGCTAGCAGTGGAGCAAGGCCTTGAATGGGACAAAAGGTATCTATATTGGGGCTATGGATACCTATATAGTATTATATTAATTCTCATCCCATTCCCCCTCCAAGCCATCAAACCTTTAGCACCCTTGAAGGATATTGATACCTAATCCAACCTCTATTTCTTGAGTAGAGTCTAGAATTAAATAGGAAAATTGAGAATCATTTATTAGACACACTAGTGGAAATATATAGGATAAAATATTAGTATGAAACTTGTTATTACATGATTTTATTTTTATTACATGATTTTATTTCCTTATTTTCTTCTATGTATAAAGATCTCTCTTATAGTTTATGTTTTGTGTAGGAGTAGAAATTTAGCTGGTCAAGTTCTAAGTGCTTATTATAACTTTACCCATGAAAGTCACCATTTATTTTGGCTAACACACCCACTTTTGGTATATATAGGGGACCCATCCTTAAAAATATCAAAACCAAATATCTCATTGTTTTAATTTATTTCCTTCATTAGTTTTGAAAGTAGATAAAAGAAAGTGAATATTAAGGTATGTAGATGAATACCTAGTATAATGTCCACATTGATCCAAATGAATGTGGTAACTTCTATTTGGATAGGGAGAATAATATGAAAATCACAAGAAAACTAGAAAGTGATTTGTTAGATGATAGGTTGAGTGGATTGCTTAGCATATGCTAGATCCAAGAAGCACAAGGCTTTTTAGGGGGTTGTCAATCCACTTTTAAGTCAGTTAAGTCAAAAATGATATAATAAATATATATACATTCAAATGATAAGATAGTAAATATGAAAGAAAATAAATAATGTACATGTTTGATAGAAGATATGGCACGAAGGGTCAATATCAGGCACAAGTATACCAAGGTTAGGTTCAAAGGGTTTAGGTAGGGTTTATAGATAGGTCAAAAATAGAAATAGGGGTTTGTTTAGGTAAAAAGGGGAAAAATATATATATATATTTTTTTATAGTGACCATTGGTGATTAGGTGTGACTAGTGATGGTTGGGTCTAACCGGTGATAGTTAGGTAATTGGTGATATTTTCTACAACTGGCAATAATTGCCTATGTGAGTTTATGAAAATTAAGATAGAGCTAAAGATGAAATGGATGATGGGTAGGAGTTATAGTATGGATAGTTGGGGTGAGGGGTGGTGTGTAGGTGAGAAGAACAATGTAGGAAAACAAAATGACGAAAGAAAACACTAAAAACATGAGGGTACCTGTATGACGCCAAGTGAATGATAGTTGAAAACTTGAAGAAAGTTGGGTAGCATAATAGTACTTGAACATTCAAAGGTCATGCAGATAGAGTTTTTGGATGTTAAGTACCTATACAAAGAAAACAAGAGAGCTTGGATGCATATTTTATATCCTTAACTCCTCTAAGATCCCTATTTTTATAGCACAAACTTACTAAGTGAGGAGAGAGAAAGTTAACAAGTAAGGTGAGGATAAAGATGCTAACTCAAAGGGAAAGAAGGGTATGAGGTGTGCATGGGAAAATTTATATTTTATCCATGCATGCCTACCCTATAGTTAGATGTTTTTTTTGTAAGAGTGGAGACCTAACCATCATCAATTAGGATAATTGTCGATGGTTAGGTCAACTGCCAATGATCAATCCCTAGAAGTACAAGGTTTGATATGGATCAAAATAAATATGTTTAAAAATGTTTATTAAAGAAGGGTACCTAGGTGTTATTAGGTGATTAGGGTGAGTTAACTAGGTAAATTAGCTAACTCAGGTCAAGAATAGGTCCAAAGTGAGGTGACATCAAAGACTAATCAAGGGGTGGTTTTTGAGTGTCTACATTTTGCCCCTTTTTGTTGTGAAACTTTAGGTCAATAAGTTGTATAATAAAAATGAGTTACTGACTGGTCTAGGTCTGATTGCCCTAAGTATGAGAGGAGGGTAATGTTCCCCCTCAAACTGAGAGTTAATGAGGTGAAGGTTGAATTGGGTCAAGGTTTGATAAAATGTATAATGAAGGTCATGAGGTTGGGCATTTGAGATGCAAGTATATACACAAAATGCAATGAATTGTGATAGTTAAACTCATGTAAGGACTAACATTACCATATTGGTAAAAATGACATCAGGTGATAAGATTAGTGATAAGATAACTAGTCCCTAACATTGGTCATAATTGATCAGGTCACACTTGTCATGTGTCCTAGAAAGTGTTGGTGTTTGTTTAGGTATCTAAGATAGTAATTACTCTTGATAAAAACACAATGGGTCATGTCACGCATGAGGTGATGTATAATACAAAATTTCAATAGGGAAAATTGGTCAAGTTGATCATGATAACCAAACCAAGGTCACCATAAGGTATACAAATAGGTACCAACATCAAGGTGGGTAAAGGTAAATAGGTCAGGTGGTTGGGTGGGTAAGGGGTGGATGAGCTGACTCACAACATGCTAGGTAAGAGTACGTTGCCTACATAGTCCCATGGATAGTTGATCTTAAATGGACTTTAAGCCAAATGTAATTCTTATTATGTTGAGGGAGAGGGTGAATCCTGAATAGGTCAAGGTGTGGTAAGGAATGGGTTACCCCTATTGAATGTGTTTTTAGGTTAGAGAAAAGAAAGGAGGAGAAAAGGTGGGTAAAATGAAGTTAGACCTCAATTAGTGATGGTTAGAGGAAACTAGTGATAGGTAGGCAATTGGTGATGGTTAAGTGTGGGTGTGATTGGTGATGATTAGGGTCAACCAGTGATGGTTATTGGGTGAAAAACTCTAAAACCATGGTAAAAAGGTCAACTAAGCCTAGTTTATCCTCATTTACAACTTTTAAAACTTTGTGCATTATCTGGTTTGATCATTAGTATAGAGAATTCATGTGAGTGTGTGGAAGTGTGTTGAGTTATCGAGAGGAGTGTGGTGTGTGAGAGTGATGGTGGGGTTGAGATGGGCACTTGCGAGGCTCATGGGTAAGTGGTTGGGCATGGACTAAGACATCACTAATGCTCATAGAATAAGGTAGGGTTTGTTTGTTTTTTTATTTAAATTCACATATATTTTGAATTAGAATAATAAGATGTGATGGCATGTGAGTGGTAGAATATGCTAGTAGACGATGCCATAGGGTTTATTTCTCCTAGGGTTTTGAGATTGCATGATAATTTAGGGGAATGTGGGTAGAGGTCAAGAATGAAAAGGGGTATGTAAGAGTGTAGATGGAATTAAAAAATGGTAGGAAGGGAGCTATAGGATAAATTAGGGGATTTGTAGAGGAGGTTGGGGGGGTTGAGGCTCACCATCGATGGTCATGAATAGTGATAATTGATAGTTCACCTGACTAGTAATGGTCAAATGAGGGTACAAAAATCCCCAAGGATATTGTCGATGGTTAAGGAGACCATCAATGGTTGAAGAGAAGGGTGTGTGAGTGGTATGTTTTTGATTGAAATTTATAGTAATATTTGTTGTTAGAGATAATATGTGAAATATTTTTAATATTATGGAGAGGATTAGGTTAATAGGATAAAGATGGTAAATATTTGTGTTTAGATATGAGTGTAGGGTAGAATGGAATAAGAGTGTGGTAAGGTTAGATAATTTTTGTGTAAATAGGGAATATTTATCACATAAATTTTTGTATGATTGGTGTGTAGGCTCTTGAGTGGATCTAGTTACGTGATTGGGTATCAATGATGTTTACAGAGGTACAAGATGCTATGTCCATAGAGGATTAGCACCATATAGAGGTAGTGTTATTTGAAGCAATGCATCACTATTAGTACCTATTGAGATATACTACTATGATAGTTGCCCTCATTGAGAGATGGGATCTAGCAACTAACACTTTCTAGTTGGCTAATGTTGAGATGAACATCTTGTTAGAGGATGTTCATAGGATTACATGTCTACCTATCCATGAAGATCCTATTTAACACATAGAGGGGGAAGAGATCTATTACATTATGGGCTAGTTGTATAGAGGAGATAGAGTCTATGAAAAATTTCATGCATGTGGTTTCAACATCAGGCTATTATATGAGAGGGATCTAGGAGAAACATTTATTGATGATGATGCAGCTATCCATGACTTGTTATGCCTTGCCTAATTCACTAGGAGGGATATTTCCTTACATTTTTATAGGGTTTCTTATAAATTTTATGTTTGAAGAGATCATGTTTAGATGGGGGTAGGTATTACTAGTTCAAATTTATAGGGAGTTATGGGGCTTTAGAGTTTATAGGTGTTATGGCATCGGTGTTGGATTTGCACTTCACTATTGAGAATATGAGTACATACATGTGTTGAGACCTTTGGGCTTGCCTATGGATGGGTATTTACTGATAGATTATAGGGTTGGGTTCCTATGATGGAGGAGAGGTGGTGTGATCATAGGAGTTGGTGGTGGTGTGAGGGCATAGGGTGGTTTTGGGGTGCTCTAGAGAGTCTAACACCAGGTGATATAGTATGGAGTCCATATATGACTTCACCTGTATATAATGGATATATGTGTCATACATACACATTATAGAGTTGGAGATGGGTATACGATAGATGAGACAGTAAGACAAAGATCTTCCCCATAGAGAGAGTACAATGATAGTTTGGACTATAATAGGGCATTCTACCTAATTTTCCTTAGTATAGGAGAGAGAGGGTAGAGTTTTTATTACCTAAGCCACAACTATAGGAGGAGGTATTAGAATATGAGGAACTTTTAAATAAGGTGAGAGATGATGTTAATGTTACCATGAATTATCTAATGTGGTTTTAGGGTAGATATGTGGTAGTGGATTTTGATTGGGGAGATGGAGACCAAGGGCCTATGGATGTTGACCTAGTAGGGGGACTAGCATAGGGTGATCCATAGGCAGTGGCACTAGTAAAAGAACAAGCTCAAATAGCCATGTTACATGGATATCACTATTTAGGTTTAGATAGGAAGACTTACAATGCAAAGAGATTAGGCCCAAGCATATGTCACCACTTTACAAGGTCAAGTGGCCATTTTATAGGGGTAGGTTACCATAGTGATAGGAGAGTAGGACCAAATGAGGGTCTTGCTTGATTTGTTGACATAAGAGAGAGAATCTCTATGATAGGCTAGTGGAGCAGCAGTAGCACCCCCAAGTTTTGGGACACAAGGCAGATATCTAGCAGCCATATAGGAGTTACATTACTATGAGTGCATTGTGTTAGCACACTGTCCTAATGAGCCAAGTTTGGGTGAGTACTAGGTGAGTTTGGTAGGTGGGCCATAACTTACAACACCAAGTTAGTGGGTGATGGTAACATGTTGATAGGGAGATACTCTAGGGGGATACCACCATATGTCAGTATTAGTGGTATTGATTTAGGTGCTCTAAGTTCATGAGCAAAAATCTCATGTGATATATTTTAATAGTTTAACACCAACCTATGTGCCAAGATGAAATATGTATTTATAAGCGAGAGATATGTATATTTATTGACACATTTATATACACACACACACACACACACACACACACACACACACACACACACACACACACACACACACACACACACACACACACACATATATATATATATAAATTGTCAACACCAAGTTGGAGTGAGTACTAGGTGAGTTTGATAGGTGGACCAAAAATTACAACACCAATTCAGTGGATGATGGTATCATGTCGATAGGGAGATACTCTAGGGGGCTACCACCATATGCCAGTATTAGTGGTCTTGATTTAGGTGCTCTAGGTTCATGAGCAAAGATCTCATGTGATATATTTTAATAGTTTAACACCGACCTATGTGCCAAGATGAAAGATGTATTTATAAGTGAGAGATATGTATATTTGTTGACACTATATATATATATATGTGTGTGTGTGTGTGTGTGTGTGTGTGTGTGTGTGTGTGTGTGTGTGTGTGTGTGTGTGTGTGTGTGTGTGTGTTTTAGATGATTGAGATGATTTTTATGTTGTTAATGAATGCTTATTGTTAGGGTGTGGAGCTAAAAGCTTCACCTAAGGCAAATAGGGAGGTTTTCGAAGCTTGACAGTCACCAGCGTCGGCAGGCCACAACCGACGTCGGTCAGGGGACAGTGTAAGGGAAACCAGCATCTGCAGGAGATCGGTCGGTGTCGATCACCTCCAGTCAGGCAAGGACCGACGTCGGTCACCTGTGGTGGTCAGAACTACTGTTGATGAATAGTCAGTTAAGTGAATGCATAGTTTGCATGATAAAGACCAGTTTGAGTCTTTGAGCCACTTGTCTAATTAGTCTATGCATGAGATCTATATAATAGACTCATGGGCTTTATTGTTAAGTGTTTAACTTGTAGAACCCAAGTGTGGAGCTTGGAGAGTTCTTCCCATGGTGGAATCAAGTAGGAGTCCCCATGTATGTAAGATCAGGTTTGATATGCAGGGTGTAGCAGGATCATGGTGGAGATCTACATGTGATAAGTAAGATCAGGTTGGTCTACAGGGATGTGTGTATGTGAGGGTCAGAAGAGGATCAATGGGGGAGCAAGATCAAGGTGACATCAATACATCAAGGAGTAGGATCATGGTGAGATCTACTTGGAGTACGAGTTCATACTCAGTTGTACTGGATGTACAATGAGGTGAACAATAGCTTGTGTTAGTTGTTAGTTGTGACCTATGAGAGAAGATTACTCAGGTGGGAAGATTACTTGGAGCCCTTGAGGAGGAAGCCTCACAAAGGTGGAAGAAGAGTGTGATCTCTTTATTGTAATTTCCTTTTTAATGAGTTGAATACAATTGTGTGTTGCCTCTCATATTCTGTGTTATTTCTCATTGATAGTTATTTGTTCTTCTGGGTATTTCCACATGTTTAAGTTGCTTATACATTGGTAATCATGTGTGCTCTTAAATCTGACAAGTTGTGTCAGAACTTTGGGAAACTTTGGTCCTATCACTTATGTATGAGACTTATGATGTTGAAGATTATCTTGCATAGTATAAGCATTTGATTTTGATTTATGATATGACACTCATAGGATGATGTTTTGATTTTATTATGATAATGATGTTTGTATGATGATTTTATGATGTAATTAATGTTGTTAATGTTATGAGGTAATTGATTATGATGTTAACATTTATGGATTATGATGATGTTTTATGATGTTATGAACTTACTGATTATGATGTTACTATTTTAATTATGATGAAGATGTTTATTTTGTTAGTGATGATCATGTTATGTTATGCCATGTTAATGTTGTTGGCTCTGTCATTTGGGAATGATGTTAATTTTGAGTTGAATGATGTGGAAAGTTATAAGATAATGTTAATGTTAGGATGATTGTATGGATTATGATTTATGAATGGATATGATGATATAAAATGATAGTTTATAGGGAAAAAGAAACATTCATGTTCACTTATTTTGTATAAGAAAAGGAAACATGGTGCCTTTTACTAGAGAAAACCTAACAATAAGAATCCATAGATAGATTGACTTAGTGAACACAAACCCATCAAATACTTCATAACAACATGCTTTATTAAGAAAACATGTATCTTGACCACTTCATGCCATGTAAGCTCATAGTCCCTTAGGTGTGATTACGATGTGGATGATAAATAAGGGTGTAAATATTGGGTTGGAATCATTAAATTTTCCACAAGAAACCAAAAAACCTTAGTAGATAAGTCCATACCTTTTATATACTTATAATGGGTAGACTGATTAATATGAGAAGTGTACTCATTCCATATATAAGAGTTTATTATGGTTTAATTTAGATTTTTTTTATTGTTTTTGTATTTAAAGTTGTTGAAGCTGATCGATGTAGGAAGCTTCTAATGAATATTGTTTAGCCATCCTTCAAGGGAGTGGTCTAAGATTTTATTGTACATAGATGTGCTTCAAAGGAGAAGTCTATTTTAAGAAAATTTTGATTTGATGAGGTATTTAGCCTTCAAGGGAGTATTCTACCATTTATTTAGATATATTCATATGTTTTAAACTAAAATTAGACATGGATAAGTCTAGTCAGGTTCCAAAGGTCTACCCATGTAGAAGCAAGACCTAGACACATAAAGTTTATTAGAGGAAGGAGTTTTGAGAAATAATTGGCCATGGGATTTTATCTATTAAAATATGAAAATTATCCATGATAACCATGTTATGGGTAGATCCTAGGTACACATACTTAGGATTGGGATATGACTATCATGGAGGAATCACATGGTTTTATATAATCAATCGATCCTAAAAGGGGTAGAAAGAAAATGAGGTGAAAAAAGGTTAATGATCCCATGGGATGATATTAAGTAAGACACATAATTGGTTTTGATCCTTGTTTTAACAATGAAAGAGACACAAATGTGAAGTATTAATGGGTTTAAGCTCTAGCTTGATTTCAAGAAAAGATAAGCAACAAGCACCTGATCCATACTTATGAGTTATAATGTAAGGTCCTAACCAGTTAAAATAAAGCTTGACTTTTTGGGTCTTTTCTATGTTAGTGACATGTTGGTTTTCCTTGTGAATGAGGTATCTAATGTTAAACTCTCATATCTCCAGATGTTTCTTACATTCTCACTTGATACAGTCTCGATAAATTCAAAGGTGATTAAGGGTAGCAAGTCAATGTTCATTAAGAATTTCTAAGTGTGTAAGGTACTCTTGATAATAATCACTTTTAGAAAGAATATCATGCAAGGATATGTTAAGGGATGAAATTTAGGATTCAAGAGGCAAAACTACCTAAGCTCCAAAGAAGAGAGAGAAAGGTGTATCTCCCATGGCAATTTAGATACTATTATAGTAAGCCCATAAATTAAATGGGATATGGAGGTGTTAGTCCTTACCTGAAGTAATGACCACCTTAGTGAGCATTTTGATGATGGTTTTATTGGAATATTTGACCTATCCATTATCTTTTGGATGATAAGGTGAGGAAAGGCTTAAGTCGATACCAAAAGCATCACAAAGCTCTTAGACCTTTTTATTCTTAAAATATTTTCTATTATCAGTGATGATTTTGTGAGGAAAATCAAAGTGGTAGATGATGTGGTGGTTGATAAAATCAATGATTTTTTTGGCGTTTATTGAGATCAAGAGGATGGCTTCCACCCATTTGGTAAAATATTCTATATTAGTGATGATATATTGATTTCATTATGAGGAATGTAGATTGATATTTCCAATAAGATCAAGACCCCATTGTGATAAGGGCCAATAGTCAGTTGATACCTAGAGACCATGAGGAGGTGAATGATAAAGGTTAACATGTTGTTGACATTTGATTCATTTCTTGACATAGTTGTAACAATCTTGATTGAGTGTGGGCCAATAGTATCCTAGACAGAGAATGTGTTTGGCAACATCCAAACCACTAAATTTCCCACCATAAATGCTATTATGGGCTTCTTTAATGGTTTAAGAAGCCTCATGGATATGAAGGAAATGAAGAAAGAGACTATAAAAGCCTCATTTTTAAGGAATTCCCCCTAGTATGAAGTAGCGAGAGGTACCTTGCATGAAATATTTTTGAGCATTTTTTGGAAGATCATAAGGGAGGACACCAATGTTAAGGTAGTTAAAGATTTGATCATACCAAATGTCTAAAGGTTATGTTTCCATCTGATAACTAGTAGGAAGATCAAATTTGAGGTAAGATGGTGTGACAAAGTGGTGGATGGTGACAAATAGTTTAGAATCAATAGGTTGAGATGGAATTTGGGATGCAAGGGAAGCCATTGTGTCTACAAAATTGTTGGTAGAATGAGGGACTGATTGGATAGTGTAATGGTCAAATGATGCTAATAGTATGTCAACAAGTTGTTTTTACTTTAGAAGAACATCATTTTTGCATTGATAAGTTCTTATGACTTGGTTGATGATAAGTTGAGAGTATCCAAAGATGTTAATTATTTTAATTCCCAAACCAAGAGCAGTTTGGAGACCTATGACCAAGGCTTCATATTCAAATATATTGTTAGTACATTTAAAATTGAGTTTGAAATAAAGGGGAAGATGTTATCCATTAATATAATTGAGTATTATGTTGGCACCCCCACCATTTTGACATTTAAATCCATCAAAATACATACTCATTTGATAGGTGGGTTCTTCCAAAGAAAGAGTGGATATAGACTCATCTAGAAAGGTAAGAGGGGGATTTTGATTATCAAGGAGAGGAACTTTAGCTAGTTGGTCTATAATGACCTATCCTTTAATGGAATTGTGTGGAATAAACTCAAGGTTGAACTTAGCTATAAGTATGAGCCACATAGACATACATTGGTTATGGTATGGATTAGAGTGAATATCCTTGAGGGGGTCAATTTTGGTAATGATGTAAGTTTTGTGGTTAATAAGATAGTGACAAAGTTTAGAGGCTAAGTAAACTAAGGTAAAATAAAGCTTTTCAGAATGGGTGTATCAAGTTTCATAGTCAATGAGGGTATGGTTAATGTAATAAATAGCCTGCTCCTTATTGTGGTCATCATGATGAGCGAGCATGGCTCCCAAGGAATGATCAATGGTAGATATGTATAAATAAAAGGGTTGATCCTCTTTTGGGGGAATAAGGACTGGTGGAGAGAAAAGATACTCCTTGATTGCATCAAAGGCATGTTGACATTATTTAGTCCATTTAAAGGAGGTATCTTTTTTGAGGAGGTGGTGAAAAGGTTGAAAATGATCAGACAATTGAGAAATGAAGTGGTGGATTGATTGAAGTTTGCCTTACAAGCTATGAAGTTGTTTTAAGTTAGTAGGAGGCATTTCCAAAGTGGCCCAAACTTTTATGGGATCTATTTCCATGCCACATAGGGAAAAAATAAAGCCCAAATGTTTCCCTAATAAGACCCCAAAGTTGCATTTATTTGGGTTGAGCCTGACATGATAATGGATTAACTTTTCAAAGATGACAGTGAGAAAAATGAGGTGATCTTTGAAATGTTTAGATTTATCAAGAAAATCATCAACATAGTCCTCAACTATTTTATGGATGAGGTCATGAAAGATATAAGTCATGGCCTACTGATAAGTTGATCTTACATTATTTAGACCAAAGGGTATGACAATATAGAAAAAAATTTACCATGGGGTGATAAAGGATGTTTCATTTTTATTTTGAGGGGAAATTAGTATTTGGTTATATCCTAAAGAACCATCCATTAGAGATAACATTTCATGGCTAGTAGTGAGATCAATAGTTGGTCAATGTTAGGTAGGAGAATGTCATCCTTAGGGAAGTTGAGGTTGAGGTCATGAAAATCAATAAAGAGGCAAAGGCCTCTTGTGGTTTTGGTGATGAGAACAACATTAGAAACCCATTTTAGATAATCAATGGGTTGGATGAAGTTAATAGATAGAAGGAACTGGAGTTCTTCTTTAATAAGATCTATATGAGGGTGCATATGATGAAGCTTTTTCCAAACTGGCTTAGCTTCAGGATGGGTAACAATGTTATGAAGAATAATAGAAGGATAAATACTAGGCATGTCTTGATAAGATCACACAAATTCTATGCTATGGTCCTAAAGAAAAGATAGATAGTCTTGTTGTTCTTTGAGGTTTATAGATTGGCCAATTTTGATGATGCGAGGGGCCTCCTGAGTTCCCAAATTAACATCTATGGTTGATTCATTTAGCTTTATTTAGTTTTCAAGAAGAAGCTATTTTTGAATAAAAGAGTCCCTTACACAAATGTAGCTAATAATGGAATTGTCATCCTAACATTGGATGGTATTAAAGGTAGGTGAGTCATACATAATCATCTCAGGGTAGATGAGAGGAATAGTTTTGGTTTGGCCCTCCCTTAAATAAGTTAGGGGGGGAAAACTAATGGTGTTGATGAAAAAAATTAGGTGGGATGATGTTGGTATCTTTAGATTGGGAAATGGGGTTGGGGAGGATGAAGGTTCTTTAGTAGTAGTGGCGATGGGTTTTGGTGATGTAGGATCCTCTGGGGTAATAAACCCAATGCCAAAGAACTAATGAGGTTTTTGATTTTTGATAATGGGAATTTTGTGAGGTCCTTATTAATAAAGGCTAAAACAAAACCCCTTTCAAGTGCACTACTGATGGTATGTTTAGGCAAGGGTCAGGTTGCTAAGATAAGAAAAGTTGGAAGTGAATGGCCAGATGAGAAACATGGTGGTGGGATCAAGAAGTAGTTTATCAAGTCCCCCATAGACAAAATATGTTTTATTGTTGGGAAGGCCAAAATGGATGAGGGTACCAATATTGGGATCATAAGATGGATCATTTTGGATATTCATAAATTCATGTAGAGAAGGGAGAACATCCAAAGCTAAAATTTGATATTCCCCTAGTGTGCAATGCTAAAATGTGGATTGCAAGGGGTCTTCGACTAGAATTTGAGATGAAGAGATGGTTGAACTAGTGGATTCTTCATCATTTTTGTAGACATAAGTGTTGGTTTCTTGGGTTGATGTGGTTGTTTGGTTAGATGTTGGTTTTAAAGAAGATGGATGTGGAATGAGAATGTCATTGGGCTGATATCTCATATTACAAGAAGCAAAGGGGCTTAGATCATCTTTGATTTTAATGATTTGTCCCTCATGCTCAAATTTGACACATTGGTGAAGGGTGGAAGGGACATAACCCATATCACAGATCGAAGGGTGACCAAGTAACACATTATATTGAAACTCACCCTCTACAACATAAAATATTTTAGGGATAGTGTGAAGCCCCAAATGGATGTGGAAAACAACTATTACTAGAGTGGTGGATAAAGTATCATTGAATGATATAAAAATTGTTAATATTTTAGACATGATGTTTTTAGGTAGCTAGAGTTGATCATAAGAATGAGAGGAGATGATATTGATACTCACTCCCCCATCAATCATGAATCTTTTGACACGTGTCTGATTGATGGATGTGGTAATAAAAAGAGGGGGATAAAGGTATTCATTATGATATGGTAGAATTTATAATTCTTGAAATGTGGCCATGGTATCATGTTGGATGGCTCCAATCAAAGAAGTAATAGGTTGGGGATCATCTGGTTGAACTTCTATAGAATATAGTGCTTTGATAAAATATTGATGGTGTTAGGGTGAGGTGCAAATTAAGTCATAAAGAATCATTTTGAATGGTGTTTGGTGAAGTTGTTTTAACACCAAGTGTTGGATGAATGGAGATGCATTGGAAGAATAAGGAGCTCCTAAAGTGGAAATTTTAGACTTGGATGGTTACGAGGGTGAAGGTGAAAGTGTGGTTTCTTGGTTTTGGTTGGTTAGTTGAGGGGTTGAAGGGCAAGAGCATGGAATTGTTACCTTGGCTTTACACTTTTCATTTTATTAGACAATTTTACCCTTATCCTTTTTTTAGGATCAATACTGAGTCACCATATGAATGGTATGGATAAGGAGACCAGTTACTTGCTTCAGTTCCTCTTATTCACTCCTTGGTGGAAGTAAAGAAGTAGATGATTGGTAGGTGGATTAGATAGGTGGTAGAAGAGGCAAGGGACTTAAAAAATGTTCATCTAATAGATCATCTTCCTTGAAAATTCCATGAAAAATTTATTTGAGAGCTTTACAGTTCTTCGTATCATGTCTAGGGGTCCTATGGTAAAGATAAATCAAATTGTCATTGAACTAGGTTAGCTTGTGGTGAGTGGGGTCAAAAGGCTTGATTAGTGGTAAGCTAATGGTAGAAGCTTGCAATATCCTTTGTAAAATAGTTGTATAATATTCTGACAAAGATGTTGGAGGTGGTGGAGTTTATATTTTGGGGATAAGAACTTTATTGGGAAAAGATTTATTGACATGAGGTGTGGTTGGTGGATTGAGTTTGGTCAGTGGTTTATAAATGATTGGATTAGTTACAATTGATTTGGGAATTGGGGGTCTAGATGATGAAGGTTTAATAGATTGGAAAGTGGATGAAGAAAGGTTGGTAAGGAAGGAAGATAAACTAGAGGATTGGGTTGTTATAGGTAGAGAAAAGGGAGATGGTTTTTTGAAAAAAGAGTAGGTAATGAGAATGGTGGAGGGATGTGGTCCAAAAATAGAGGGTAAAGGTGAAGGATTTGGTATGGACTTAATCTAAGTTTATGGCCTAAGCAACCCTTCCTTCTTAATGGGCTTAACTAGATTTAGCTTTGGTTGGGTTGATGTGGTTAAGTCCAATCACAAATGAGGGTGAGAAGGATTAGGCATAAGAAGGATCCCTAAATTTTTGATTGGCTTGATGAAATAAGCATATGGTGATTTGAAAATTTTAGATGAGATTAGTTTAGATGGTTCATTGGTAACTTTAAGAGGGGTAGTTGGTGGAGTTGTAGTAACAAGCTCAAGGGTAGACTCAAGTGAAGTGGAAGGTTAAATTTTATTTTGATATGGGAGTCCAACCCAATGCCAAAAAGTGGCTCTATCAATGTTAGTTTGGGAGGTGAATTATAAAATTTGAACTAGCCAACAAAAGGGTTTATAAATGGGAATTGTTACTTGATCATTAATTTCAAAGTGAAAACCCTTTGGGGAAGAATAAGGAGCAGTTTTAGAGTTGTTATTTTTGGTGAAAGGTTCCAAAGATGATGATTGGATAAATGAGGAGATTGACTCTCGGGAAATAGTTTCCAAGGGAGGTATAGATGGTTCTATAATAGGAGAGGTAGGGGTAGCAGTTTCAATTGGAAGAGCTAGTATAGCTCCCTCCTTGGTTTGGTTGTCTAAAGAAGTAGGTGCCTCTTCTAGTTGGATTAGAGGAGTGGATGAAATGGTCAATATAATGGTTATATCCTTGGGTATTTCTACCGTAGGAGGGCTAGATGGAACAATGGATTCATCTACATAAGAGGAAGGGGTAGTTAATTCCTCCATTGGGTTTTATGAAGGAATGGATGGTGAGTTGGCTTACTCTATTTGGGTGATTGAGGTGATGACTTATTCAATAGTGGGTACATCACTGATGAAATTAATGATAGGTGCTTCATGTGAGTTTGAGGACTCAGGTTTGATTTCATGATGTTGGGTTGAAGGTGAATGATTTAGAAAAGGTTTTCAAAAAATATCAAGAGATTGATTAGGAGCATTTGGGTTATCAAACATAAGCTCCCTTATATAAATTACATCTTGGATAATAATTTTAAAGGTATTGCATCTATTAATATCATGTCTAATGACCCGATGATAATCAAAATGATCATTCTCATTATACTACCTAGGAAGGGGATGAGAAGTATCAAATTGTTGAGGGGGCTTGATGGGTGTAAGTTATATTAGATTAGTTTTAAGTATTTTATCCAAAACTGATCATATGATTCCCCAATTGGGGTAAATGGTTTTGAAGGATCCCATTTTTGGGTATGGTTTTGGTGATTAAAATAATTTTTGGTTTGAGGTGTTTGGTTGAAGGTTGGAGGCGATGCAGTTTTAAGAATGACTGAGTGTGTTGATGATTTTGCTTTATAATTGGTTAGGCTTATAGACTTGGTGGAAGATGATTAAATGGATTGAAAACTAGAATCTTTATTATGAAGCTTCAACCTCCCTTCATTAATATCATGGTTTTTTAATTTGCATGCCATGGTGAATGCTTCATCAAAAGTCCTAAATTTTTGGACTTGGAGAGTTTGAGCAATGTGTTTAGCACACCCCCAAGAGAATAATTCGATTAACTCAGGTTGGGGTAAGGGGAAGGTGAGTTGATTGATGAGGCCCCTCCATTTGGAAATAAAATAAATAATGGATTCATCTTCAAATTATTTGATAGAGTATAAATTAGTAATGGAGACCCTTTTAGATATGTTTACATAAAAGTTTTCTAAAAAGGTTTGTTCTAATTGAGAGAAGGAAAAGATAGAGTAAGTGGGGAGGGCACTATACCAATCAAGGGTAATTCTGGATAATGACACGGGAAAAGTTTAGAGGAGGAGAGCATCATCATATGTGATCAAATAGAAAGCATGATGGAAATCTCTCAAGTGTTGTTGAGGGTCCTCCTCATCTTATAATTTAGAAATTTAGGAAATTCCCATTGAGGAGGGTGAGCATGAATATTCACAAATGGGTGAATAAGCTTGTTACAAATTTTCTCATAGGACAAAAGATTGGGTGAGGCAGAGATGGTTAACTCCAAATTATTCATTTTATCCATTAGCATTTTGATTAGATCTATTTAGGGTTGAGAAGTCGTATAATTAAGAGGAAAATTTTATTGAGGTTGGCTCATGGTAATGTATGAATAAGTGATAGATGATGATGAAGAAGCCACATATTGATAGGTGGTGGTAAAGGGTTGAGATGATGCCACATAAAAACTAATTAGTATAAAAGATTGGGTGGAGGGTAGTATGTACCCTTGTGGGTTAGGGACATACTATTAATTTTTTATAGGCACCTGTTGAGAAATGGATGTGGTTGGTATAGTGGAGGTAAGAGGAATTTGGGTAGGTGGAGGTTGGGTAGTGACCCTAGTGTTGATTAGGGGAATGTTTTGAGGTATGGAAAGAATTAAGTTTTGAAGTGGAATTGTGACCAAGGGATTGGTGGTAACTGAAGGGAAAATAGAAGTAGGAGTGGAAGATAATACCATAGTAGATGGGGCATAGGTGACTAATGTTAAGGTTGAACCTATATGGGGTGTAGTAAGAGGTGTTTGGTTATGAGGTGGAAAGTTGGTTTGTGCTTAGGTGGATCAGATGTTAGAAGAGGCTTGAGTCAATGGTTGCGTTGAAGTGGTACCTATCATAAGATGGGTTGGCATGCCTAGAGAAGGATCGAAAGAAGGAACTAAGTCAGAGGGGGCATGGTGGGCTAAGGTGTTGAGGTAGTGTTGTAAAGTAAGTGGATTATTATTAAGAAAGGCATTAAAGTTTGGAACTCATTCATATAATATTGGGATTATGGAAGGAGAAGGTGATGGAGGAGAATGGTGAGGTGAATCATGAGGAGATTTGTCAACATCTGAGGTATAATCGATGTATGAAGAAGAAGGTGGTGGTTGGTTGTTTTGATTTCTCACTTGTTGTCTGGTTAAAAACAT
The DNA here is from genome assembly GCA_037957365.1 of Torreya grandis. Classification (NCBI taxonomy): domain Eukaryota; kingdom Viridiplantae; phylum Streptophyta; class Pinopsida; order Cupressales; family Taxaceae; genus Torreya; species Torreya grandis. Next base: position 700,786 of record JARHVA010003685.1, on the reverse strand, counting down.
ATGAGAAAATAGGGAATCTTATTATGATTCTCACACCTCCAATAGAGAACAAACCTAAAATAATTTCAAAACAATCAATACATACACTAAGAAGTGTGTTTTTAACCTTAGGATTACTTTTAAATCACTTTTGGCTTATGCATTAAAGAGTGTGATAAGGGAGGTTGGATTGAATAATGGGTATTAAAGAGGAAGTCTATGGATGGTTTTAGGTTTTTTAGGCACTCATAAGGAAGATCTATTTTGATCTTTAGTATGTGTCTTGGTGTTGGGGCCTACCCCATCATTTCATGATCTCATAGCGATAAGGGTGTTGGGTGCTTAGCCAAAATATATTGAGTCTAGAGTTTATAATAAACCAAATAATTGAGTTGGTTCTCCCCTTGGTGGTGAAATCCAAGAGGGATAGCTGGGAGGGAGTAAGGTTTCCTGTAGGTGATGAAATCCTAGTTGGTCCTTGTCTCAAGTTTTGTTTTGATGTGTAAATTATTTTGTGGTTTGGTTTTATGTGTGATAATAAGTGTGAATGATAAGATAAGATTAATTTTCCACCTAAGTTACTAAATGAAATAAAATTATAAAGTAATCAATGAATGTAAATGGTTGATTTTTAAGCCCCCAAAAAAATGATTTCGTTCAATGAGCAAACAATTAAGGAAGAAAGGGAACTAGGTCCCACTAGGTGTGCCAAAATGTTTCAATTTATTTCCTTTATTAGTTTGAAAGTAGATTAAAAAAAAGTGAATATTAAGGTATATATATATATATATATATATATATATATATATATATATATATATATATATATATATATATATATATATACCTTAATATTCACTTTTTTTTAATCTACTTTCAAACTAATAAAGGAAATAAATGAATGTAATGTAAATGGTTGATTTTTAAGCCCCCAAAAAAATGATTTCGTTCAATGAGCAAACAATTAAGGAAGAAAGGGAACTAGGTCCCACTAGGTGTGCCAAAATGTTTCAATTTATTTCCTTTATTAGTTTGAAAGTAGATTAAAAAAAAGTGAATATTAAGGTATATATATATATATATATATATATATATATATATATATACACACACACACACACACACACACACATATATATATATACACACATATATATATACATACATATATACATATATATATATATATATACATACATACATACATACATACATACATACATACATATATATATATATATATATATATATATATATATATATATATATATATATATATATATATATATATATATATATATATTTGAATACTTGATATAATGCATGCATTAATCTAGATGAATCTAGGAACTCCTTTTTGGCTAGGGAAAATAACCTACATATCACAAGAAAACTAGAAGGGGATTTGTTAGATAGTAGGTTGAGTAGATTTCCTAGTGTATGCTAGATCCAAGAAGTACAAGAATTTATAGGGGGATGTCAATCCACTTTTAATTAAATTAAATAAAAATTTATATAATAAATATACTTGCATTCAAATGATAAAAAATTAAATATGCAAGAAAATAAATAATGTACTTGTTCGATAGAAGATATGGCATGGTAGGTAAATACCATGCACAAGTGTACCAAGGTTAGGTTCAGAGGGTCTAGGTAGGGTATATAAATAGGTCAAGAATATAAATATGGATTTTATTGGGTGAAAAGGAGAAAAAATAACAATCTATTTTTTTTTTATAGTGATTGTCAATGGTTGGGTGTGACCGATGATGGTTGGGTCTACCTAGCAATGATTAGGTAACTGACAATGGTTAGGGTATAATGATGGTTTATAAAATAGGTGATGGTTTCATATGGAATTTTTTGAAACTTAAGATGGAGATGAAGATGAAATAGCTAATGGGTAGGAGTTAGAGTATGGATAGTTAGGGTGAGGGGTGGTGTGCAGGTGAGCAAAATAAGGTAGGGAAACTTGATAAGGAAAAATAAAACTAAAAACACAAGGAAGGTACTTTTATGATGCCAAGTGAATGATAATTTAAAACATAAATAAATTTGGGTAGCATAATATTACTTTAACCTTCAAAGATCACATAGATAGAATTTTGGGATGTTAAGTACTTGTATAAAGAAAATAAGAGAGCTTAGATGTAAATTTTGGATCCTTAACTCCTCCAAGAGCCCTATTTTTATAGCATAGAATTTATAAATGAGGAGAGAGAAAGTTACCAAGTTGGGTGAGGATAAAGATGCCAAATCAAAAGGAAAGAATTTTGTGAGGTGTGCATGGAAAAATTTTCATTTTATCCATGTACACTTGCCTTATAACTAGATGATTTTTGTTTTATAGGGGTGGAGACCTAACTATCGATGATTAGGATAAACATCAATGGTTATTTAAAATATCGATGGTCAACCCATATAATTAAAAGGTTTGAAATGGATCAAAATCAATATGTTTAAAAATGTTTATTAAAGAAGGGTGCCTAGGTTTTATTAGGTGACTAAGGTGAATTAACTAGGTAAATTAGCTAACTTAGGTCAGGATTAGGTCCAAGGTGAGGTGAAATCAAAGAATATTCAAGGGCTGGTTTTTGTGTGTCTACACCCATATCCATTCTTTCATTATAATTGAATTCACCTAAACTAGGTCCTTGCAATCTTGTGTTAGATTGATTTCCCTAAATATGCTATATTTATAATGCCCAATTGAGCTAATGATCGAATATCAAAAGTATATGAAGATAAAAATGGAAAAAATCATATATTTTATGACTAAAATATGGTTTATTATTTTGAGGACTTATAACACTAATCTTGTAGGTTGTATTTTAAAATTTCCTAGAATCTTGATCTTTTCTTGTAGTAACATAACAGACATCTTGCAAAACACTTTGAAGATACATCAATGGTCAAGTAAGTTATTAGTTGGTTGAAATTTTTTTAATTTCACTTATACATTTTTATAGGTTTCACACAAATGAATGGGAAATAGAGAAGAGCCACATGATGGTGATCATACATGTCAGAGCCTAGGGGAGCTTGACCTAGTCAGAGTGTGACACATATCCTGATGTTAGAGTGGTTAATATCTTGGATCTATAAAAGATGTTAGAGATTGGAAGAACCTAAATAAATCAAATTTTAATAAAGTATCACAATTTTATAGTGAAAAATCTTCCAATCCTATCATAGATGTCAGAGCTTGGGAGATCTTGACCTAGTCAGAGTGTGTCATGTAGCTTGATGTTAGAGTGGCTAGTCTCTTGATCCTATCAGAGATGTTAGATCTTGGGGAATCATAACCTAGTTATAGGGTACCATATATCTCAATTTCAAATCAACTAGTCTCCTAATCTTATCATAGATGTTAGAGCCTAGGGTATCCTAACCTAGTCAGAGTGCACCACAACTTGATATGAAAGTAACTAGCCTCTTCATCCTATTAGAGATGTTAGAGCCTAGGGGATCACAACCTAGTTAGAGTGTGACATGTATCCCAATGTCAAAGTAGCCAATCTCCTTATCCTATCAAATATGTTAGATCTCAAGAGAGCCTATCTTAATTAGAGTGTGCCATGTACTACAATGAATCATTTGAGTAGGTGGCCCCTAAGGCCCCATGATGGTTAGAATGAAGTATATTTGGACCCTAAGGACTAATCAGAAGATGCCACATGTACCTATCAAGTTGGATAAGGTAGTGGTCCAACTCAATAATTCCTAAGTGAAAGCGATGGGATAAATATTGAGTGTCAACATACATTTGGAGTTTGAGCCTAGGATTCAACACTTTATAGACATCTAATTAATGGATATTCCCAAAGCCTATAATATGCTCCTTAGTAGATATTGGTCCAAATACCTAAATGAGTATATGGCCACAAATTTATCCTATATGTGGTTACCATGGAGGGGAGTGTCCATCCAAATATGGGTAAACAAATAACCTCACATGAAACACATGATAATTGAGTATAATTACATTAATGAAAAATTAAACCTAGTATCATCAAATCTAGGAATATACATGTTGAGAATAAAACTACCCAAATACCAAGCTAGTCATTGCTAAAACTTGATTGACCCATGGTCTCTCTATATAGACAGATATCATTTCAAATAAGGTAGTACATTTGGTGTTCTACTTATATATCCCATAAGAAGAAAACATTTACCATCATATAGATTACATTTTCCTTACACAAATATTCTAGTGGAGTACAAAGCTCTAATCCTAGGGTTTAAATTTGCATTGAAATCCAAGGCAAACAAACTAAGAGTATTTAGTGACTCTCATCTGGTAGTCAACCATATCAAGACTAAATTTCAATCCAAGATATCTTACCTTAGGAGGTATATGCATAGGACTTGGGACGTAATAATTTTTTTTAGCACATTTAATATCATCCCTATCTCATAGGGGGAAAACCAAGTCACCAGCTCACTAGCATCTATGATAACAAACTTAACTCCCCTAGATGACCCTAATATACAAGAGTTATCTATGGAAATCATCCCATGTCCCTATATCCCTGATAATGTGATAAAATTTCAAGTCTTTGTGGATGAGTAGTAGATCAACCAATTTATTAATAATAAATGAATATTTGAGACCCAAGTTATAGACATTAATGATAGAGACAACCCAAGGAATAAGTTTGATAAAGATGGGATCTTTAATATTCATGATAATTGGATACCAAAGGGAATGATTTCAATAGAAATAACATTTGATACTTTAAACCACACATTATAAGTGGAAAAGCCCAAGTTTGAGAACTAAAACTATTAGCACATCAAATTTAGCCTACAGAAAATCCCCAAATGGTAAATGTAGGTCTTGACTAGATGGACTATGAATTGGAGCATTTATGAAGATTACTATTGAGATATAAAGATGTGATTTCCTAGGTCTATGGAGACCTCAATGTATTTAACCTTGGAGTGATCAATCACACTATGAAATGTCCCTAAATAGGATGATTTGTTAAATATTATAATTAATAAGAAACCCTATCTTAAAATGGAAGATTCTTATTTTGTACAACAACCACCCCTAGATACCCCCACACCTTCAACTATATCCAAAAATTAGCTCAAAAATATATCACTTCCTAAGAAATCATTAGCTAATCTAAACAAGAATAAATGTACCTTCAAAATTGGAGTTATTTGTCAAAACCCTAGGAATCCTCGACTAAAATTATAAGATAAAAATTATAGTTGATTTAACATGCAATAAATCTCATAAAACCCTTAATAATTTGCACAAATAATATTGAAATGAATGGTAGAATTTTTAGAGAATTTCTTGAATGTATTTTTTGTTAGAGGTATAATCACTAAGAGGAAGGGGGTGAATTAGTGGGCCCAAATAATCCAACTTAAATTTCAATCTTTACAAACACTTAATCAGTTACCACAAGAATTCATGAAGCATACACATTATTCATAATAATAAGCAAGAGAGAGAATGAAAGATCAATCACATAACACATGACATATGTGGAAAACCCTCTTGGGGGAGAAAACCCACTAGAACCTATAATTGGACTACTATCCTATAATAAAAAGAACCAATTTAGACCATCGACAACTGATCAAAGAACTATAATCCCTATTTAGTGAGACTACAATCTCACAAGGTGATACAACACCAGTATAGCTAAGCTACAACAACAACCAAAATTTTAGCAAGTTTCACCTTGAAAGGAGGTTATAACCACCTTATATAATGAGATACCACAATAAAACCTAAGAACACATCCACCTTTGAATTGATGTCTTTAACACCTGATGATGTACCTTTGATTATCACTTTTCACCTTCACTCATACTCAATCTGTAAGAACACAATTTTTATAATATAATTATGACCTATAGGTCATTAAAATAGTCCTCAATCTATTCTTCTATTCAACTCATCCACAAGGCACTCTACCCCTCCTCTCGATAAGTCACACACACAAACCTCTTCAAATCACTCCCCAAGTCTCTCACTCAAGTCTAGAAACCATCATCTTTGGTTCCATTATTTATATACAATACATGATAATCAACACCTTGTTCATCCATTAGGCATGACTTAGACCTTAATTCATCTCTCAAATCAAGACATGATTCAAAAAAATCTTCATAGGTTAGCCATAGCATCTATGGTTCAGTCTTAAGTAGATACATCTATCAAATAGGTCTTTGTAGCTCTTAAAGGTCTCATGAAGACCCATTCACTTATTTATCACTTCATCAAAAAAAACAAGAACCACTTCCAAAAGCATTAACCCATTACATATTATCTATAGGTCCTCCTTAAGTGACAATAATCAACATAATACCCTTCTATTTAAGCACAAATTGCTTAAACAAAATTCTATGCACAGAGTCAACTTATAAAAAATTTTCATACTAAATGTGATTATTAAAACCTTCATAATGCACATAGATGATCCTCATAGAGTATACAATTGTCCCCAATATCAAATTCATCATGAAACATCAAAACAACAATAGTACAAGCTCAAACAACTTTCTCGAGTTACTTGTAAAATATAGTCAAACACATTATCAGATTTGAACCTCAATATATTTTACTTTACACGCTTTCATATCTTCAAATATATATTCATATATGTACCTTGGAGTCCTATACAAGTTTTCTTTTTTATACCATGAGTAAATTCTACATAGATTGAAAGATATAGCCAAAATATAGAACACTAGTTTTTGCTTTACAAATTCAAACAGTCATAGTTAAACATCAAACATTAGGATCTCATCTTAGGTATTCACTACTTATATTAAACACACACCATTTGTATTTTTTTATGAAGCTCAACCTTTAACACATAGTCTGCCAATGCCAAACATTAAACCTTAGTCACTTTGACCTCATCTCATGTACCCTTAAAATATTGACTAAATTAGTACTATTTATATCTATGGATCAACCAGGTTTTTAACTATAAATGCTCACCATTATATCTATCTTATAACCATTGATATCATGACACTTGGCACCCTTACATGCCTTTTGAGCATTTTACTATTATTTCATGTACTTGTGCCACTTGGTAGTCTCTTGTGCAATGTTGAAATGTTGACTTTATATGCACCATAGGATCAAGATGTATGATTTAATGTGCACTATTGGATCTTATAGACCATATAAACTCATCCTTCAATGTGAATAAACTTGATGGTCTTTGACCCATCACTATCTATAGGTATAACTTTGAAGATTTAAATCTTGATCTAGACAACACTTCAAGACCCCAACATTTTAGGGTGGATTATTCACATTATATAAAACATCTCCATGATATCTGTTGACCAAAATTGATCTTTCATGTACCTAAAATAAATTCACAAACTTACTAGTTCATCCATGTTTGCATGAAATTTTGTGACAGTCTAGAAACATTACAAACTGCTTGAGAAGCTAACTTTGCCCTTTTATATCTTTTACTGTGCTTTGTTGCTTGACCTAAAAATTAGTGAAAATCAACTAGGCACAAAAATAAACAAATAAATATGATCACCCTCTCCTAAAATGACCACATGTGTGAGATATGACATCATCAAAATGCTTACTCGACTCTTCTTACAACATTTCAAATTTGGCTAAGTATGGGAAAACATTATCAAAATGCTTGAGAGCTCAAATTTGCACCCACATATATTTGATTGTGCTTAGGCGAATAAAATATGATTTAGTGCATAGAAACTAGGGACTAATATGATCAAAACCATAAAACCAACTCCTCCCAACTCATCCACACATGGAAAATATGATCTCATCAAACTACCTACTTGGATTTTTTGCCACTAGACTCAACATGTCTAAATAAAAAAATAGACTACTAGTTGAATTAAAATAATGAACACAAGCATTAAAAGCATATAAAACATTTTATATGACCCATTAAAAATTCCCAAATCATCATACTCATCCTTGATCATCTCTAACCATGTTAAAATTGAAGATCAACCAAGCCAACTTCAAGCACACTAGGACAAGCACATTACACACATTGTCATTGTCACTTAGGCTATCAAAGAACTTCATACACTCACTTGGACACCTATATGACATCATCATGGAAATTTTTGATCTAATAATTTGACTCAAAAGAGGATGGTTAGTATGGTGTTAGTTCTAAAATGAAAACAAAATGAAAGAAACACACTAACTAACATAACATCTCTAGGCCTAGACACTAGGGAGAGCTTAGTTAAAAAACATGAATAAAACACACAACTAAAATGCAAAATAAACCTTATTTTACTTTCATTGGGTGATCTAAAATGCTTGTTGTAGTGGCTTGCTCAGCTTGTGCTCATGAAGTACTTGGCAATGGAAGCTTGGCTACCTCCACTCTCCTTGGTGCCTTTGGCTTGTGGCTTGGCTTGGTTTGGAATTAATTTGGCATGGTATCACTAGTTGAAATGAATTTTGTAATAAATTATAAATTATAACTTTGCATAATCATGTCTTTAAAATGATGTGGTAAGGCCTCCTATTTATAGATTTTTGAGATTGATTAGAATCAACCTGAACCATCCATCCTGAGATTGAGATGTGTGGTTGAGGATTAATTAAATTTTTGAAACTAAGTTTGTAATTATCCTCATCATGACATTGGAAGAAGGGGAAATTAAGAGGCATGGAGTGTATCATGGAGTACATTGATAAGGCATGGAGGGCATGAATCTTGATATTTGTGGCATTTATGGCCTAAGGATGTCTTTCCAAGAAATGAGGTCACCTGATGATGTAGATATTCATTTAAAAAACAAATTATTCAACAAGTTTCCATAGAATTATTAATTAGGCCTTGATTTGGTTTAACGAGATCTTAAACATGATTAAGCATTTTGTGCACAGATTACTCAAATTTATTAGAATTCCTTGTTATTGGTCCATAATGTGACTGGATTAGAATTAGAAGTCCATGTCAGATGCATTGGATCCATTATCACATTTAGGATGTTACCAAAAATAAATAATAAATAAACATGTCTTGTGCAAGATATTTGATAGTAAAGATCAATTTAGAGCGTCCAGGTGTAAAATTGACATTTTGACTCGAATTAATCTGATCAAAGTTAGCTAGCCCATAAATTATATTACCCCATTTAGGGATACCCTAGTGAAAATTGGCACTTTAATATGTCATTTTTATATCATTTATCATTTTTTAGTGTTTTAAGGCCAAATTGTGCATTTTGGGCAGAAATTAGTCAAAAACCTAGTTGAATGTTATTGGTGGCTAGATTTAGGTGTCTACAATTTTCCCTTGTTTGAAAAGGCCGTGCAAGCTATAAGCATAGTAAAATATTTTCAAAAAATGAAAAGTTCTTATATGCCTACAAATGAAATGATGATAAACTAACTATACGATGCCTCCTCGAGAGAATGGTTGGTACAAGTAGGTCGGCAAATAGCCCTTCAAAAAGAAAGAAGTGAAATAAGGGGACCAAAGAAAGGAAATATCATGGGGTGAAAACATAATGGTATTGAAAAAGTAGTAAAAGTCATTGAGAATACAAGTAGGATGGTGTACAATGGTTTGCCTAAAGGCAGTTATAAACATTGTACCCTAATAGTGGCAACATAGTATGATAACACGATGATTTTCCCAAATGTGATTATAATCATTGAGAAGATGGAGTTGCCCTTATTAGGATATACAAAAAAGATAATAACATGCCCTTGTATGGGAAGAAAAAGTAAAAGGGTGAAAACACAATGATTTGCCCAAAGGTGGTTCTAATCATTGAGAAATATAGGTGGGACGGTGTGCAATGATTCACCCATAGGCGGTTATAATAATTAGACCCTAATTATGACAAACATGATAAAATGAGATGAGGATGATGATAAATTAACATAGAGGGTAATGATGAATTGGAACAACCTACTAGTAGGGAAATGCGCATTTGAATTAATAAAGGTTAAAATTCTTTTGTGTTTAATTACTCTATTATAGATATGATTAGGATGGAATCAGGATGTCAATGCTGAAGAGATGCCACCATTACTAAATATACTTATTAAAGCTAAGGTTTGTTTTATCATATGTTGGTAGGCATCATGGTATAACATCATGTGGACTTGGCTGAAATATGCATAAGGACTGACTCCCATAATCCAATACTCAATAGAAAATAATGCATCAATGATAGAGATCATGATGACAATGTAAACATATGAATATGGATGGATTTGAGTATAAGTGTGGGGAAGGAATCACCCATTGAAAACACATAAATTGAATCAAGGTAACCATGCTGAAAGCAAACAAATAAAAATACAAACAAACAAAATAAGTAGAAACAAATAAAAAAATAATGCAATAGAAACCATACAAACATTACCCCTAGAAAATAGGTGACAACTAAAAAAATGAACAAAATGGGGGAATAGAAGAAAATGAAGGGGTGACTGAGATATCTGTAAAGGTGTGGAGCTAAAAGCTTCACCAAGTGAGTGGATTGCAGAAGTTGTAGGTTTACATAGTCACCAGTGTCGGTCAGGAGTGACCAACGTCGGTCAGGAGCAATTCAGGAGATGTCAGCATCGACAGGAATCAGACGACATCGGTCAGGTGCAAGCAGGAAAGAACCGACGTCGGTTACTTGTGCGTCCAAAAAGCTATTTTCGTGGATAGTACAGATTGTTTGCATGTTAGGATGAAGTCATAGTCTTAAGTCCACATCTCTATTATTAGTAAGAATGTTTTAGAGCCCTTGTTTAAGAGGCATAACTATTGGTTGTAAATGCATGCTCATGTTTCCTAATTTTATATATAAGATTAGATCTTCTTAGCTTATTGTATGAATGTAATGTTGAATAGTGTAAGATATTGTAAGATAGACAATTCAAGGTGTGAATTGTGATTGTACTTGAGAGAGAGAGCTCTTGAGGGAAAGAGATCTAGATAGAGATCTATACATCTGAGAGAGGTGTGGAAGAAAATAAGTTTCTTCAATTGTATTCCTTCTGTAAAGAGTTTAATACAAGTTTTCAGGGTGGTTTCTTGTATCTCTTCTTCTTGTTATATTTTTGATTCTAGTTACTTATCTTTCTAGTTTAATTACACATTTATTGCTTTCATATTGTAATCAACATTGTTGGTTGATCCCCAACAAGTGGTATCAGAGCTCAAGTTGACTAACAGGTGGTTCAGATCTGTGTAATGTGTATTGATTACAGGGTACTCACAGGAGTTTCTGCAGGGATTTTTGTTTGAGTGGGAGAAGCAATGGCAGAAGAAAGTAAACTGAGAATGGAAAAGTTTAATGGCAAGAATTATCAACATTGGAGAATGCAGATAGAGGATTATCTGTATCAGAAAGATCTATACTTACCGTTAGGTGGGATTGGAAAGAAGCCCAAAGACATGGATGATGAAGAATGGGAAGTTCTTGATAGAAAGGCTCTGGGGTCTATAAGACTGAGTCTAGCATCTACTGTGATATCTAATTTATCACAAGCAAAGACAACAGTAGAGTTGATGACTACTTTAGTAAATTTGTATGAAAAACCCTTAGCTTCTAATAAGGTATATCTTATGAAATAGTTATTTAATTTGCGTATGCAAGAAGGTGGATCTGTATCTAATCATCTAAATGATTTCCATGGGATTGTAAATCAATTAAGTTCAGGCAATATTGTGTTTGATGATGAAATTAAAGGTATTTTAATATTATGTTCTTTGCCTGAAAGTTGGCATAGCTTAGTAATGGCAGTTAGTAATACTGCATCTACTTCAAATATTTTAAAAGTAGAGGATGTTGTTAGTGTGATCTTGAATGAGGAAATTCGTAGGAAAAGCACAGAGGAAACATCAGGGAATGATTTAAGTTTTAAGAGCAGAGGAAGGCAAAGAGAGAAGAGCAAGAGGAGATCAAGGTCTAAGTCAAAGGTGAGAGGTAGATCCAAATCCAGAAATGGCAAGAGGCCATAATGCTGGAATTATGGAAAGATGGGGCACATAAGCAAAGATTGATGGTCAAAGCCTAAGGAAGACAATTAGCATGAAGGAAAAGAAGAAGCAAAGGTTGCAGGTATTGCACAAGATGCTTTAATATTCTCTTTGCATAATAATATAGAATCTTGGGTTTTAGATTCTGGTGCATCTTTTCATGCTACCCCCAATAGAGAATATTTTAGTGACTATGTCCATGGAGATTTTGGAATAGTGTATCTAGGGGATGATGAGCCTTGTAAAATTATTGGCAAAGGAAAAGTGCAGTTGAAAATGCAGAATGGTAACACATGGGTGTTGAGAGATGTTATGCATGTTCCCAGCTTGAAGAGGAATTTGATTTCTGCAAGAAAGTTAGGGGATGAGGGTTGTACAGTAACTCTCACAGTGGAATCTTGGAAGGTGACCAAGGAGGCACTTGTAATGGCCAGAGGTAAGAGAATAGGTACTCTCAATTTATGTAATTGTGTTACTAATATTTCTCCTTTTGTATTATCTACTTCAGATGTGGATGCAAAATTGTGGCACTCAAGGCTTGGCCACATGAGTGAGAAGGGAATGTCAATTCTTAAGTCAAAAGGTAAGATTTCAGATTTGAAAAGCACAGACTTGGATTTTTGTGAGCATTGTGTGTTTGGAAAATAGAAGAGGGTGAGTTTTCTCAAGACTGGGTCAACAAAGAAGAAGCATAAGTTGCAGCTTGTTCACACAGATGTGTGGGGACTGACTCAAGTTGCTTCTATTAGAGGATCACAGTACTATGTTTTGTTCATAGATGATGCTACAAGAAAGGTATGGGTCTATTGTATTAAGAAGAAATCTGATGTATTTGAGACTTTTAAAATTTGGAAAGCTATGGTTGAGAATGAAACAGGCAGAAGATTGAAGTGCCTGAGATCTGACAATGGTGGTGAGTTCTGCAGCTATAAGTTCAATTGGTATTGTTATATGCATGGGATCTGCAGGCAAAGGATGGTTACAAGAACACCTCAATAGAATGGAGTTGTTGAAAGGATGAACAGAACAATCTTGGAGCGTGTAAGGTGTATGAGATTGCATGTTAGTTTTCCCTTAGAGTTTTGGGCAGAAGCTATGGATACTGTAGTGTACCTGATTAGTAGAGAACCCTCTACAGCTCTGGATGGTGGAATTCCAGAAGAGGCATGGATAGGTAAAAAGGTAGATCTCTCATATCTCAAAGTTCTTGGTTATGAAGCCTTTGTGCACGTTGATAAGGAAAATAGAAAGAAGCTGGATGCTATGTCTATGAGGTGTACATTTATTGGCTATGGCTCTGATGATTTCAGATTTAGGTTTTGGAATCTAGGAACTTACAAGATAATTAGGAGCCGTGATGTTGTTTTCAATGAAAAAGTGATGTATAGTGATCAGCTGAAGAAGCTGAATCAATCTGGGCAGAGCAATGGAGAATTGGATGAGGTGACGGTCCAAAATGAGCTCGTGGGAAAAATTAATCACAGACAGGAAAACACAGAGACCGACGTCGGTCATGTAGGAACTGACGTTAGAAATATAGGAATCGATGTCGATCACACATTAACCAACATCAGCCAGGCAAGAATAGACGTCGGTCAGGAAGAATTGACGTCAGCCAGTAACAGGTCTAGAAGTGACTGAGGTCGGTCACTGCTAGAGAATTTGGGTGGACAGTGTGTTGTGAATGAGTCTCAAATGCCCATCAGGTGGTCAAAAAGGGTAAGTAAACCTCCAATTCGATATTCCCCTTCATTATTCTATTTATTACTAACTGATGGTGGAGAACCAGAGAGTTTTGATGAAGTAATACAGGTGGAATCCAAGAATCAGTGGGAGCGAGGCATGAATGAGGAGATTGATTCCTTGAGAGAGAACCAAACATGGGATTTGGTTGAGTTACCAGCAGGTAAGAGGACACTAAAGAATAGATGGATCTATAGGTTGAAGGAAGGTGAGAATGGACAGATGAGATATAAGGCCAGGTTGGTAGTGAACGGATTTGCACAAAAGCCAGGTATTGATTTTGGTGAGATTTTTTCTCCTATTGTTAAAATGAATTCTATACGGGTTGTATTGTCTTTAGTTGCTATTGAGGATTTACATCTTGAGCAGCTTGATGTTAAGACAACATTTCTTCATGGAGATTTGGATGAGGAAATATATATGGATCAGCTGGAAGGATTTGAGGTCAAAGGTAAGGAGAAGTTAGTGTTTAGATTGAAGAAAAGCTTGTATGGCCTCAAGCAAGCTCCTAGACAGTGGTATTTGAGATTTGATAGGTTTATGACTGAGCATGGCTACAGTAGGTGTCAATCTGACCATTGTGCATATTTTAAGAGATTGGATAATGGTGGATATATTATCTTGTTGTTATATGTAGATGATATGCTGGTTGCAGGATCACACATGTAGGATATCTCTGAGCTTAAGGTGAAATTAGCTCACACGTTTGCCATGAAGGATTTGGGAGCAGCAAAGAAAATCCTTGGCATGAATATTAAGAGAGACAGGAAAAATCACAGGTTGATTTTTTCTCAAGAGGATTATGTGAACAAGGTGTTGAAATGGTTTAATATGCAGGATGCAAAACCGGTAATCACACCTTTGGCTGGACATTTTAAGTTGAGTAAAGAACAATGTCCTAATTCATATGATGAGGTAGAGTACATGAGTATAGTTCCATATTCTTTCATAGTAGGGAGTTTAATGTATGTAATGGTGTGTACTAGACCAGATATTGTCCAAGTAGTGGGAGTTGTAAGTATATGGCCAATCTAGGGAAGGAACACTGGAAAGTAGTGCAGTGGATCCTTAGATATCTAAGAGGGAATAGCAGTAGACATTTGTGCTATGGAGGTTCAGATACTTCTCTACATGGTTATGTAGATTTAGATATGGCAGGTGATTTGGATGGTAGGAGAAGCACCACAGGGTATGTTTTCACTATAGGTGGAATGGTGGTTAGCTAGATATCAAAGTTGTAGAAGGTTGTTGCCTTGTCAACTACAAAAGCAGAGTATATTGCAGTCACGGAGGCTAGCAAAGAGATGATATGGATGACACGGTTCATGGAAGAGCTTGGAAAGGAGCAAGAGAGTTGTAGACTATACAATGATAGTTAGAGTGCAATCCATTTGGCTAAGAATTCAGCTTTTCATTCAAGAATAAAGCACATACAACTTAGGTACCACTTCATAAGAAAGGTATTGGAGGATGGTGAGTTGAAGCTAGAGAAGATCCATACAGATAAGAATCCTATGGATATGTTAACCAAGCCAGTTACAAAGGAGAAGTTGAATCTTCATTCAAATTTTGTTGGTCTTCATGATTGAGTTGAAGATGGAGGAGCTAGAAGATGTTGCTATACAGGTACTGGTGCAGCTGTTTATCTCCAAGTGGGAGATTGTTAAGGTGTGGAGCTAAAAGCTTCACCAAGTGAGTGGATTGTAGAAGTTGTAGGTTTACACAGTCACCAGTGTCGGTCAGGAGTAGTTCAAGAGATGTCGGCATCAACAGGAATCAGACGACGTCAGTCAGGTGCAAGCAGGAAAGAACCGACGTCAATTACCTGTGTGTCCAAAAAGCTATTTCCGTGGACAGTACAGATTGTTTTCATGTTAGGATTAAGTCATGGTCTTAAGTCTGTATCTCTATTATTAGTAAGAATGTTTTAGATCCCTTGTTTAAGAGGCATAACTATTGGTTGTAAATGCATTTTCATGTTTCCTAATTTTATATATAAGATTAGATCTTCTTAGCTTATTGTATGAATGTAATGTTGAACAGTGCAAGATATTGTAAGATAGACAATTCAAGGTGTGAATTGTGATTGTACTTGAGAGAGAGAGCTCTTGAGGGAAAGAGATCTAGATAGAGATCTGTACATCTGAGACAGGTGTGGAAGAAAATAAGTTTCTTCAATTGTATTCCTTCTGTAAAGAGTTTAATACAAGTTTTCAGGGTGGTTTCTTGTATCTCTTCTTCTTGTTGTATTTCTGATTCTAGTTACTTATATTTTTGGTTTAATTCTGCATTTATTGCTTTCATATTGTAATCAACATTGTTGGTTGATCCCCAACACTTTCTTCATATGCACTAGGAAAGTGGACACTACCTACATAGTTCCATGGATGTAATATCCAATAAAAAACTTTAGGCCAAATGTAGTTCTCCCAAGGAATGGGAAGAATGTGATAACTGATGAAAACAAATAGAATGGATGTGATAGAAGAAGAGGAATGGTCTTATAAAATGGCAAGTGCATGAGAGAAAAAGGCAAAAAAGGATGGGGAGACTAAATTAAAAGTGATTTGCTTGTGACTTATTAAGGGTTCCTAGAATCCTTAAGGCAAAGAAGTGGTCAATGTTTTTGTTCTTTTCTAATATTTTTTCAAATGTTTTTAGAATTTTTATTTGGAGTGTCTCAACTCAATTGAGAATGATGATGTACTAAATGGTTCAAGCTCACAAAATTACAAGATCATTTAAACTAAGGTTGCTCATAAAATGGTGAGAGAATGGCTAAAGTTGTTTGTAAAACAATGAGAGCATGGCTTAAGTTGTTCACAAAACAATGAGAGCATGGCTTAGGTTACTCATAAATTGCTAAGAGAATATGGAAAGGGTGACTAAGATGACCTCAAAAAGTATCAAGTATTTCCTACATAGTCCTAGAGTAGGACCTAAAGTCATTATAGTTCTACCCTTATAGTGGAGGAATTCAATGAGTGTAGCAATTAATTCAAAAAAAATAGGCACAATTGGTAAAAAGGGATAGTATAACATAGGAAGTGGCAAGTTGGTATGTCAAGGCTTAATGTTGCCCCTAGTTTGTCCATAGGTAGTTATAACTTGGACACACAAGCATGGATCAATGGTACTAATTTTCCCAAAGGTGTTTATAATTAGTATCAAGACTGATGGTAAGAAAAGAATAACAAATGAAGGATGTAACTACCAAAAATTCTATCATAATATCCCAAAAAATAATTTATGTCCAAAGTACTTGAGCCAACTAATGAAACTGATCAGATACCTTAATGTTGAAACTATATAATGAATGGAAAAAACCAAGGTCAAATGGGCTTAGCTTTAGAACACACTGGGTCAATAGAATGGAATGGTAAAATGGATATAATGAAGAGGATAGATAAGGATGATATTTATACAAAGAAGAAGAATAATAAAATGACATAACTAAACTAGTCATTATAGACAATACACTTTAGCATTTAAGCATATTACCACTTGAGATGAATAATATTCATTGGCTGAGGAAGTTCATCTCCATGTGGTGTGGTGAGCTTGTATGCTCCTGATCCATTATCTAAAATAATGATGAAAGGCCCTATCTAGTTTGGTTTGAGTTTCCCTTTATGATTTTTCTCAACCATGGTATTCTTTTGGTTTTCTTTAAGAATAAGATTACAAAGTTCAAATGTTTGATACTTAATATGCCAATTATAGTGGCCTTTGAGTTAGTTTTGATATGCTTGAAGATTATTGAGTGTAGCTATGCTTTTTTCATCAAATAGGTCTAGCTCTTTTAGGCAAGCTACTCGATAGTCATGATCATCTAGGACATGCTTGAAAGAGATGCATAGTGAAGGTAATTTGACCTCAATGGGAAGGATGGCTTTAGTACCATAAACAAGTGAGTATGGAGTAGCTCTTATGGGGGTACGATGATTAGTATGGTATGACCAAAGGGTAGGGAATATCTAAAATTTCTAGTCATGATTGACATAATTGATAATCTTTTTGAAAATATTGACAATGGTTTTTTTAGATGCCTTGGCTTGGCCATTAACTTTAGGGTAATATGTTATATAAAAATGTTGTGTGATGTTATATTCAGTACATAACTAGTCTACATACTTATTCTTGAATGATCCTCTATTATCATATATAATGTTAGAGGGGATACTATAATGGCAAATGAGATGGTTGAAGATAAATTTAGAAATTTGCTTTCCATTCACATAAGTGAGGGGTATAACTTTAACCCACTTAGTAGAATACTCAGTGGAAATAAGTCTATGTTTATGGCCATCAGATGAAGTGGGGTTAATCTACCCAATGAGGTCAAGTCCCCATGAAGAAAATGACCATGATGTCAACAATAGTTTCATATTTTTTATTGGGGCATGAATAATATTAGCATGCTATTGACATTTGTCACACTTTTTTATATATGAAGTGGCATCTACATCTATTATGTGCCAATAATAAATAATACATAAGAGATTTTTGTATAAGACTACCTTGCTATAATGAGCTCCACATACTCCTTCATAAACTTTTCTTAACACTAGTGTAGACTCTATTGAAGTTAAATAATGAAGCAGAGTTCCATCAAAACTATGATGGTAAAGGGTGGATCCAAGTAGAGTATAATGAGTAGAATGATGAATGAAGGATTTGGTTTATTTTTGATATAGGTTAGGTGGAAAAACTTGGTCATGAAGGTAGTTATAAAGGTCTGATTACTAGATAGAATTAGGACCAACAATATCACAAATCATTATAATGGTTGAAGGTTTATGAGCCAGTGCTAACAAATTCTTGATGAGGAACTGATAGTCTCTAGATTTATCTATTTGTTGAATCAGAGAGCCAATAGTAGCCATGGCATCTATAGTTTTGTTACTAGCCCTTGGATGTGCTCAAACTAAATTTTAGTAATTTTTTTTAAGAGTGTCAACCATGGCTTTATATGGAACTAGTTTGTTATCTTTGGTCTAAAAATGATCTATCATTTGATTGATGATTAACTAAGAATCACCATAAAATTAGAGATGAGATATATTCTAATGCACGACTTGTCAAATTATTACAACAAGTGATTCATACTCGGCCATGTTGTTTGTAAAAACAAAGCTGATTCTAAATGATTTAGGGATTAGATCCCCCTATAGTGTAATAAACAATAGGCCTACCCCTAATCTATGTGTAGTAAATAAATCATCAAAATACATCTTCTAGAGTTTCCCCTCAAGGGGTGTGTCAATGATGGTAATTATGGATTCATTAGGAAAATGAAACATGAGTGGATATGTGTCTATGAGAGGTGCTTTAACAAGTTGATCTATAAGAACTTGTCTCTTGATTACCTTCTGATTGGCATAGTCTATGTCAAAATCACTAAGAAGCATGATCCATTTAGTCATTCTACCTTGAAAAGTTGTTTTAAATAGTCAATATTTGAGTGGATCTACCTTTGAAATGACCATGGTCTTATTATTCAACATATAATGACAAGAGTGCCTCCAGAGCATGGTCAATAACTAATAGGTATAACAAGAATGTCTTTCTTAGCATAGGATGTAATAAAATAGGTGGATTAACGAGATAGTCTTTGATTTGTTAAAAAGCTATTTGGTAGTGATCATCTTAGTGAAATGTAACTCCCTTCTAAAAAAGGTGTGTAAATGGATATCGCTTGTCTTCTAATTGAGAGATGAAGCATCAAATTGAATGGATCTTACCCTACAAATTATGGAGTTGCTTTAAATTGGTCAGTAGTGGTATCTCTATTATAGCATGGACTTTAGCTAGATCGACTTCAATACCTCTATGAGACATGATGAAGCCAAGTAATTTGTCTGAATCTATACTAAACACACATTTATTTGGATTAATTTTAACTTTATACTCCTAAAATATTTCAAATATCTTATGCAGCATTATTGGATGGTTAGCCCTAGTTTTGTATTTTCCTAATATGTCATCGACATAGTCTTCAACTATGTCATGCATCATATCATGGAATATGATAGTCATGACCCTTTGATATGTAGTTCCATCACTCTTAAGTCCAAATGACATTACCTGATAACAAAATGTTCCCCATGGAGTGGTGAATGTTATTTTATGTTGGTCTTCTGGTGATATTTTGATCTCATTGTATCTTGAAAAGCCATCTATGAGTGAAAGCATTTCATAACTTTCCATGGAGTCGATGATCATGTCTCTATTAGGAACTAGAAAATAATATTTAGGATAAAATTTGTTGATGTCTCAAAAATAAGTATATACTCTAATCCCTTCAAGATTTTTACTAATAGGTACCACATTAGAGATCCATTCTGAGTAGTCAATGGATTGGATACATCCTAGTTCTAAGAGTTTTTTCAACTCTTTATTTACCAATACAATAATTCAAGGATGTATCTTATGTAACTTTTGTTTTACCAATTTGGCATTAGGATTAACCACAAGGTGGTGTAGAACCAAGGTGGGGTCTAAACCTGGCATGTTAGAATAGGCCCATACAAAGATATATATAAACTATCTCAATAGAGTTATAAAGAATTCATGTTTCTCCTCAGTGAGAAATACACATAATTTTATCCATTTTAGGTTTGATGGAGTCTTGATATTTACCTCTATTGTATCTTCAACTAGAAGGGTTAAACCATCTTCTAGGATAGTAGGCAATGAATTCAACTATTGAATTATGTTAGGGCCCTCCATTAGGAATTGCTCTTCAACTTCTCCTAGGTATAATGAATCTGAGTCCCATAATGGGAGATCTGGCCATGTGAGAAAAAATAGTCAAAAATTCTTGAAGAATTTGATCAAATACTTGTCGTTTCTCAAAATTGAACTTAGATCCACAATCAAGTTCATCATTAGTGGTATTTTGGTCTAAATTCAAATAAAAATGAACACCTCCATCTAATGGCACCTAAAATAGGTTTTCACCACTAGACTAGCCTTTATCTTTACTTTTTCCATGGTCATAAAGTGCCTCAAAGAGGTTTTCACTTTGGGACCTCAATGTTTTACTTATTTTTTTTTAGCTAAGGGTGTTCACTTGCTCTCCAAAATAGGATATTAGATCCAATGTGATTGAGAATATTGATTTGTGATCTTCCAATGGAACATTGTCTCTAAGGCCTAAAAATTCATAAAATGCCTCATCATTCTAAAAATTATCAAACAATAGACTAGATTCTTATTGATCCCAATCTATCAGTTGGGGATAATATAATGGAAAAGGGTTATGGTGAATGGCTAGGGTAAGGGTACAAATGGCATGGTTATCAAACAAGTTAGTTTCAACTAGGTCATCAAAGGTGAGGCAATGATTGGACTCTACTTTTCTATCGGCATCATCATCACTAGTCATTGGGTGATGGAGTTTGAATAAGATATGTGGGGTCACCCCTAGGTTGTTTAAATCCAAGTCCATAAGGTATTTCATACTTATTCATGGAAATTAGATCGATGGTTCCTTATTGATTTGGTCTGAGGCCTCTTCCTTCATAATTATGACACTCCATGATCCTAGTGGGAATATGATACTTTGCATTTTTATAACAATCAGCATGGTTTTCTTTGTATAACCATGATTTATCTCCTTCAAGAGGGTTAGGTTATAGGCTAGATGCTAGTAAAAATGTGATAGGTCCCTTATCTTTGTTACTTTATTTCTAATTCATATGTGGGGTGACTTTAGGTCACCTAAAGGTTTTCAGATTTTGATGAAGATTGGCAATATGAAATGTATCATAGGTTACATACTCTCCTACTCCATTATTTGAAATGGTGAAATGATTAGAAGCTTTAGGAGGTGACATGTGGGAAATGGAATCTAAGATATTATGATCTATATAATTATATGGTGAAGGATTGCTAAGTATAGCCTTTCCTTTATCCTTCTTGGAACTTTGATTCATGCTGTAATAATAATTGTAGCTTTGAAATTTAGCCTCAAGATGTTTGCAGTGTTCATATGGGTGTAAATCTCTTGGAATATTCACTTCCATCCCTGAGTGGGAAATCTTGATACATTGGTGTAGTTTTGATGGAACTGCATGAATCTCATGTAACTAAGGCCTTCCTATAAGCATATTGTATGATAACTCAAGATCAAGCACATGACAAAGTGTATCATGGGTCAAAGGCCCAATGATAACTATAAAACTAATAGTACCTTGTGATTCTCTTTCTTGATTATCATAGGCTTTAATGGTTATTAATTTTATTTGGAGATCTACCATTGTGTACCCAAGAAGCTTGATGAGCTTTAGAGACACTATGTTGAGGCTGGATCCATTGTCTATAAGGACATGTTTCACTTTATGTCATCTTATATAAACTTATATGTATAATGTATTATTATGGATTGGGCCAAGGGAAGATAGATCTCTTTGGTTGAATGTGACCTTTTGGGGTAAAACTAGGTGTCCAACCAAACCTTGAAATTTATCAGGAGATATGTCACTAGTAATAGTGGATTGGGTCAAAAAATCATTCAAGATTTTCTTGTGGATTATTGACATTCGTAACAAATCTAAAATAGGAATTTATGCTAGTGTCTTCTATAATTATTCCACACTATCAAAGTTGTTATCTTAGCCAGTAGTGAATGGTTTATTCTGAGGCTGAATAATTGGTTGATGATAGGTAAAGTGGTATATGGTTGCCTAGGATAGTAATATTTAACCTCTGAGTTGTGATTGCATAATCAAGATTAAATATTGGACCATTATTTCTAACTAATTTTGGGAATGATGTGGGACCAGATAGGACAAGTCTTGGTTGTTGGTGCACTTGCATGCAGTCACATGGTAAGGATTAGTTGTCGATAGAAGGTCCAAAAGAGGAAGTCCTAGCTTGCTAGTTTGTCTGTATGCAATCCTAGGTCAAAGAAGGATTATCCACATAATTTAGTTGAATGTTGTTATTTAGCAACAATCTAGGCTGATTAGTACTTGGTCTAGGATTAATAGAGATGCTATTAATGCCACCCCCTATAATATGACCTACAACCTTATTATAGTCATTTTTAACTACATGATAAGTTTTTTGGTTTTTATCATTCTAACATTGGTTTTGTCTATTCTTCTATCATTATAGGTTTTACTACTAATTTTGTTAATTCTGCTAGTTTGACCTTTGATTTTGATACTATTGATTTTACTGCTACATTGGTCATTTTTGTTGTTGTTTTTACTAATTATTTTATTACTATTGATTGATATGTCAGGGAAAGGGGTTTTGATAAATTCTAAGAGTTTGATTCAAAGTGGAAGCACCATTATCTAGTTTTATCTCCCCAATCTCCAACATATTCTGAATTAAATGCTTGATTTGGACACATCTTCATAGATTATGCCTGTTGACCTGATGATAGTCATATATTTCATTTTCATGGTACCAATCAGGATAAGGAATGCCTTGAAAATAATTCTTTGTTATAGGCCAACTAATTATATTAGTGGAAACAAGCTTACAAAATATAGACTAATTAGGTTCTCCTAGGTTATTAAAGACATGACGTGTAGGCATGGTTCTCCTAAGAAGAGGGGTTTATAATGGTAAAAACTACTGTATTTATTGTGTAAGTCTTGATTGTTGTGCTTGTGGTATTTATTGGAGAGATTTTTTGGGTATGAGTAAGCTAAAAATATGGTGAAAATGATGTTTGAAACATTTGGACATGACGAGATTTAGTTACTCCATTTCCCATAATTTTTGTATTGTAGTTGAATTGCTTTGATATTTCTTGGTTATTAGCATGTGTCAATGGTGATGCTAGTACTTGAATAAGATGTTGTTCATTTCATTGATTGGTAATTTAATTTTTATTAGTTGAATTAATCTTGATAACTCTTTTATTGATGAGTGCTCTCTCAATAAATAAGCTTTTATTGATGATTTCCTTGAAAATATTTGCACATTGTAATTCTAAATGAAAAGCTATCTCACTATGCCATTTTTAGTAAATACAATGGCTAATTATTTATCTAATAAAATATGGGTGAAATGGATTACAAGGGATTTCCATCATTGTAAATAGCTTTTAAAACTCTCACCATATTTTTTCTTTGCTTGCATTAATTCCATTAATGAAATCTCATGCTCGAGATAATAGGAAAAGTGTTGCACAAACTTATCAAAAAGATCATCAAAATCCATTACTAAATTTTTGGGAAACTTTAAAAACCACTCCAAGGCTCGTCTATCCAAGCTCCTTGGGAACAATAGCAAAAGGTATATGTCACTATATGTCACTAGTTGACATGTGACAAAGAATTCAATCAAATGAGCCTTAGGGTCACCTTTCCCTTTGTATTTTTTGAATTTAGTTGGTTCATATCCTAGAGGAAATGGTGTCTACAAATACTCCATGTTGAATGGGTAGGAACACACATCATCTAATTTGAAATTTTTAATTTGTTTACTAGCTTGAATGGTAGCAATTGTATCCTTCATCTATTGTAATTCTTAGGATAGGAAATTGGAAGGAACATTGGTCTGAGGGAGAATATTGGTTTGGGTAGATGGTTGGGAGGTCACAAGTGGGAAAATTTGACCAAGGTACGATGAAGATACCTATTGAGGTACATTAGTTTGGTTGGGGAATGGACCAATAATATGCATACTTGGATTAAGATGTACTTGAAATTGCACAATTAGTCGCATGATATTCTAGTTTGGGTTGGTAATAAAGGTTTGAATTGGAGGATTTTGTGGTTGGGATAGAGGGATATAACTATATTATGCCTATTTTGGTTGAAAAGGGACATACTTCCAACTAATAAAACCTTACTGTTGAGTGGGAACTTATGAATGAAGACCATGCCTCTGAATTTATGGCACATTTTGAACCAACATTTGTCTAGTAGGTACTTAAAAAATGTGGGGACCTCCTTATTGCATGAATCTCTATGAGGAAGTGAAAATGGGTTATAGATTCAACATCTGTTGCTTACCAATATTTGTATGTTGCTGACTAGTCATTGCTTAGTTTTGGATTGGCATATTAGTCTATGACTAAAGAGGTATGCTCATCATTACCTAGTGAGGTGGAACATTTGTTTCCCCTAATTGAGGTGGTAATGTATTTGTCCCTTGTTGCATTTATACACTAGATTTTACCTACTATTATGGATTACTAATCATTACTTGTTGAGGAGGAGTAGGGTTTGTCACATTCTATCATTGAGGCATGACATTATCCATTATTTGGTTACCTAATCCCATAGGTTGTACACTTGAGGAAGCAACCAGTTAAGGTTAGGGTGTAGAAACTCCTATTCCTTGGTATGATGATTTAACCATGGGATTAACTATAGGCACATGTTGTTGGCTAGTTGTTTGTGCAATAGTACCACTTTGATCAAGATTGGACGTTGTTTGCACATTGTCTACTATATCTTGCTCACCATTCTATATAGATAGCAAAGACACTTATTCAATAATGGGCATATGCATCAAGTTATCTATTGAATTGATTTATATGAATGGATTAGGACTTAGATTCTATTGTCCAGTTAACTCTATCAACACTTCTATTGAAGGAACTAGGTCAATAAGAGACTTACTCACCATGTTCATCTAATTGAAATTATGTTCTAGATTCAGGTAGGTTTGATATGCTATCTAAATTTGGTTAAAGTGATCTTCCATGATGTTTTTGCCTCAATTAGATATATTAGGTTCTTGATACGTTGTTTGAACTAGAGCCATAAGATTGCTAGAAGAAGCTTGTTGATCGTAAAAGATATTATGGGACACTCTTACTAGACTTGGTAAATTTTCATGGGGAAAGATTGTTGGAAACTTGGCCCCTACCTCTATGGTTCTAACCAAAATATCATCATTATTATCTAAAAAATGTCACTTAAATAAAAATGGATCATACGTGAAATTTGTATTAGTAGAATATGACTATTGAAGAATTGGCTCATCCACTATGGGTATTGTAGCTAGGTATTGTGAAATTTATTCTTGGTCTTATTCTGAATAAGGTGGTGTGTTAACTAGATAGTTAGCCAATGGATCTTGGATTTGTGCCCCTAATTGAGTATTCTAAGAGGAATAAGAATCCATCTCATAAGCAATATTATCTGCATAGGGGTCTTGTACCATTTCTTCCTATGTAACTAAATTACTAATCCTTGGATTGTATATGAGTCCACTACGAGTGTAGGAATACAGTTGGGATCCATAGTCAATGTTTTTCA
Organism: Torreya grandis; assembly: GCA_037957365.1. NCBI lineage: Eukaryota > Viridiplantae > Streptophyta > Pinopsida > Cupressales > Taxaceae > Torreya > Torreya grandis. Next base: position 674,838 of record JARHVA010003685.1, on the reverse strand, counting down.
ATAAAAAATCAAAGAGTTTTACAAACTCTAAAAAAGACATAATATAAAATAAATGATGTTCCAACTTGGTCTAGATTTATCAAAAATATCAAAAGGTTTATGCAAAGATTTGTGAGGAAACAAACTAGTGTGAAGTATCTAATGTTTCACTGTTCACACAAAGATAAGCAAGTGAATGGACCAAAACTAAAAAAATCAAAACTCTACGGTTGAAGTGTTTCAAATTATTCTAATATAAGGATTTAAAAGTTTCTATGTCTTTTGTTCAAACATGGTTTCAAAAGATAGGCTCAAATAAGGCATGCTCTAGGACTCTTCGCCAAACAATGTCAAAAGCTAGACTTTGAAATAGATAAAAGTTTTAATCTAATGGATTTTAAAGACTTCTAACAAACACTAGGCATTTAATTCTTAGACATGAACTTGATCAACTAGGTATAAATTATGAAATAAAAGGCACTTTTAGAGATAGTTTATTTTATCATAAATAATGGTATAAAACTTGGTTCTTTTGACAAACAAGCTAGACAAAAGTGAATAGTATAACTATGCTAGACAAAATATCACAAAAGTACACTCAGATTGGTTTGAAAATGTAGGAACAAGATTAAATTCTATGAAAGAGGGTCTATGAAATAATATTTGAAATGTTTTGGGCAATGTAATGATGTTATACTACCTAAAAGGTATGACATAAAAGTTTTTTCCCAAAACTTTCTAAGTCAAAGATAATTTATCACAATTTTGACAACATAATACTACTTTTCTTGACTCAAAATTTTGTGGTGCATAGACTCAAAGTGAAAATTTTTAGCACAAAATAACTTAAGTCTATCAAGTGATGACAATGGTTATGAGTCTTAAATGGCCTTCAACCCAAATTGGAAATTAAACCTAAGTTCCCTTAAGTTTAGTGCAAATGGTGAACCCACTTAACACATCAACCCTATGAACTTATAAAGATGCAATTTTGAATTTAAATTATAAGTGAAGGACTTAAAAAATTTTGGTAAAGGTCTAGACTCAATTGGGCAACATAACTGTGCCAAAGTGGATGATATGAATCTTAAGCTTTTGATGAACTTTGAAAAAGGAAAATTGATGATCTCACATGGGCAGCATAATGCCTATTTGTTCAAAGGAAAATTAAGACTATATGTTTGGTTTGATTTATTTGTTTACACCAAGTTTTGACTCCCAACAAGACTTTAATCTAAGACAAGACCAACTAATTAATTGCTTTTAGATCCTAAACTTACAAGGTTGTTTGGTATTATTGGAATCCATCAATATACATCGTTTGAGAGAATTTTAAGTGTTCATCCATAATTAAATTTGCATTATAGAGTAGGTTTTTTACACCCCCCTTCTCTCAAATGACAGTACTGTGACATGGACCTTGAGGCACACCTTACACCAACAATACTTCCAAAACAAGTGGGGATTTATCTAAAATCTAAAAAGTTTCTAAACATTCTAGGGGAATCAATTTCACAATGAATTTCATTCCAAACAATGCAAAAGAAAAACATGGATTTTGGGTCTGTATCACTTGGCTTGTTATGAAAATGTCTAGTCTTTTTTATAACCATTACATCCTATTATTCACTCAATGTCATGTGATGTCCAAATTACCACTACATCCCATGTGCAAATCCAATTAAGAGATAAATAAAGTCAATGCTAGAAGGTGAAACCCTGGGGCAAATATTCCCTAAATAATGCATGAGAGGTGATGAAGTCCCCCTCGCAAGCCAAGTTTGCATAAAAATAAAAAAAACATGAAAGTATAAAGACTTTAGGGTCATTTTCAAGGTCACCCAAATTTTGATGAGTTTTTTGGGAGTGCTTTATATGACTTTATTTCTAAGCCTTGGACTAGGCTACTTGTAATAGGAATTGTGCTTTTGATTCCAAAGGTTCCCTAAAGGGGACAAATGGAAGAGCATACACGCAACATCCCTCTTTTTACCAAACAAAAATTTAATCTAAGCAACTAAGTAAACAAAAAAAATTGTAAAAAGGTGAGTTCATTTTTAATCCTAAATGGAAAATGAGGTGGTGTTCATTTTACCCCTTGGTCTTAGTTGCAAAATTTGAAAACATTCACCATAAACATCTAAATTTTTTGTTAAACACCAAAACAAGGTTCCTGATTGATTTTTAAGCATGTAAAAGGTGATATAAACATGTTTTTAGAAAATTTCAAGCTTGGTCCTACAAAAAAAGTGTTATCACATCCTTTAACCTTGAAGCTCTTTTAGGTTTGAAACAATGAACTTTAAAAAAAGAGCTCTCATGTCTATGTTTAAAAAAAACATAGTGACCAACATCAGTTATATAATTGATAACAGTTACATTTTATAACTGGTATTGGTTATCTAAATGACATTAGTTATACCAATGAGAGAGATGACAAGTATCCAATTGATTTCAATTTTACTAACCAATATCAATTATGCTATCCAATTGATGTCGGTCTTACTACCCGACGTCAGTTACTGTGTAAACCCATGGCAAATAAAAATAGCAAAATAAAGTTAGAAAATCAATTTTCAAGATTATTAATGGTCCAAATGAATATTTTAAATCTAAAAAATGATCTTCTTCATGTGTGGGATACATCTAGTCCCATTGGGCATGCCATATGTGGATCTAGGAATTTAACTCAAGAGACGATGGTCAGTATGATGTTAGTTCTAAAATGAAAACAAAATAAAAGAAGCATACTAACTAGCATAACATTTCTAGGCCTAGACACTGGGGAGAGCTTAGTTAAAGAACATGAATAAAACACATAACTAAAATGTAAAATAAACTTTTTTTTACCTTCCTTGGATGCTCTAAAATTCTTGTTGTAGTGGCTTGCTTGGCTTGTACTCATGAAGTCCTTGACAATGGAAGCTTGGCTACCTCCATCTCTCCTTGGCACCTTTAGCTTGTGGATTAGATTGGCTTGGAATCAATTTGGCATGGTAAGACTTGTTTCAATGGCTTTTGGAATCAATTCTACATTATAACTTTTCATAATCATGTCTTAGAAATGATGTGGTAAGGCCTCCTATTTATAGATTTTTGAGATTGATCAGAATCAACCTGAACCATCCATCTTGAGATTGAGATGTGTGGTTAAGGATTGATTCAATTTTTGTAATTATGTTTTTAATTATCCTCATCATGACATTGGAATAAGGGGCAATTAAGAGACATGGAGGGCATTATGGAGGGCATTGATGAGGAATGGAGGTCATGAATCTTGATATTTATGGCATTTATGGCCTAGGGATGTCTTCCCAAGAAATGAGGTCACCTAATGATGTAGATATTCAATATTCATTTCCAAAAAAAATTATTCAATAAATTTCTATGAAATTTTTAATTAGTCCTTGATTTGGTTTAACAAGATTTTAAGCATGATTAAGCACTTTGTGCATAGATTACTCAAATTGATCAAAATGCCTTGTTATTGGTCCAAAATTTGACTGGATTGGAATTGGAAGACCATTTTAGATGAATTAGATATGATATCCCATTTAGGATGTCACCAATAAAAAATAACAAAGGCACATGTCTTTTGTAAGAGATTTGATAGGAAAGATCAATCCAAAGTGCCCAGGTGTAAAATTGGTATTTTGACTCAAAATGATCTGATCAAAGTTAGCTAGCTCATAAATTGTATTTCCCCATTTAGGGATACCCTAGCCAAAATTGGCACTTGAATATGTCAATTTCACATAATTTATTGTGTTTTAGTGTTTTTAGGCCATATTATGTATTTTGGGTGGAGATTGGTCAAAATCTTGGTTAGAGGTTATTGGTGGCTAGATTTAGGTTTCTACAACATTAAAGGCAATACTCCAAAAATCTCTCCATTTTTCATTAATGACAACAACAATCAATATATAAATATATAGCTCACCTTTCTTCTCTCTCTTCAAGCACTCTCATAATATAAAATTTTTCTCCCGTTGACACAATGATAAAGTGGGCACCAATTGATCTTGAGGGCCTAAAAATAATACCAACTTAGTATTACCTCTTATAAATATAGTAAAAACTCTCCCATCTTATAAAGATAGTATAAACTCCCCCTTACCTTGAGCCTACCTCTACTTGCTTTGAGAACTTCCTTCTTACTCCATACCAACACTCTTTTTAACCAAGCACTACAACCAATGAAGAAAGAACACAAAAAAGTATTGAAATATGATGAAACTAACCAATAAACATCTAAGATGGACTCACCCCAATATATTTGAGACACTTAATCATATGATACTACCTTTGAAAGATAGTAAAAACTCCCCCTTACCTTGAGCTTACCTCTGCCTGCCTTGACAACTTCCTTCTTACTCCATACCAACACTCTTTTCAACTAAGCATTAAAACTAATGAATAAAGAACAAACAAAAGCATTAAAATTGTATTAATCTCACCATGCCACATCTAAGAGGTACTCCCTCCAATATATTTAAGCCATTGCATCATATGAACATTTCCACACACCATGAAGAACCACCATATATGCTTACTAGCTTTCTCTCTCAAGCTAACACAAGGGCCACCAACAGAACTTCATGTCAATCACCAAATAGTAAGCATACACTAAACCAACTTGATAACTCACCTTGAAATACTCATGCCTTAATATTTTGGATAATTTGATCAAAAGACACTCTTCTTTAAATTAGGCATGTCTAGCCTCCTTATAGCCCTACTTGGAACTTGTAGGGCCCACAATTTTAATTAGACACATATTCAAGACATGAAACTCCATATATGGATCACTCTCATATGATCCCTTAATCACACCAATTCACATCACTTATCTCATCTTCTATAACATACTTCCTTTACAAACTAACTTGCCAATTACGCATTCATCTTGACAAAAACATGAATAATTTTAAATCCACAAAACATCAAATATTTATGAATATTGATTTGAAAACCCATTTATCCCATTCAAATTATTAGGAAGCCTCAAACCTTAATTCACAAGACAAACCCCATTTCTATCATAGTTCAAAACCTTAGAATCTTGAAACAAACTAAGTCAACAAACCTCCTTATGGTTAACATCCACCTCTAAATTTTTTTACAAACATGGAGATAGTCATCACACACTTCTATACCAAAATTTGAGTCTCCAAACCTTTGGGAACATTGACTTCCTATAACCCATTTTTAGGCCTACTTGCCTTTAAATCAATATTGAGAAAACCAAGAGCACGCAAAAATCTTCAATTCGAATTCAACATACATTTAGACCAAAAAAACACCTATAAATAATCACAAATAAGTGTATATATCTCTATGATAACCGAACTCTACTTGACATTGCATCAAACTCATTATGCCATCTAGAAACACCCATTCTAAACCTACACAATAACTCCTTCACAAATCTCTATAACAAACTTGTAAACTTATTATTTCACCTTAAATAATGACCTTATAAGATCAACACACATCTTTGTATAGATGAATATTATGATATTGAGCATACACTTTTTAATTCATAATAAATATGTCTCCTAAGAAGCATAGACAAAGACACCCTACTTCACAATGTCCTAAAATAATGTGAAACTAGGAGTTACACATAACTCCTCATATTCCTTCTCCTCCTTGATCATCTGATGCTTATAGTTCTTCTTCTTCTTAGGATTAAGAGAAAAAACATTATCAACAAATATAACAATCTCTTTTTTTTCTATGATTGGGTTGAAAATACATGGAGACAATATAGATTCATGATATACCTTTTCATCTATAGAATCTTCCTTGTAGCTTGGAACCTTATCACTAGATACTAAAAATTGAATTTATTTTAATGATAATTTCTCAAAAATAATATTATGTTCACTTGTATCCATACACACCTTAGAACTATCCTCAACCAACACCTTGTTCTTCTCCTTGAGCTTGGTCTCTTCATTCTCAACATGAGCAGACAATAAGACCTCTTGACATTTTTCAAATTTTTTATCTTTATCCACCATAGAAAATAGATTACTTGGAACTATAGATTCATCATGACTCATACTTGTCACTTTTGGCATCCATGTTTTAACATTCCTTCTTCCTTGCACTCTAAGAGCCTAATTGAACTCATTCTGTCTTGTAAACTTTTGCTTACAAAATCTAGAAATGTGACCTCTCTATTCATAATTGAAGCACACCATACCTTTTGAAAGAAACATATCTTGCCATACCTTATTTGGAAAAAAAATTGTAATGTGTCCCACGTCATGACAATTAAATCACTTAATTCTATTCACACATTTTTATTGATGACACTCATCAAAGATCCATGTAAACTCATTTCTAACAAGTTTGTTGCATTATTTAGCGCTATGACTAAATTTATTACATACGTAAGTAACCATTGAATCTTGCATACTTCATGGCATTTGGCTATCTGATCTAATCTATCTTTATTCTACTAGCACCTTCATTCTTTATTTGATTATTTGTCTTCAAAGATTTATTATTCGTGTTCACATTAGTCTTCATATTATCTTGCGTTACATTATTTTATTCTTATTCATAACCAAGACCAATTCTATCACTAGCATGATTTTGACCACTTATAATATTATATAGATCATATGAGTTCTTTTTAAATCTAACAATTTTTTTCACCTTACTAGATGTCTTCTCTAACTTAGATTTCGAAGATTCATTTTTAGAAACATATCATGAACATTCATCTTCTTTAGATTTTCAGCTTGTAGATAGGATTTATAATTAACAACTCAGATGCTTGACCATATATTCATGCTCCTTAATATATTCATTCAATCTTGCTTCATACACACCAAATTGATCCTTATAGTCTTTGAGTTGAGACTTCATCTTATTATTAATCTTTTTTTCAATCTTCAGTTCTTCAAGAGCATTTATTAATGCAATTTCATAGTCCATCTCATCTTCATCATCATTTAAATCAATCCAAGTAGACTCATTATGATGTGAAGAAATTATTTCCTCATCCATGAACAAATCTTCATCTTCATCAGAACCATTATCTTCATTCTCATTTGATGAGTTGCACTCTTATTTGGTGTAGAAACTCTTCTTTTTCTTGAAGGACTTCTTTTTGTTATACTTTATAAATCCTTTCTTCCTATATGTCTTCTTGTTTTCATCATGAAATTCACTAGGCTCTTCGTCATTATTCTTCTCATGCTTATGAGCAAAATGTCCTATCTCTCCATAGTTGAAACATTTAAAGGTTAGTTTACCCTTATACTTCCTTGAACCTATGTTCAATTTCCTAGTAATCAAAGAAAATAGTTCATTCTCATTAATGTTAGATATGTCATCCTCTTTGGTTTTATTAACTTCAAACTTATTCTTAGGCTTCATCTCTATCTTGAATGATGCTTCCTTATTTGGTGGTATATCATCATTTAATCTCATCTCATGGTCATTAAGAGTGCCATGCAATTGATCCATCTTTAATTGAGTAAGATCATGAATTTCTTCTATAGTAGATACTTTTGGAACAAAATTGATAGATAGAGACCTTAATACCTTTTGAACCATAGTAGCCTCTTTAAGGTTCTCTATAAGACCTCTGATGATGTTTACAATCTCATCAATTCTCCACAAAAAGGATGCCACTAAATATTCTTCCTTCATCATGAGACTTTTAAATTGCCTTTTGTAAGTCTGAAACTTAGCAATCTCAACTTTTGAATATCCTTCATAAATGATCTACATTTTTTCCCATATCTCTTTAATATATTTACAATGGATTAACTTTGTGTATTCAATCTCTAAAATACCATAAGTGATAGCATTAATTGCCTTGGAGTTGTTCTCAAATAACTTCTTGTCTACAACACTAGATGAAGGAGTAGTAGGAGAAGCATAACTATCCAAAAAAAATTACCATACATCAAACCCTAGGGATATAATATATGTCCTCATCCTTTCATACCAAAAATCATAATTGGATCCATTAAATATTAGTGATTTCTTAATAGATAAACCTCCTTGATGACTACCCATATTGTACCTTGGATCACCTTCAAGCTGTCAAAATTTTAATGAAGGACCTAATTTGATACTAATTTTTAAAGGTATACTCATTGAGATGGGGGTGAATTAGTGAGCCCAAATAATCTAACTTCAATTCCAATCTTTACAAACACTTAATCAATTACCACAAGCATTCATGAAGCATACACATTATTCATAGCAATGAGCAAGAGATACAATGCAAGGTCAATCACATAACACATGTCATATGTGGGAAACCCTCTTGGGGAGAAAACTCATTAGAACTTGAAATTGGACTACTATCTTATAATAACAAGAACCAATTTAAACCAACAGTAGCTAATTAAGGAGTTGTAATCCCTATTTAGTGAGACTACAATCTCACAAAGTGCTACAAGACCTATCTAGTTGAGCTACAATAGCAACCAAAATTTTATCAAGTTTCACCTTGCAAGGAGGATGTAACCATATTAGATGTTGAGATACCAAAAAAACACCTAAGATCATATCCACCTTTGAACTGTTATCTTTAACACTTGATGATGGACCTCTAATTATCACTCTTCACCGTCACTCATGCTCAATTTGCAAGAGCATTATTTTTGTATAAAAATTATGAATTATAGGTCATATAAATAGTAATTAATCTATTCTACTCTTCAAATCATCCATAGTGCACTCTACCTTTCCTTCACTCCACAAGTCACAGACACAAGCCTCTTTAAATCACTCCCAAAGTCTCTCACTCAAGTTTAGAAACCATCATATTTGGTTCCACTATTTATAGATAAAACATGATAATCAAAACCTTATTTATCCATTAGGCATTCCTTATCCCTTAAGTAATTTCTCACATCTATGTGTCACCCTTAATAAGCTACACCTATCAAATAGGCCCTTCTAGCTGTTATAGGTCTCATAAAGACCCATTTACTTATTTAGCATTTCATTAAACAAAATAAGAACACAAAACCATTTCAAAAATCATATAACCATTCCATATGATCTATAGGTCTTCCTTAAGTGCCAATAATAAACATAGTACCCTTGTACTTAAGCATAAATTGCTCAAACTACATTCTATGCACATAGCCACCATAAACATATACATAGTCAACTTTTAAACATTTGTTCATGCTATATATGATTGGTAAAACATTAATAATGCACAAAAATGATATTCATAGAGCCTACAACACTCCCAATATCCAATTCATCATGAAACATCAAAACAACAATAATACAAGCTCAAACAACCTTCCTAGATTACCTGTAGAACACAATCAGTTTTAAACCTTATTATCTTTGATTGTACACACTTTTAGATATTCAAATATATATTCCCATATTTTCCTTGGAGTCATTTATAATTTCAATTTTTACACCATGAGAAAATTATTCATAGATTGAAAGATATAGCCAAAATATAGAGCACTAGATTTTCCTTTGCAAATTCAAATATTTAAATTCAAATGGTCATCGTTAAACATAAAACATTATGATATCATCTCTAGTATTTGATTCTTAGATTAAATATGCATTTTATATATTTTTATACAAAGATATACCATTAACACATAGTCTCTAATGCTAAATGTTAAACCTCAGTCATTTTTACCTCATCTTGTGCACCCTTGTAATATTGACTAAATTTGCACCATCAATATCTATAGATCAACCAGGTCTTTAACTAGAAATTTTCACCATTAGATGTAGTTCATAACTCCAAAAATCATGACACTTGGCACCCTTTCATGCCTTTTGAGCATTTTACTATCGTTCCATGTGTTTGTGTCATTGGCATTCTCTCATGCAATATTGACATATTTACTTCATATGCACCATAGGATAAAGATATATATTTAATGTGAACTTTTGGATCTTATAGACAAAATTACCTCATATTTAAATGTGAATAAACTTTATGGCCTTCAATCCATCACTATTTGTAAGTGAAACTTTAAAGATTTAAATCTTGAGCTAGATAACACTTCAAGACCCCAAAACTTTAGGGTAGATTCTTGATGTTATAGAAAACATTTACATGATATATTTTGACCAAAATTGATATTTTGTGTACCTAAAATAAAATCACAAACTTACTGGTTCATCCATGTCTACATAATGGTTTGTGATGGTCTGTAAAACATTACAAACTACCTAGGAATCCAACTTTGCCCTTGCATATCTTTTACCATTCTTGACCTAAAAATTAGCACAAATCAACTAGGCAAAAAAATAAACAAACCCATATGATCAGCTTCTCCTGAATCATCCATATGTGTAAGATATTCCATCATAAAAATGCTTACTTGGCTCTTCTTGTCACATTGCAAATTTGCCTATGTATGGGAAAACACTGTCGAAATGCTTAAGAGCCCAATTTTGCACCCACATATCTTTGACTACACTTAGGTGCATCACCTAAGATTTAGCACATAGAAAATAGGTACTAATTTGATCACAACCATATGACCAAATCCCTTTGAATCATCAACATGTGGAAAATATGATGTCATTAAATTGCCTACTTAGATTTTTTCCCACTAGACCCAACATGTCTAAATGAAAACAATGGACTACTAGATGAATTAAAATCATAAACACAAGCATTAAAAACATATAAAACTTTTTATAGGACCCCTTCCACATGCTCAAATCACCATACTCAACCTTGATCATCTCTAACCATTTCAAAACTGAAGATCAACCAAGCCAACTTCAAGCACACTAGGACAAACACATTTCACACTTTGTCATTGTCACTTAGGCTATCAAATCACTTCATTCACTCACCTGGACACCTCTATGACATCATCATGACATAATTGATAATAATCCAACATTTTTATCTCAAAATACCAAAAAATCAAATTACCAAAGTTGGAATATTATAGTAAATTTATATAATTATATTCAAGATAATTTGACCATCAAATGGGGTCCAAACGTCTCCCAAAGCACGTCATCACTATGCAAAAAAAAGGATAAATTACATAATTGTACTTATATCAAAAAACCCCCAAAAATATGATAATTCACTCCCAAACCAAGTCACCACTTCCCAAAATTAAGTCAGCCAACCTGAAAAATAGCAAAATGGTGTCTAAAACACCCTTGTAAGAATAGATGACTCTAATGGAAACCTATGAATGAAGTTACCTCAATGAATAAATAGTGTTTTCATCTCCTAACTAATTTTATTGAAGGATTTCATCTTTAAAGCAAATGGATTAGCATTTTTATGCTAATAGACCAAGATTCAATATTAGAAGTTAACATAATCTTTCCAAATGATTCCTCTTTTACCTTTATAGCTCTCCAAGTGTGGTGCACAAAATAAGAAAGGAGGGTAACCTAAATATTTTTAAATGCCTTTTCCTATGATATTTTCTTAAAATCAATTAATCCTTCATAACACTTAAATTTCCCCTCTTTAAGTGAAATAATAAACATAAAGTAACTTTAAAAAAGGTCCTCATTTACAAATATTCAATCAAAACACTCAATAATATTTTCCATTAATGTTTGTCCCTTATCCCCCAATAATAAGTTAAGTATAATGGTCTTCCATGATGTCCCTATCAAAATAGGGACATGCCAATCCTCTCCATCTAAAATCACTTGTCTTTGAGCAATAGAAGTAACTATAGTTCTATCTCCACCATGGGTTTTGTGCAAAAATTGAACCTAAGCCCTTCCTAATGGAAATACCCCTCTTGATGAAGCCTTATACAACTATAGATGAAGTTCCTTTGTTTATTAAGAAATATAAAAATGAAAAAATATCATCACCTCATCTTCTTACTTCTTATCCTTGAGCTCAAATATTTTGAAAATGCCCATAAGAAGCTGAAATCAAAAAAATCTTCGGAGTTAGCATCATAAAGGTGGATGAAAAATTGTAATCCATATGGGTAGTCTTCAAGTATTAGGGCATTGATTTCCCTTGTATCAAAACCTACACATGAAGTAAAAACATTATTCCAAATAATTATCTTCCCCTTCACCTTTATATTTTTGGCAATGCTTTCTTTATGGAGTATGGCTTCAAAATCCTCATTGTTAGGCACAATGTAACCCCCTAGCACCCTCTTTATTCACCCAAAAAAATATTTTTATTTTTAATACCTCACTTATTCAAGCACATTCCATCTTATGCAACTCATAATATATTTATATACTCTTGATTCCACCTTTCAAAATCTCAAATTTGAATCTCTTAAAGGCTGGAAACTCATATGTGGAAGTGGTAACTCCACCCTTAGCCCATAAATTCACTTGTCTTATTGCCTTCGAGTGAACCAAATATTCTATAAACTTGAATTATTTGTTATTATGACTGTTTTGAATTTTAACAGAACTAAAAATCTTCATTGGATCAAACCCAACCATCACCAATTTCGTTTCCAACAACCCCTTCATGTCTATGCCACATAAAAGAAACACTATGGACATAAGCAAATAAAAGAAATAAGAATTATAAATTTTTAAAGAGATACCTTTTATATATACCTTGATGGTATTGGAAGCACATGTAGAGTCCCATAAACATGGAATTTTCTTACCTTGGAGGAGTGATACATTAGTTGGACCTTTATCACCAAGGAAAAACCTACACTTTCTTGCAATTTTAGACTTTATAGGGTGTTGTACAATTCTCTTTTTTACCTTGTTCCATGGGTATGTGTTTAACTAAACTCATTCACCCCTTCATTACTACCAACACCAAGTGCCCAATTATTTTCAACCCTTAGGGTATATTCTTCAAGTTGAGTTGACATTTTGTTCACCACATTTTAAAAATGTATACTAGGCTGAAATGACATAGAAAATTATTTCCCATGCAATTTTCATAATTCCTTATTCTCTTCATATATGGAATTTTGATCCTTCACAACACCAATTTTAAACATACATTTTCAAAAAATTTAGGGATTAGAGAAAAAAATATTAAATGATTATTTTCATACCTTGGTAGCAAACTAGCATTGTCTCCCTTCAACAAAACTTTGTTCACTCTAGCATGCCTTAGAAACCAAATTTTAGCATACCTTAAAACCTAGTTGATGCAAGGAATAATTTTAAATTTATTTTCATACATTATAGGCTGCCCTATGACTCGTTCATTGATTTCTTTGTAAGTGTAACTTTATTCCATCTTTGCTCTACTCAACAAACCATGTATGTGACCAATTTTACCCATGAGAATTAGATTTTCCAACTTAGGAAAATAAAATTTCCTTGTTTCCCCTATGATATTTCCTTAAATCAACATTTTAAAGCAAGGAAACATCATCAAACTTCACAAATCATAGTTGTCCAAAGAAAAAAATTATATTGCAACATATGAAATAAAGAGTATCATCATATCATGTTTGTAGAAATGAATAATCTCATGAAAAATCATGATAATGGTGGATGGAAACAACCATAATGTGGCTAAATATGATCCAAAAATGTCAAAAATTAAAATATTATCCCAATGTATTACTAAATTTACTTGTAGGACTGCATACAAGTTGTTGGGATACCCAAAAATGATGATGGCAACAACCTTCCTACTTGCAATATAGAAGGTCTTTGGAAGAAATACATTCCCATTTAACTTATCTTCACACCATGTGGTTTAAAATCACTTAAAATTAACTTCAAACTAAAAATTTCTCTCCTTAATAACTATAATTACTTTCATGAAAGCAAGATTACAATTTGGTTCCAATGAGTGACTCATGAATTCTATGTATTAGCCCTTCAAAAAATTGTTAGAATTCACTACACTCCATATATGATCCCTTATGAATTTTATCCAGATGTATAGGATGAATAAGTTATCAACCATATTGAAATTAAGGCCTCTAACATCCATCTTGGCATGTTTCCCATGATGACCATAATCTAATGACAAATGTTTTTTAGAAGACCTCCATACCTTAGCTTGTGATTAACATGCTTGTCTCCCATTGCCAACACAACATATTCATCCCTATAACTCACATTTCTTCATTCATGAGTGTGATTATCATAAGAACCAAAAATAATGTGAAAGGATAATGTTTTGTTCCCATGTAACATACCTTAGAACTTGAATAAGGGATAGTCATCTCTAATACCAAAACATGTGCTTTCTATCCAAGTTGACAAAAATATAGTGATGACATAAGTGGAAGACATAAATCTGAACTATTTGCATACCTTTGGCTGCAATCGTAATTCTCATCTTTCTTTGTTGAATATACATGGGTTGAGATGTCTTCCACACCCCCAACCTTGTGAAAACCATGGTTTTAAAATAATAATCTTCTTTTTGTATGCCAACCTTCTAATGTCAACCTATACATTCATATATTCCTCCATACCTCAAATAAATATAATTTTTCCTTTATTCCCATGGAATCATCCAGAAAGAATTTAAAATCAGAATTGAGAACTTTTTAAACACACAAAAAATTAATAGGATCCCATACCTCTTGGTGCCAATAAATGTGTACTTGAATCAAGGAGTCCTCATGCCTTATATCCTTAAGATTTTTAATATTTTATTTGATCACATGACTCTTTTTAGGACTATTCTGAAAATTAGTCAATGGATATTCAAAGGCTGGTGAAATTTCTTCAAACTTAAACCCTTGGTATATAACAAGTGAGGCCCTTTTTTCTTCAATTTCATCCCTCTTTGGATTAAAATCATTTTTTTCATCTTTTGTGACTTTTCTATCATACATACAATCATTAGAAGATAAATATATATCTTGTATAAATAAAATATGTTTACCTTGTTCTTTTGATGTCTCATGAAGTTGTTGAACAACTTCTTCTTGTTTAACCTTGGGAAGTTAGAATTTTTTTATTACTCCCCTTTTAGAGACTACCCTTTGCAACCCCATTGGTTTCTCCATAGCTTGTCAGAGACCTTCATTAGGCTGCCCCAAATTTTATAATTTTTGAATCTCATCATTCACATGTAGTTCAATATTCTCTTCTTCTAAATTATACCTTTGAGGTCTAGGGATTAACCCCGTAGACTTTGCCTCATACTTAGGACTTAATGCCTTTAGTTCTCTCTAATAATTCTCCATGGCTTGTGATAATTAACCCATGGATTTATCCATTGTATTATTATTCATCCCTACCTTTTGAATGGGACCTTTGTATTCCTCTTTTGGCAAAAACCTAGATTGGAAATCCATTGAAGTCCCTCACACCCCATAGCTATCCAAGAAATTGGCTCTGATACCATCATAATGTCCCTAAACATAATGATTTGTTGAATATTAAAATTATTTATAGACCTTACCTTAAATGGAATATTTTAATTTTTATTAAAACAAACCTTATCTACCCACACACTTTCAAATATAACCCAAAATTAGCTCAAAAATATATCAGTTCCTAAGTAATCATTAGCTGATCCAAAAAAGAAGAAATGGCCCTTAAAAAGTGGAATTATTTCTCAAAACCCTAGGCATCCTTAACTGAAATTATAAACTAAAAATTATAGCTGATTTACTATGCAATAAATCTCATGAAACCTTTAATAGTTTACACAAATAATATTGAAATGAAAGGTAGATTTTTTTTAATGTATTTGTAGTTCAAAATTTCAAGAAAAACCAATCAACCAAATTAGAATATTATAGGAAATTTATGAGGTCTAAACCTCTCCCAAAACAAGTCACCACTATTTATAAAAATATGACAACAAAATTCTCATTAGGGAACAAAACCCCCCAAAAATGTGAGAATTCATCAACAAACCAACTCTCCAATTCATAAAATCAATTCATCCAACCTGAAAATATAAAAATGGTGTCGAACACACCCTTCTATGAATATATAACTCCAATGGTAACCTATGAATGAACTTACCTCAATGAAGAAAGAGGGTTTTTGTCCCCTAACATTTTTTCTTGAAGGGTTTCATATTAAAATAAAATGGCTTAGATTTTTGTGCTAATAGACCAAGATTCACTATCAAAACATAACATAACCTCTCCAAATGATTCCTCTTTTACCTTTATAGCCATCCAAGTGTGGCACCCGAAAGAGGAAGGGAGACCAACTTAAATAATTTTAAAGACCTTTTCTTATGATCTTTTCTTAAAATAACTTAAGACTTTTTAATCCTTAAAGGTCCCTTTTTTAAGTGAAATAATAAACATAAATTAACTTTTAAAAAGTTACTCATTTACAAATACTCAATGAAAACACTCAATACTCTTTTCCCTTCATGCTTGTCCCTTATCCCCCAGGAATAAGTTAAGACTAAAGGTCTTCCATGATGTCCCTATCAAAAGAGGGACAAGACACACTATTCCCATAGAACCTAGTAAAAAACCATTTAGGTAAAGGAAAATTCGGTAAACCCAATCATGGATCCCTTTATACACAAAGAAGTCCATAAGTTACTTTATGTAGGGATAATTTTCTTAGTTCCCCACTCCACTTGGGTGGTCATCTTAGTGCTCAGATGAAATAAAAATGGATAGACCTACCTATGTGTAGACTTTTGGAACTTAAACTGAGCCTCAAACAAATAAAATTACCCATTACCTTCACTTGATAAATAAATCCAAATGGTGAGTAGATCTTAGATGATGTCCTTTTTAGATGGTTTTTTAGGATACAACTAGGTCTTAGTTAATTCTGAAGATAGGGATAAGACCGATTTCACCACCAAGTAGGTCACATTTTAATTTAAATTAATCCCTTTCAAATTTGATGGTGTAACTTTCCAAAGAGTGATGGTATTTGATTTTGAAGGACTAATTGGTAAATGCATAAGAATTTATATGGATGACCTAACTACGTTTTCAAAATACAAGTCAGATCATGTATGCCACTTGGATAATTTTTTTAAAATATGCATAAGGTATGGTATTTACCAAAACCTAAAGAAGATCATGTTTAGTGTTATCAAACTTAAGCTTCTTGGTCATGTTATGACATAAGAAGGTATTGTTATCAATCTTGAAAGGGAAGATGTAATTTCTAAACTTCTTTTACCTAACAATAAGAAAAAAATTAAATCCTTCTTTGGGATAATTAACTTTATTCATATGTTCATTTCTAAATTTGATGAAATTGTAATACTCTTGAATTTTATGTTGAAAGAGGATGTGAAATTAGAATGGCATGCTGAGTTAAAGAAATCTTTTCAGGATATCAAAAATGCCATTATGCAAGCCTCAATTTTCATCAGCTTAGATTATAAATAAGATTTTTATATCTACCCCTTTGCTTTTTAACACACAATTGTTACTTGCCTCACCTAGGGATTAAGGGGAGAAGAATACCCTATTGATTTCATGAGCACTAATCTCAAGGATGTTGAGTTGAGATAGTCTACCCTAGATAAACATGCCTTTACCATAGTCAAGGCTATAAATAAATTTATATAGTACATCCTTAGGGATAATGTGCACACAATTGTTATAGACATATTAATAAAGTAGATGATGGGGTAAATTTAGCTAGGTTAATGCAAAGGCTAATGGATGATAAAATTTCAAGAGGACAACTTTGAAATCAAACCAACCAAACTAGTTAGAGGGTAGGCCCTCACCCAACTAATAACTGAGATAGATTAAAGAATAACTATACACCAAGTAGACCAAGGGATAGTGATACAATCAAAATGGCATGCCCTAGTCATGCACTTTCTACTATATGGGAACACATCTTTGGGACTCAAAAATACATAGAAGAGGGACCTTTGGTTAAATGATGCATAATACATACTAAAAAAGCTTGTTATATTTATAAGGAACCACAAATAATTCTACCTTTGATGTGTGTCATAATAAGAAGCCAAGGAAATAATGGTAAGTTTCCATGAAAAATAGGAGCTAGTCATCATGTAGTAAACACAATGGCACATAAAGTTATTCAGGTAGGCTAAGATTAGCACACATAATTAAAAGATATTGATGCCCATCTTTGCATCTACCATTAGTTCTAGGCCTTTTCTAAAAGGGAAACACATGTGGTAATGCCACTGCAACCCATCATGGAGTCAACACCATTTACCCAATGGGGATTGGATTTTATTGGAGTTATCAACCCTAATTCATCATCTAACCATATATTTGCCCTCATGGGCATGGAATATTGTAAGAGGTTGTATAAGGTAGTTTTAACTAAAAGAAGTGTTACTATTGAAGTCATCAAGTTCTTAGAAAATACCATAACCACCCATTTTTGGGTTCATATCTTCTTAATGTATGATAATGGTCCAACCTTCCAATCTACAAAATTCATAATAGGGGCCTATGATAATGGAATCATGCTAAAATTCTCATGCAATCACTACCCACAAGGTAATGAATTGGTAGAGTCCACCAATAAGAATTTAATGGATGTCATCAAGAAGTTAGTTGAAGAGAAGCCCCAAGAATAGCACTCATTACTAAAGTTTTCTCTATGGGATGATCACACCAATTATAAACAAGCCCTCTAATTCTTTCCTTTCCTTTTAGTTTATGGACTAGAGTTGATAATCTCAGTCATGCTTAAGTTCCCAAATTATAAATTCATATAGCAATTCATAGAACTAGATGATAAGGTAAATTCAAGACTCATAAACATAATTTAGTTAGAGGAAGACCATAATGAAGCTCTATTAAGCTTCAATAAACATTAGGATACAACAAAAATATTGTTTGATAAAATAGCTAAGATCAAGACTTTTAGACTCTCTAACATAGTCATAATGTGGGATAAGGATCATGAAAAAAAGGTCCAACATTAAAAATTTGATCCTCTCTAGATTGGCCTATTGATTAATTTGACCCCCTAATCAAATAATTCAACCCTCTTGCAAGTTAAAACCTCCTATAGGGTCTTGCTATGTCATAAAATGTCCACCATGGTCATAACTAAGGTCAAATAACATGTTTTACTTTGGTCATATGTGTCATTTGTCCTAGTGTCATTTTATGCCACCTTTGGGCCAATTTAATGAATTATACAATTTGTTTTAAGTATAAGTGTGTCAAAGTGTAAGTGAACATCCCATATGTCAGGTGCATGTTAGAGATGGTAATTTTGGCTAACAATTATAGGTTCAACATGGAAAAGATAAGATCAAGCATTTTAAAGTAGTTTTTAAATGCTATACAAAAAAGGAAAACCACTTAGCATGTGTGAATCTTTAAAATTATCTCTACAAGCCCACACAAGTATTTTCTAAGCCTGAAAAACTTTAGTAGTTCCAATCTTGGCAAAAACTAGTTCATCTTCTATATCGCTCTCTAGTATAAGTCAAAGAAGTTCATTGGTTTTCCTCTAGTATGGATATGCCAAGAATATTTAGGATGAATGTACTTGAAGGATAAAATTAATCTCTTTTTACTTCCATTCCATATTAATGGTTTTTAGTTTGGTGGTATGTACTTCATGAAAAGACTGCTAGTGCCACGTAGTTGACTATGTATTGCTAACACCTTTAGGTTTTCTCATTTGTTTTCATGATCTGAGGTTTTAAAGTGATTTACAAATATTTTTAGAATATTTTCAATCCTCTGATGTGGTTCTTAAATTGATTTGAATGTGTGAAACATGAGTTGGTAAGCAAGATCATTTCATTATGCCAAGATGAACACATTATGGTCTGTAGAGTATTTATTTCTAGTTGTAAAGAGTTCATATAATTGGATTTATATCAAGGTAATTTACTTGTGTTTCACCCTCTAAACCATGTAAGTTGGTTTCTTGATGGAAGAATTGCATTAAGGAACTTGGAGGTTGATGGAGATGAGTTTATAAGACCATGAACAAAGACTAAGCAAAATTTAAATATATCATTCAATATACAGTCACCTATAGGTTTTTATAGAAAATTAAAACCATCCAAAACCACAAAATATATGGTTGTATTTAATTTCATGACTTTAATGGATTTCTCCAGTCATTCAGGGTTTAACTAGCATACCCAAGACCAGTTCAAGAAACATAAAAAGGTGTAGAGTTGATAAGGTTTCTCAAATGGATATTTTACATTAATCTCTCTAAAATAGGTCTCTACTTGGTATAGTTCCATATTTTGGTAAGTGTATATGAAGTTTGAGCAAGTCCAATCACCTTATTATTGTATCCTAGATGAAGATGTTACTCCTCAACATGAGAGGAAGTTATTTGGATAAGAGAGAATAAGGGTTGAGTAACTTTAAATTAAAACAAATTCCCACTATAGGTACTTAGTAAACATAGTTATTTAAACCCAAATTAATCCACAACTTGAAATTCAATAGTGGTACAAGAGTATGCGAATGATGGTAAAATGAGAACATGGTCACAAAGCATAAATGAGGCTATCCAAGTGTGGTGGATCTAATTATTTGAAGATAAAAAAATATGTAATGGAAATGATTAGACATATATACACATTCAATAGTCTTAATATCCCCTAAGATATATACATGTAGTTTGACACAATATGCAAACTAACCTAATGTCATGAAACATGTAGATTTGGAGATTGACAGGGCTAAAATATGGAATCAACACATTAAGTTCACTTTTATAATTATGATGCCACATTATATTTGTATCTTAGATAGAGGAAAAAAAATAGGAACACTAATCTATAGACATATTTCTAAAGTTTCTCAAAATTTTGTCAAACCCTACATAGTCAAGTCATAAAAGCTAGTTTTTAGAAGTTGAGAGGTTGAGAACTTTTGAAACATAATAAAATTTTGTAACTAATTATATAACACCATCATGACCTAAAAAATATTCCTAAAGTCTCATTTGAGTCTGAGCAACATGGGAGATGCCCTCTATTTTGTCTCAGACAGAGGGCACTCCACATATTGCATAACCTACAGTCCTAACACATTAGGGATTAAAATATGAAGTGAATATTGAAGAATTCATTTAAAGAGGATGTGTGAGGTTGGTTCTACGATTAATTATTTTTTAAGGTCCCCTAAAACCATTTGGAACCTTCATAGGTGGACATACACTCAGAATCACAGTTATACCTATTAGGCCTAAACCCTCATGGTCTTAAACTTGGTTCAAATTACTACATGAACTCTAAAAATAATTTTATATCCCTTATGAGAGAGTAAAATGTTTTTAACATACATTTTTTTATAGATAAAAAGACATATATGGTTAATTTAGACTAATTTCCTCTCATGCCTACCCAGAATGCACTATAAGAGCTTGAGGGACATGTTATTTCACTCATATCTATACAGGGGGTATGCATAAGACTTCAAGTAGTTATGAATATTTGAGGAGTTCCTTATATTTTTTACAATGTAATTAATTTTTAAGATATACGTTAGTATTTTATAAGTCATTGCTAAGAACCAAAACAACTCAAAACCCTTTTACAAACCTGATGGAGAAAATATGAAAAGATATGCATTCAAAGGAAATAAAATGGTCATAAAAGTGATCTAGACTTTTATATAACTCTCCTAGGATCCTCACCATTTAGATATTCCTTACTTTATCCTATAAAAATAATCCTAACATTGAGTTTTTTTTTAGTTTTTGAGGTAAATTATAGGTATAGAATGGAATGAACTAAATAAAATCATTGAGGGTGGTCAATAGAGACTTGTCCCAACTCCTAAGAATAATTTATAACCTTTTTGACGAATGAAATTTCTTCTATTGATTGGTTCATTATGTAGAGATCCAATTCCTCACACCATTGTGTTGAAATTGTCAATCTTACTCAAAATTTGTGAAAATGCATAATTTAGGCCAAAATCACTTAAATGCAATAAATGGTTCAAGATTATCATATACAAGTGTTTATTTAGGCTAATGTATCCATAAATGGTGCAACTCATTTTATGTTATTATTACCTTTGATTAAATCACTTCAAGTCAAGATGATAAAAATGCATTTTGGTGCTCTGGATCACTCTTTTCTTCTAATTCAGAAGCACATGACATGTGCATGTGTTATTTTATGTTGACAACATCTAAAATGGGATAACCATCCATACATAACTAACATCTCCTTCTAATTATTATTTAGTCAAATTACAACCTAGTAATATGGATTTTTGACTAGTTTGATTAATCAAGTGCACCAATTTCCAAAGAATTGCACTAAATTTGATTAATCTTACCTAGGAAAATTAAACCAAATTATGAAATTAAGTAAGAATTCCATGGAAGTTATTGAATATTTATTTATTGGAAATTAATTCCTATTAATTTCACCATCAAGTGAGTCCATTTTTGGGGTGGCATTCATAAGCCATAAATGTAACAAATATCAGGATTATGGCTTCCCATGCCTCTTTTATGTCCCTTCCTCCCAAATCATTATTAAGATATTTATCGATATTATTCACATAATTAGATTAATTCATGACCACACATCTTTATCTTGAGATGGATGGTCATGGTTGATCTTGTTCAATTGGGAAAATCTCTAAATAGGAGGGCCAAGACCACTTTGATTAAGCTTAATTTGTGTAAACTTATAATGTAGGGTGCTTTCCACAACATTTATTTATGTTGATTATTATGATTTATTTTTAATAGGATAGCTTCATTTGATAGGCATAAAATTGATTTCATATCATGAGCCTAGATTATACTTGGTGTTATTAAGATGGTGGAGGAACTTGCTTTGCACCATTATTAAAGACTTGAGCATAGAATGAAGGGGAAAACACACTTTGAGCCACTTATGGATGATGGGATGCTCTTGGGAAGGTAATGTATGTTTTCTTTATTTTATTGATTTTTTAATTGTCATTTGCACACCCCATTGAATAGGTTGGCCTAGATAGTTATGTTATTATGCATTTCTTGTGTTTTTCATGACTAACATTTGATTTAACCATATTTGTAATCCATCTCTACCTCTTGACATGCTTGGTGGGACCCCACATCCATTTCAAGCAAGGGATACACTTTAGAAATCTGAGATTCCATTAAAATTATTTAAAAATCCTTAACATGCAATTTTTATGATCATTTTTTGTGTTTTTAACATTTTTTGTTGATACACAGTTCACAAAGTGACTAATGTCAGTTATGTGTAATTAGCATTGATCCAGCCTAACTGGCATCAATTAGATTATAGGGAAAAATACATCTATTTTTTTTCATTTTAGAGATTTTCTCAAATTTATAGTTTGTTATTTTAGTTTTTAAGTCTCTAGTCTGAACATTTATTCCTGCTCTAGAAGTTTTCTTTTGAAAATTTTATCCTAACATTGTGTTAACAAGTTTTTTGTCAAAATATTTTTTACCTAAGGGTTAACATAATTATTATCAATAATTTTTTATTGGTAATGATTATGTTTATGATTAGTATAAAGCTTACTATAACTGGCATCGATCATTATTGACTGACGTAGGTCTCCATGTGTAAAAAAATAGAAAACTCGAGAGCAAAAATTCCAAACATGCTTGTTTGATTATCAATTTTACTTCAAAGCTAAAGATGACTCTCTAACTTATTATGTAGGACCCACATGGAAAAGTGATCATTTGAGCATAATTTAGATCTTTAACCTTCCCTTTGGTGTTTAAAAGGAACCTAGATGAGCATGATTTAAATCTTGAACTATCCCTTGGGTGTTTAAAAAGAACTTAGATGGTTCATTTTATTGTTTTTTGAATGTTTTTCAAAGTTTTTTCAAACTAAGGCCAAGGGTCCAAGAAATTCACTTAAAATTTAAATTTCATGTATAAAATGAACATTCACTTAAATTTCAAATTTTTTCAAGTGTTGTTTTATGCAAATCATCTATTGCTTGTTAGATTATTTGATCAAAATGAATTGTGCATGATGCTCTCCTCCCATCCCATTTTGGGAACTCAGGTGACCAAAAGCATCTTTTCATTGTAATTGTGCCTTTGTATAAGGTGTTAAAAAGAATTTTTATAGGCTCTCCCCAAAACCCATATGGTTTGGGTGATCTAAAAAAAACCTCTAAAGCCTTTTCAATTAGATCATTTATTTTTATGCAATTGGATTATGGAGGGGAGTTCACATCCTCTTTGTGAGTTATCTAAGGAATATTTGACACGTGGTCTCATCTCTTAGAATTGAATTCAACCCCTCTCCATGTGGGGGGGGGGGGGGGGGGGTTGATACAAATTGAGGGTGACCCACTAGTATGTTTACTTGAAAAGTTAGGCAAACTTCATTAGTGGAAATCCATCTCAGATTATAGGGGAAATTCAAACATCACACTACACTGAGAAATTTATAGATGTAGTGGTTTTGAAAAGGATAAGACCTTTTCATAACAAGTTGATTGATGTAGATCTAATTGATGTGTTTACATCTCTAATGTTAACCATACTTGGGACCATCTAGGTGGTTGTAAATCATAAGTTTTAGACAATCCCACTTATTGCAGAGTATTTTTGATGCAAGGTGAGTAACATAAGGGTCCATGTCACCATATAATATCTTGCGAGAAGGAGGGGTGTAAAATACCCTACCAATTCATGCACTTTTATTTTTGGATTAACAATTTAATTCCTTCTAAGAGCACATATAAAGATGGATTTCAATAATACAAAACAACCTTATTAGTTTAGGGCTTAGGATGATTTACTTAGTTGTATTTCATCTTTTAGTCTTTGCTTATTTGGTCTCGATTTGAGTTAAAACTTGATTGTAAATAACACATCATAACCAAACATATTATCCACCATTTCTTGAACAAGAAGGCATTACATTGGTTAAATCCAAATCATCTTTACCTTGTTCAAAATATTAATCTTAAACATTTTGTTTATATTGTCTAAAAAGTGCATTTATGCTACCCATTTGAGTCTAAACCACTTTTCAAAATCTTTAAGTCTTCATTGATAATTAAAATTTGGAATTACACCTTTCTAAGTTCTAAGTTAATGTGTTAAGTGGTTTTACCATTTGCACTTGACTTGAGTTAACTTGGGATTAATTTCCCATTTGGATTAAAGGCCATTTATAGACTCATCATCATTTTATCATTGTGAAATTAGGTCATCAAGTTATTGATCACACTCTAAGTTATAGAACACATTTTATGCTACCTCCTATAACCATGTGGTGGTATTGTGCTACCTATTTGGTTATATTTTTTGTACTTAAGAATTCTTGCATATTTCACATCTTGAATTTCTTGGTTTGCATTGTCACCTTCCTAATCTGAAGGGCTTTCTTCTAATTTCCTAGTAGCAACTCATCGAAGTTGAACTAGATTTTACGGTATTAATGTATCTCTCAACCTATGTTCGATGTACTAATTTACACTTAGGTTTTTGATTTATCAAACCCTCTTCCAATTTATAAAATTTCAACCGTACCCAAGGTTGAGTAATTTTGTGAACACATTCTTCTAATTGTGTGGTACTATGTCACCTCCTTTTTTATTGTAGTCTCTTTGGTGCCTTATCACTTATTTAGAAAAGATTTAAAAGACATACCTTGTTTAAACATTTGTAAAACATGTCCAAATCTTGGAAAACATAGAGAAGAATCTTCTAGACATGACTCAAAGTTATATTCATAATAGGGTCTCTTATGACCCTAGTTACGAGGTAGAGCATTTTTATAGTAGAAATGAGCACTCTGTCTTATTTGGGGATGTCTCCCTTTTGAGCCTATTTATTGAATATCATCCAACCTATGCCAATTTTTGTGTATCATCCCCATCCCACCCCTTATATTTTCATGTTGTGCTTAAAGGTTACCATTTTAGGATATCCCCATTTGATTTATGCACCATACTCAAAGGTTACCATTTTAGGATATCTTCCTTCAATTTTCTCATAGCACTCAAAGGTTACCATTATAGGTTATCCCCTTTAGCTTGTGCAAGCAATCAAACTCCACAATGCATGAAGGTTACCATTTTAGGTTATTCTCCTTTAGATTATGCAAGAAATCAATCTCTAAAACATGTGAAGGTTACCATTTTAGGACCTTCTCCTTTAGTTTGTGCAAACAACAAAAGTATGAAACTTTTAGTCATTAGCATTCTACACCCATCACCAATATTTATTGAACCTATTGTTGAAGAGACTCAATTTGATGAACCAGACTTTGTTGATCCCTTATTTAATAGTCTAATTTTTGGAGATCCCATTATTTAACCACAAATAATTGTTTATCTTAAACTGATTGTTCCTCATTTTAGAAATTTTGTGTTGATCTTTGATCCCGAACATCAACCATTACCTCTTCAAGATCCATCTTATGAGGACCACAATGTGTTCAAACTTGATATTTTACAACTAATTGATAACCAAATCCATGATGTTATTATTGAAACACACATTTTTGACAAGTTAACCTCTGATAAATCACCTATTTATATTTTACCTATTTTTAAAGAGCCCCATCTCCTTAACAAGCCAGTCTCTGTAGAGTTATCTCTTGATCTTTTCCCACTCATTGAGAAGTTTCCTTTTGACAAAAAAGATTTTTTTGAGTCATCCCTCAAGTAGTTCCCTCTCTTTGAGGGGTTTCACTCAGATTAGCCAGACTATGTTGAACACTTGCTAGATGAATCACTTTTTATAAAGCCCATTATGCCATCACAGGCCATTATTTATTTGTTACCAAGTATTTATTAGAAAATTATTATATAAATAGCCACATCAGATGAAGAATCATCATTAGAGTCAAGTTCCCTTTCTAAACTAACATCATATTTAGCATTAGAATTAGAATCACTATCAAAAATGATATTAAATATAGAGTCCCTTGAATCATACTCAACTTTATAAATAGAGTACAATCATGGTTGTTATAACATTGGTTACAATTGCCTTGAAGATCAATTTGATTATATTTATGATCCTTCTATGGTTTTTGATGATGATTACTTTAACATCGACACAAATTGTCCTAGTATCTTCTACAAGGATTGTGCTACCTTTCATCATTCCATTACCACCATCCATCATAGTCATTATATTGACATTCCACTCCCACAAACAATGATTGGGACTGATAGAATCATAATTTATTGAGCTTCATCCATTGTGACATATCAAGGGACTAAGACCAAATTTATGCAAACTAAAAATATTCTCCTAGTGAAACCTTTTTGGAGGTGCTAGGGGACGATCAAAGTCCAAAATTAACAAATTTTAGTGAGACTTTTCAAAGGTGCTAGAAGACAATCTAAGCCAAATGTTAATATCTCTTTTTGAAACCTTTTCAGAGGCACTATGGGATAATCAAGATAAAATCATTGGTGAAAACCTCATCAAGGTGCCAATAGATAGGCACAAAATTTATTCAGTGTTTGATGAAGACATTATCAAATATCAAATCAATATAGCTTCCACTCTATAACATAATTAAATGGTAGTTACTCTTAGGATCAAACACTAGAAAAATATAGTGGTCCTATCGAGAGAATATTCAAAATTATTTGACCTTGCCACAACCAGAATTATGTTAAATCTAAAATTAATAACATTGCGTGTGCCTAAAAATCTTGATCTTCATTTTTTTCTCATTCATTGTATATTTTGTTATAATCCACTTATTCATTACCCACTTATACCATTTATCTCATGCCTACCATTATTTACCATCCCTGGCTGCGATTTCCTTTATAAAGGCTAAAAATATATCTTATCTTGATGTTTGAAGGAAGTAAAATCAATGACCAACACAAATCACAAACACATTATTGAGATCTAGATCTAAAATAGGTTCTTAATAGAGTAGATCTTCTGAAAGGGTGTTGGATAGCAATTTTATGATTGATTATTATAGTTATCTCATATGATAACTAGGTTGTGCATCTATACATAAAAAAGAGAATCTATTGAGATGAGGAATTAGGTAGTAATTTTAGGACTGATCATTTCTAGTTATCTCGCATGTTGATTAGGATGAGCATTTCCATGTTAGTAAGATTAGAAAAATCATTTTTCATTTGCCATTTTCCATTACCATGATTAGTATCTTATGGGAAATCATATATCCCATTTAATTTTAGTAATTTTATACCATTATGTCCCATTTATATTTCTATTTTAACTACATTGACTTGAGGTCTTTGGGACTATGTAAGCAACACTCAATTTCTATTGAGGTCAGCTCGGTCACCTTCACCAATTTATGAGTAATTGTTAATTTTAAACACTCTCTCCATTTCTTGAGCAACCTGAGCCATACTCTTAATTTTTTTCAAGTAACTTGAGCCATTCTCTCACCATTTTATAAGCAAACTAAGGCGATCATTGCTTGGGGGTAACTTTATTACAACTATAGCCAATTGTTCTCCAATCATTTTCCATGTACCATTTTTATTATACCATGTCTTTACTATTGACCAAGGCTTATTTTTAGCCATATTGCTTATCCGCATTTTTATCTTGGTTCCTTTGGTTATTCCCACACCTTTCATGAGGGGATTTTGATCTAGTTTCAATAGTTTTAGAATGCCATGTTGAATGATAGTCTATGGAAGTAGTGTGGCATTTGATCTAGAAAATTATCTTTCATCTATCATTTAATTTAGTATCACTAATTATAACCACCTATGGGAAAATCAATATTTTATTTTATACCTCTGATTATAATCACCTTTAGGCAAATCAAAATTATGACACTATTTTCTATTATAATTTCATATGGGCAAATTAGGTATAATGACTTTTTATCAAGCATTGTCATATCACCTAGTTATTACTGTTATAATTTACCTTGTTGTTTACCTTTATTTACAAACTTGTTGTGTCCTAGACATTTTTTCAATACCTTTTTTTTAGGTAGAATCATTATGACTTGAGTTACTAATATGACTACGTAGGTTGTGCTCAATTTACATTGAGGTCAACTCAGTCCCCCTTTCCATACACTCTCATTATCTTGCAAACATTTTAAGTTGGCATGCTCTTATTGTTTCATGAGCTCTATTTGAAGTAACCTCACCATTTTATGATTTGGACCATTTTGTATCTCTTAATTATCTATCGAGTTGAGATATTTATAAAATTCCAAAAACATTCATAAAATTTCAAAACTCAAAAACTTTTGTTTTGTATGTTTATTTGATTGTTTTGTTTGTTGTTTGGTTTTTTTATTTACTTTTTGGTCTTGCTTTGTTTATTTTCTAAGAACATCTTGATGTTCCACATATATATTGAAAATTTATATTTTGATCTCATGTTATAAAGTTGTTCTTTCTTTATTTTTATACATTCGTGTTCCTACTTAAGTCTTGATTGTTCATATCTTGATTTAAAGTTAGGTTCATTGGTCTTTTATTTTTCTTTGCTTATTTTTGTTTAAATGTAAATAGTTGTAACTCTGGTTGTGGTCATTTTTTATCATTATCCTTAGTTATAGGTGTTCACATTTAAACTTGCTCAACATAGGTGAAATGCCATGTCATTTAAGTTCTTCATATTTATGATGCATATTTTTATTTTGATATAGCAATAAATTTTTGCTTTGGTTCTAAGTCTCAATGTCGATGCAACTCAAATGAATATCTCTCAATAATTCCAATGAAACTAGGTATCAATGGCTTGTCATGCACCTGACTCTATGTAAGACATGCATCTTTTGGCATACATCATAAGTCTAATCACATAATGATTAGTTTTCTTCATCCCTCATTCCATTCTCTCCCATTTTTGGGTGAAATACATTGGCTTGAGGTCCATTTAGACTATGTAGGTAGTTCTTGGATACATGACATATCTTGGGTCAAATCAGCCATCTTCATTATTTTTTTCATCACTTTGTGCATCGTCATATGCCTAGTTTCTTTTAACTGTTCTAGTCATTAGACCATCACATCTATTTTTTTACCTACTCATCTTTAATATATGTAATATGTTATCTCCTTGATATTTTTCAAGACAAATTGCCTTAAAATAGCACAACATTTGAACCAATCATTGAATCAAACCAGCCCTACAAGGGCAAACCATTATTTATCAGTGATCAAAATCAGCCCTACTGGGGCAAAATTTTTTATCACACAATCAAATTTTACTCTAATCGAACACATCATTATTTCCTCTCTTTGGAGACATAATTTTAATTTTCTTCTACTTCTAATCTTTGAAAACTTTTTCCCTCATTCTAGCAATATTTTACTATGTAAATTGTCATGAGATTGATCATTCCATAAGTGTGTAGCTTGCACCCTAACTTTGGGTGTGTTCAAAGTGTGTCATTTATATTTTTGGATTGTATCCTTCACATTACCCCATGCTTGGGGCCATTTTATTCTAATTATATTTTGATCATTGATGAAATCAACATGTGAAAGCATTAGATCATATGGATTTAATCTATTTAATGGGTTAATCTCACTTTCTCTCTCTTTTTGATAGTCCATCCTTCTCTTTCATCCCAAAATGTCCTCTCAAAGGGGCATCATGGGTCATTTCCTATTTCTTATTGAAAATATTTTATTTGAAAATATGTTACTTTTCCTAAATGTCTCATTATGCCTTCTAAAATAGGGATAAAATGTAGACTTGTAATTCCTAACACCATTGTGTTTAAATTGTTAATCTTACTCAAAATTTGTGAAAATGCATAATGTATGCCAAAACACTTAAACATGGTAAATGGTTCTAGTTTGTCATATACAAGTGCTGATTTAGGTTTATATATCCCTAAATGGGGAAATACATTTTATGTGATTATTAACTTTGATCAAATCATTTTGAGTCAAAATGACAAAAATGCATTTTGGTGCTCTGGATCACTCTTTTCTTCTAATTCAAAAGTACATGACATGTGCATGTGTTATTTTGTGTCAATAACATCCTAAATGGGATAACAGTCCATATAAAACTAATATTACCTTATAATTATTCTATAATAAAATTATGATCACAAATTAAGGGGGAAAACATGTTTGTAGCTACTTATGGATGATGGGATGCTTTTGGGAAGGTAATGTGTGTTTACTTCTTTCATTGAGTTCTTAATTATCATTTTCACACCCTATTGAATAGGTTGGAATATATTGTTATGTTCTTATGAATTTATTATGTTTTTCATGACTAATTATTAATCTAACCATCTTTATAATCCATCTCTACACATTATAGGTAGTCTGGAATAATACAGTGAGCAGGAACATGACTGTCAAAGATTGAAAGTGAGAAGTGTTATTTGAGTTGTATAGAGGTTTATTGGATAGACTAGAGGAAAAAAGATGTCCAAATGAGTTGTCTATCACCCCTTTAATTAACCTCCATTAGTAACTTCAATTCACCTAAGTGACAAATGTGAAGACAAACCTAGAATGGTTAGTGAGCAGTTATAAGAAGTGAACAACAAGTGTTAAAAAGGAGTCTATCAGTTGAAGGTGTAGATGACTATCCCTAATCTCATTTTCATCTTCTCATGTTAGATCATATGTGTCAAAATATTTCACAATAAATTTTATAAAATCAAGTGATTCTTCATCATCAAAAGGAAGTTTCAAGAAAGACATGAAGAGTCTCTATGCCAAATTGAGGGAAGGTGTCATACTTTAGATAGAAACTTATCCAAGACCACTTCATGGTTTTTTTTACACATTATCATTCAAAATTTAACTAGTTTTCATATCTTGATGCTTGGATTTGTGACCCTTCCAATTACCTTTTTCTCTCTTCTCATACGCTCTATATATGCAAGCCATTTTGGAAATTGTATCTAATACACACCTAGTATGGGAAAGCCCTATTAGTTTGACACCCTATTTTTATTTTGAATAAGACATTTGAAGTTTATTTGATCTGGTCTTACCTAAGTGTATTAAGTAGTGTACTCGGATTTTAAGTGATGAATATATTTTTCTTGCTTCCTTGCTACCCTTGCATGTTTTATGTGATGGATATCTCTTCTAAAAGGTCTCATAAAGTGTATGTGTTTTTTTAGTGTGTCTTTAAATGCGAGAAAGACTAGTAGTATTTAGTATCAAACTTTATTTTCACCCATCTCTTGATGTGCATAACAATATACCTCTATGAGAAATACTTATGCTATAAGGATAATGAGTTAAGGTTAGTTTGGTAGTCTTCATTCTTAGCATATATGCAAGTATGTTTATTGACTAATATTTGGTGTATCACCTCCATTAGTATATGTTATATTATGTTTTTTTAATTCCCTTTTCACCCTCAAGTGACTAGTCTAGTGTAGTGTGTGAGCTTAAGAGATAAATCAAGGGAGCTAGACCTTTAACC
The DNA here is from genome assembly GCA_037957365.1 of Torreya grandis. Classification (NCBI taxonomy): domain Eukaryota; kingdom Viridiplantae; phylum Streptophyta; class Pinopsida; order Cupressales; family Taxaceae; genus Torreya; species Torreya grandis. The sequence continues at coordinate 642,672 of JARHVA010003685.1, read as the reverse complement.
TAGAGTTTTACCTCTGCTATAGGCAACCCACATGACTAGAGGTAATTCAATGTTTCAATCAGTCTATAAAAGGATTGAACAACCTCTCTAGGGTGAAATATTGAGTGATAATAGTTTTGGCATGCCCAGTGGGACTTAAGTCCAAAAAAGTGGAAGGATTTTTAGTGTGTTTTTCCTCTTATAAACTTTTGAAAGAATTCAAGCAAACACCAATAGTGACTCCAAATATAATCATCTATTTTTAATCAACCTAGGTATCTATTGTAATTTATTTTTTATCATCTATTATTTTTCAATTGAATCATGAAGTCAATTTAGATGGTTATGTTGTGAACCCCTACTATGAACCTCCATATTAACCTTATTCTAACCCATGTTATAACCCTAAAAAACCTTATAAAGGTTGTTATCATTCCTATGAGCCATGGCATCCCTATGATTATCCTACTTCCCCTTCATATGACCATGATGTTGTTAAACATCCCTATAAAGAAGCCTGTGAGGAAGGCTATCAAGAACATTATTAAGAAGTTCCTTCTTATCAACCCCAATATGACTCTTACCATCCTTATCATGATGTATATCAACCTCAACATGATTCCTATCATCCTTGTCATGAGAAATCATATCATGTCATTTTTTTAGAACAAGATATAAATTCATACAAGCTCAAGTTAGGAAAATAACTCAAAAAATTGAAGATTTACAAAACCCTTATTATCTCCCCCCTCCTCCTACTTAAATTCCACCTCCATATATGTATTTATTGGCATTTATGCCAAAAATGATAAAATCAGAAAGAGTGATGAAGAAATGGTATGATACACTTGATGTGATCCATATTCATATCATAGAGAAGCTGAGGAAGTTGGTTCAATTATTTATGAATGAGTGGAGGATGGTTGAGGAAGAAGCTAAATATGTCATAAATGAATATTTTTATGAAATGAGATGTTATATCCAATGGTAGATAGATAGGTTTAAAATGTGGGAAAACCAAGATCTTGAATATGAGCTTGTAGCTATTAAAAAACCTCAAGAAGACTATGAGAAAATTGAAACTATTATTGAAGAAGGTGTCTCCCCCAGTTATCAATCCAACTTGTCATCTCCCCATGGGTTCATTCAATAATCCTCTATTTCCAAGCCCATTCATGATCCCTCCATCACATTTCATACTCCCTCTCTAACCCATGAGCCTATTCATCACCCTCCCACCTCATCCCTTATTTAAATAGAACCTATATTATGGGAGGGAGAAAAGAAGAATAAACTCAATTTGCTACTGATCAAGAAGATGACATGAGTATCTATGATGAAGAAATCACCATAGGAACTTCCCTTGGTGAAGACAAGTGAAATTAAATCTTATTGAGTGAAGAAAAAGATGTTTAAGGTCATGTTGCATCTATCTACAAAGAGTTTGGTCAAGATATGAAAGAAGAGGTTCTTGAGAAAGACTCCACATCTACTGAGTTGGTTGGAATTCATATGTATGAGAAAGAACTTGAATCTACAAACACAAGAGAAGAAGAATTTGTTGCTACTATTACTGATATGAAACAAGATGACTTGTGGCAAAGATATTAGGAGATATGTAGTGAATTTTAGGCATTTAAAAGGCCTATACCTCTTGATATCCAAGTTAAAAATATATTTGAAGATACTTTTCCCTTTGAAGTACAAAATAATAGCTCCCAAAGTGTCAAGATTATTCAATTCATAGCTAGTGAGCTTGTAGTTGATAAGGAGCTTGATCTCACTCAAAGGACCATGGAGGTCAAAGATACATGCCTTGATGAAGCATCGTTGAGTAAATTTATTGTTTAGGAGTACCATGAATAGATGGTTGAGTAAAAAGAAGAATCTACCTTCATCAGTGATATGTTTATATCAGGTGTAGTTACATTGAGGATCATGCTAAGGAGATTGGAAAACATCATGAGAGAATTGGAGACCTCAATTCCAATTCTCAAAAGGCAACATGCTTAATGTTTTCCTTCACTCTATAAAGAAAGAAATATTTTAATATTCCCTTTTGATCTAGGAAAAATAGTTATAACTAGGTTAGTTTGTGCATAAGTTAGTTTGTTTGAGTTGGTTTGTGCTTTCCCTAAGTGTTCATGACAACACATGTGTGTTAGTTTTAAGTTTATTATCTTGTCTGTTTGTTTCCTATTTTTTGGTGTGGTTTTGAGGTCTTTCTAGAGTCATTTTAGTGTCATTGGTAGTGCATAAGTGACTCCATATCCAAATAGATAGGAAAAGGATACTGGTGCTTAGCATAGCAATCTTTCCACCCATAGTAAATCACTAGACTATTGACTAATTTGACCCCCTAGTCAAATAAATCAACCCCCCTATAATTTAAAACTTCCTATAGGGTATTTCTAAGTCATAAAATGTCCACCATAGTCATAACTAAGGTTAAATAACATGTTTTACTTTAGTTATATGTGTCATTTGTCCTAGTGTCATTCTATGCCATCTTTGGGCCAATTTAATGAATTATAAATTTTATTTATAAGAACAAGTGTATTGGTGCATGTCAGAGATGGGAGTTTTGAACTAACAATTATAGGTTAAATGTGTAAAAAGATAAGATCATGCATTTTCAAGTAGTTTATGAAGATTATATAGACAAGGAAAACCACTTGGCACATGAAAGATTTAGGAGGATATTTATAGGCCCACATAGGGATTTTCTAATCTTGAGAATTTTCAATAGTTCCAATATTAGAAAAAATTAGTTCATATTCCATATCTCTCTCTCTTGTGAAAGTCAAAGAAGTTCATTGGTTTTCTCCAGTATGTAGAGGTCAAGTAGAGTTAGGATGAATGCACTTGGTGGATGAAATTAATCTCTATTTACTTCCATTCCATGGAAATGGTTTTAAATTTGGTGGTTTGTGCTTCATAAATCATCCCTAAGACTACTAGTGCCTCTTGGTTCATTGTAAATTCCCAACACTTTTAGGTTTTATCATTTGTTTACCTGATTCAAGGTTTTTAAGTGATTTATGAATATTTTTATGGTATGTTCACTACTCTCATGTGGTTCTTAAATTGATTTGCATATGTAAAACATGAGTTGTTAAGCAAAATCACTTTATTGTGCTAAGATGAACACATTATGGTCTACAAAGTAGTTGTTTCTAGTTGTAGAGAGTCATTTTCCTATAAGTGGATTTATATCAAGATAATGTACTTGTGTTTTACCTCTTTAACCATATAAGTTAGTTTCTCCATGGAAGAATTACATTAAGGAACTTGGATGTTGGTGGAGATGAGTTGTTAAGACCATGAGCAAAGACTGATCAAAAATTTAGTATGATAGTCAATCTATAGTCCCCTATAGGTTTGTATGGATAATTAAAACCATCCAAAACCCCAAAATATATGGTTGTATTCAATTTCATGACTTGAATGGATTTATCATATTATTCAAGGTTTAAGTATCATAACCAAGACTAATTCAAGCAACATACAGAGGTGTAGAGTTGAGAAGGTTGCTCAAAGGGAGATTTTACCTTAATATATATGAAATAGGTCTTTGATTAGTATAGTTTCATCTTTTGGTAAGTGTATATGAAGTTTTAGCAAGTGCAATCACCTTATTCTTGCACATCCTAGATGAATATGTTACTCCTCAAAATGAGAGGAAGTTATTTGGTTAAGGGAGGAGGGTTGAGTAATTTTAAATTAAATCAAGTTCCCACTGTAAGTAATTAGTGAAAATAGTTCTTTGAACCTAAATGAATCCACAAATTACAATACAATAGTGGTAATAGAGTATGTGAATGATGGTGGAATGAGAACATGATCACAAAGCATAAATGAGGTTATCTAGGTGTGGTGTATCTAATGATTTGAAGATAAACAAGGATGTAAGGGAAATTATAAGACATATAGACACCTACAGGAGTCTCAATATCCCCTAAGATGTATAACTACATTTTAACATGGTATGTAGACTAACCGAGTGTCATGAAACATGCAAGTTTGGAGATTGACAAAGTTAAAATATGGAATAAACACATTAAGGTAACTTTTAGAATATTGGTGCCACATTATATGTATTTCTTAGATAGAGGAAACAAAATAATAACACAAACCTACAGTCATAGTTCTAAATTTTCTATCAAAACCTACAAAATCAAGTCATAGAAGCTAGTTTTGAGAAGTTGGGAGGTTGAGAAATTTTGAAACATAATAAAGTTTTGAAACTAAATACATAACACCATCATGACCTAAGAAATATATCTAAAGTCTCATTTGAGTTTGAGGAATAGGGGAGATGCCCTTTATTTTATCTCATATAGAGGGCACTCCATAGACTACATAACCTATAGACCTAACACATTAGGGATTAAAAGATGAAGTGAAAATCCAACAATGAATTAAAAGATGATGTGTGAGGTTGGTTCTAAAGTGAACAAGAATTGAAGCTCCCCTATATCCATTTGGAACCTTTTCATGTGGATATACACTCAAAATCATAGTTAGGCCTATTAAGCCTAGAATTAGGTTTAAACCCTCATGGCCTCAAACCTAGTTTAGATGATGACATGAACTCTAAAAATAATTTGATAACCCTTATGAGAGACTACAAGGCTGGTAACATCCATTTTTTTAAGATAAAAATAAATAAATGGTCAATTTATCCTGATTTCCTATCATCCCTACCCAAAATGCACTATAAGTGCTTGAGGTCCATGATATTTCACTCATATCTATATAGGGGGTGTGCATGAGACTTCAAAAAGTTGTTAATAGTTGAGGAGGGTCCTTAGATTGTTCTTAGTGGAATTGATTTATAGGTTAGATGTCAAGATTTTCTAAATCATTGATAGGAACAAGAATAGCTCAAAACCCTCTCAAAACCCTTGTGCAAACCTGATGGAGAAGAAATTAAAATATATGCATTAAAATCTAGTGAAATGGTCATGAAAGTGATCTGGACTTCTCTATCACTCTCCCAGGCTCCTCACCATTCAAATATTTCATACTATCTCATGCATGAACAAGCCTAACATTGAGTTTATAATAGGTTTTTAGGTAAATTATAGATATAAAAGGAAATAAATAGATAAAATTCATTGAGGGGGGTCTTTAGAGACTTTTCCTAACTCCTAAGACTCATTTATAACCTCTATGATGAATGAAAGTTCCTCTATTGAGTGGTTCATTGCAGGCAATCTAGAATAATACAATGAGAAGGAGCATGCCTGTCAAAGATTGGAAGTGAGAAGTATTATTTGAGTTTCATTAAGTTCTATTTGATATACCAAAGGAAAAATGAGTTATCGATCACCCATTAAATAAACCTCCATGAGTAACTTCAATTCACCTAAGTGACAAATGTGAAGATAAGCTTATAAGGGATAGTGAGCAATTACAAGAAGTGTACAAGTGTTAAGAAGGAAGCTATTAGTTGGAAGGCATAAGTGACTAACCATGATATCATTTTAATATTTTCATGTAAAATCATATATGTCAACATATTCCATAAGAATTTTTAGACATTAAAGTGATTATTCATCACCAAAGGGTAGTTTTAAGAAAGACATGAAGAGTCTCTATGCCAAATTGAGGGAAGGTGTCATACTTCAGATAGACACTTATCCAAGACCACTTCATGGTCTATTTTTCACTTCATCCTCTCAAAATGTAACCAATTTTCACTAATTTAAACTTGGATTTGTGACCCTTCCAATTTTGTTTTCTTTCTCTTCTCATATGCTCTATATATGCAAGTAATTTTTGTAATTATATCTAGTACACACCTAGTATGGTGAAGCCTTGTTGGTTTGGCACCTTTTTTTGATTTTGAATAAGACATATGAAGTTTATTTGATCTATAAAATCTCTTTCCTAAGTGTTTTAAGTGGTTTACTTGGATGTTAAGTGATGAATATGTTCTCCTTACTTCCATGATACCCTTACATGTTTTGTGTGATGGATATCTCTTTTAATAGGTCTCATAAAGTGTATGTGTTTATTAAGTGTGTCTTAAAGTGTGAGAGGGACTAATAGTGTCTAGCATTAGATATTATTATCACCCACCTCTATATGTGCATAATAATCTACCTCTATCAAAAATTGTAATGATAGAAGGACAATGAGTTATGATCACTTTGGTAGTCTTCATTATTAGTGTATATGCAAGTGTGTTTGTGGACTAATATCTGGTATATCATCTCTATTAGTATATGTTATATTATATTTAATTATTCACTTTTCACCCCCAAGTTACTAGTATAGTGTAGTGTGTGAGTTTAAGATACAAATCAAGGGATATATCCCTTTAACCTATAGGTTTAACTCTACTATAGGCAACCTACATTTCTAGAGGTAATTCAATGTTTCACTCAATCTAGAGAAGGCTTGAACAACCTCTATAGGGTGAAAGATTTATTGAAAACATGGCTTGTATTAGATATCTAAATTCTTGTGTCAGATTACCTTCCACCTCAAAGATATTTAGTGCAATGATCTACCACTACCAGTAAATAGATAGTTCTTAAAACACTATTTCTTGGTTATTCCATCTAACCTAATTTATGAATAATCTGGGCAAGGGTTGGTTATATATATATATATATATATATATATGTATTATATATATATATATATATGTATTATATATATATATGTATATGTATATATATATATATATATATATGTATATGTATATATATATATATGTATATATATATGTATATGTATATATATATATATGTATGTATATATATATATATATGTATATATATATATACATATATATATCTACATATATATATATATATACATATTATATATATATACATACACACACACACACACACACACACACACACACACACACACATATATTAGTTTTAATTATTTTTTGTGTTTGAATTCTTTTTCCCTTTTATTTGGTTCTTATTTTTGTGGTATTCCTTTGGCACTTGTCCTTGCTAGTAACTGCTCTATGTGATGGCCAAATCATCGAAAGAACTATTGAGAAGTAGGGGACCCAAGTTGAATATTCAATCCAAATAAGTTAGGGCTAATAACTAAAACTTTGTATATTTTATATCTTTGATGACAATGATTCTAAGAGAAACAAGTGGATTTTAGAATAGCCCAAATTTGAATAGAGTTACCAAACTACACTTAATAGAACATCTCAAGAAAAGACAAGATCATTTGAGATAATAAATGATAGATTAGGTATTAAGAGCTTCCTCATAATAATTTCACCCTTTTCTTGGTAAAAAAAACTCAATGGATGAGACTAAAACAAACATCTCTTCACAAGTAATCTTGCAAAAAGATAGGAAAAACATGCAAAATCTAAATTATGAGTCTTCCTCTAAAGGGCCATTCGGGCAACCTCCATCATAGGCTTTTCAACTTCAATGACAGTAGAGTAAAACCTTTAATGGGATAAAAGGTATCTATATTAGTGATATGTATGAATATATAATAATATATAAATACCCACTCCATCCCCCTCCATACCATCAAACCATTAGCAACCTTGAAGGAGCTTGATACCTAGTCCAACCTCTATTGTTCGAGTAGAGTCTAGAATTAGATAGGAAAATTGAGAATCACTCATTACACATACTAGTGGTCATATATAAGATAAAATATTAGTATGACACCTAATATTACATGAATTTAGTGCCTTATTGTATACTATTTCTGAAGATCTCTCTTATAGTCTATGTTTTGTGTAGGAGTAAAAAATTAACTGGTCAAGTTATAAGTGCTTATCATTATTTTCCCCTTAAAATTCACCAGTTATTATGTAAAACATGCCCCATTTTATTATAAATGGGGGAATAATCTTTAATAACATCAAAGATAGAGATATTAGATCCATTCATTCATTATGACTAACTTCCCTTAAACCAGGTCCTTAAATCTTGTGTTGCCTTGATTTCCCCAAGCATGTAGTATTTATAATGACCAATTGAGCCAATATACAAACCTCAAAAGTCTATGGAGAGAATAATGGAAAAAATCATCTAATTTATGAATAATATAGGATTTATTATTTTGAGTACTTAAAGTACTAACCTTATAGTTTAGATTTTAAAAACGTTCCTAGAGTCTCAATCTTTTCCTATAGTGACAGACATGATGTCCTACATAGCACTTCAAAGCCTGACTAATGATCGAGTAATTTATTAATTGGTATCACTTGTTTTTAATTTCACTTAGACCTTTTCATAGGTTTCACATGAATGAATGGACCACTAGAGAAGAGCCATGTGGTGGTTTTTATAAATTTTATAGCTTAGGGGATATTAGCTTAGTTAGAGTGTGCCATGTAACTTGATGTTTGAATGGCTAGTCTCTTAGTCCTATCAGGGATGTCAAAGCCCAAGGGAACTTGACCAAGTTAGAGTGTACTATGTATCCATAAGTTAGAGTGATTAGTCTCCCAATCCTATTAGATACGTCAGATTTTGGGGGAGCCTAGCCTAGTCAAAGCATGCCATGTATCCCAATGTTAGAGTGGCTGGTCTCCTTATCTTATCAGAGATGTTAGAGCCCTAGAGAGCTTAACCTAGTCAGTGTGTTCTATGTAGTTCAATGTCAAAGTGGCAAGTCTCTTGATCTTATTAGAGATATCAAAGATTGGGGGATCTAGACCCAGTCAAAGCATACCATATAGCCCAATATCAAATCAACTAGTCTCTTAGTCTTATTAGAGATGTCAAAGCCTTGGGGAGCTCAACATAGTTAGATTATGCCATGTAGTTTAATTTTATAGCATCCAGTCTCCCAATCCCATCAGAGATGTTAGATCCTAAGGGATCCTATCCCAATAGAGCATGTCACATAGTAAAACTAAGTATATGAGTATATGCCCCCCTAAGGCTCTGATATGGTTAGAATGAATTATGTGTGGAGACTAATGACTAATCAGAGGATGTCACATGTACCTAAATGAAATATCATTCCTCCTATGGATATGAGATTTAAGTAAAATGATATGATTAGGTGTTGACTACTAACATGAGAACCAATAGGTGGATGACACATGGCATAAGGCAAGATCTATCTAAGAGGCCCTAAAGAGATGTGACCACATGCCTACCATGCTCTAGGCATTAAAAAAATAGGAATATGGGCCCAATTAGATAGTTTTAAGACAACACATGACCCTCACTAAATTTATTTGGTAGTGAAAGATCATGAGTTCTAACTTTAACTCAAGATTGGAAAATAAAGAGAAGAGATCACGTCACCAAACTAAATTTAAATCTATAGAAAGTGAGACACCAAACATTATTAATTTAGGAGAATTAGTGTATGATTTTATAAATATCCCAATGAAGTATTTATAAGTATTATCACTTTATAAACTCAAAATAAAATTAAATCATTGCTTTCAATTCTAGTTGTGTACCCCTATGTTTCCCCCTACACTCAATATTTTTCTACTCACCTACATCTAGATACAATGGCTATGTATTCCTCAAAACCCAAAGTTAAACCTAAGTACAAAGATACCTTATTCATAAAAAGATTAAATCATATTATAAATTATAATGAGGTGTTCAAGGTTATCAACAATTACCCACAGAAAAAGGCTCTGATAATGATGATTAGGTCAAGTTTGAAGACACCTTGTGGACTTATAAGAAGTGTGGTCTTCACAGGGCCATGACCAAACCTAAAATTTTCCCCTATGATGACTTGTTTGATAAACTTATCCTCATTTCTAGGTGAGTATATATGGTTTACATGATTGGGTTTATTCTGCCAACTCTTAGCACTAGATTAATGACATCTCCAAGACTGCCTATAAATTTTATTACACTCTCCCAGATTTCACCTTTTCATATGAGGCATTGATGGTGCAGACATGTATTGGAACTTTTCAAATTTACAAGATCATGAAGGACTAGTTCAATAATCTAGATTCCAAGTGGGTGATCAAGGAATACATCAACATGTATACAATCAACACTTTTTAGGAGGAGGTCTGGGTTGGTATGATTTTATTAAACTAATTATTCAAGCCTCAAACTACCTACATGTCAATAAATTATGGGTACAATTGATCCACATGATTCTCACTAGCTTTGCAATCACAAACATGGGAGTGTTGATCAACTTCAAGTTAGTTAATGCCATAGTATATGCCCAAATAGGTGGGAGATTCTATATGATGATCTATCTCATAAATGTGACCTATAGGACACTCACCTTCAAGCCATCTAATTTTCCTATGTGGGTTATAATGGGATTGGTGTTCTATGTAGTATTTTACAAGCTATATGACCACTAATACATGAACCATATTTGGGATATCCATGAGTCCTACCTAGCGGTGTAAAATGTGATCAATGAGGCCCCAATGCCACATTTATCACAAGAAATTAGAGACTTTCACTTCCATCAATGACTAATAGTAATTTTAAGAGGACATGGTGATTTGAGTCATGGGAATTATCAAGTAGCCCTTTTTCCTACATTACTTTGTCTTAGATTACATATTAGAATAGGATATCATGTACTAATTAGTGGAGGGTGTTTTCTTCTTTGCATCAACTGCTAGTAGAAGGCATGACCTCCCCTCCAAATTATCATTTGGCACCATGTATAAAAGTCTTTCTATCTTATCCAAAAAATGACAATTGAGTGGGACTCCTTTGCTATAGGGAGAGCCAAAATCCAACATTGGGACCCAAAATGCATGATCAAGACACATTTGGTGAGGTATTCAACTCACCTCAACATTAATTATGGCCACCAGTTATAGGATGATGATGAGTTATATTTAAACACTATAGATGACTAGAATGTACTAATTCAAATCTCACCCCACAAGAAGAAGAAAGGAAAGAAGGTCTATTATAGGTCGTCTATGACCCCTTCTACACGTACTCATTCTACAAACGATATCACCTTGAATCCTTCCATGATTTTTTAGAAGGATTTTACAAGGTATTCTACCACCTTTTCCTCTGTGATCCCCTACTCTTCATGCCCCAACTCCACCACCTCCTCCTCCACTGTTGAAGCAATTTGGCCCCATCTAAGCTAGACCTATATAACCCAATATTAGGTAGCTCAAACATAGGTATCTTTACAACTGTTACCTTGGCCTTAGGCCCCATAGACCCTAAGGTTCAATGTTAGCAACATCTCAGAGGTAATCCTAGAGTGAGGTTCTAAGTCAATTTTGAGTCAAGCTCCTCCCCTCACTCCCATCACTCTCTAGCTCCCTCTCATGACACCACTTAGTTATTCACCCCTTCCACAAGATACTCAAGTGGTATCTCCCCTCTTACCTATTGTGACCACTACACTATTCACTAAGTACCCATAACCTTAGTCCTCCTAATTATACTCACTTCTTCATTTCCCTATTCCCCATTCATTACCTAACCTGGAACCTCCCTAATACCTCTATTTGGTATGCCTCTAGTCTAGATACCTATAGGCATACCTTCTTTGATAATCACAAATATAATATTTGGGAGTACATCTCAAGTATCTAAAACCATCTTGACACCTCCTTTAGAAATCCAAAAACCTTTGTAGTCAGCCCCTATGGATTCTACTACCTCTGTTCCTTCTACCATAACAACCAAGACTAACTTGGGTAAATGAGCTAAGAATAAGTAGGTGACTCACCCTTGAGCTTTGTTTTAGATACCTTATACCTTAGCCTAGCCTCATATGCTAGCCTCTAAAGTTAATCTAACACCAACCATGGTAGTTATACATATTTCTCCTTATCCCCTTCTTTCTATCACCCCAAGATCTAATGGATTTGGTTTCAACTAGCCAATCTCTTTTCTTCTGATGAATAATCCTCTCTTAGGAGTCATTTCCCCTTAGATAGGTATGAGCTGGGGTCAATGGCAGGCATAGATGTTCTCATGGGCCTTACCATTCATCCTACATCCCTTCACTCCCATGCCCCCTCCTCTTCTAATGCTTTCATCATCTACACCTTTTTCTTCCTTAATCTCCCCTTCACCTCATCCTCCACCTGTCACTACCATCTCTATCACTCCTCTAACACCTCCTAAAATCTAGGGGATGGTCCCAATATTAAAATTACTAAAAATGATAATCCAAGTCAACCCAAACTACCCTTCCCATTATGTTTAGAAAGTATATGAGCATAATGTATGAGCATCAATAATAACTTTGAATAACTAGACCTTTATCTAAGAATTTTGTATTGATCTTCTAGTAATGGCACTACATCTCTTGGAGATTATTTCATGAAAACTCCATATTGAAGTTAAATAACTATAGTTGTGTCATGGTGAAAGATCCCAAACTAAGATTGAAAGCAAATAAAATTGATTTCCACTAATTACAACATTCAATCAATTGGACACAGATATAAAACCGAATGTAACTGATACTATAGCCCAGATGTTATAAAATTATTACAGATTGGTCTCAAAACCCCATTATTATAACAACTACTAAACTGGAAATAAAAACCTAGGATTGCGTACTCTCAGCCTGCTGTGTCCAGAAAACATAGTCACCGACGTCGGTCGCTGAGGATGCCAACGTCGGTCGATACCCTACCGCCATCGGTTGTTACCCTACCACCATCAGTCGTCTGAGGGCGATCTCTGCCTGCCTGTCTGACTGCCTGACTGCCAGCGTCTATAGATAATCGGCCGATGTCGGTCTATATGCCGATGTCGGTCTCTGTATAACCCTACGGTCGAACTGTGCCCTTTCCTTTCTCTGACCCTGCTGGTACGGCCTGGTGCCGATCTACCTATTTGTACAGATTCCATACCCAAACCCGATATGCAAATAAAATATATAAATCTGGAAGCTAAACAATGAATAAATACCTGGAACCCATTTGCATAGGCTGAACCCTGGTATACTCTGTGAATGGCCCTCTGAAGCTCCTGATCTGACCAATATGCACAATCTGGATTCCGTCTCGAATCCACCTTTGACAAAGGGCTGGGTTTTCATCCAACTCTTCGCTAATCTACTGAAGGGTTTTGTCCTCAGAGATTCCAGCTGAATCACCGATTCAAGCTTCTCAGAACAATTTTTTTGCAAAAGAAGATATTAGATAATGCAAATGCTTTGTTTTCCCCTTCTTTTAAAGCCTTCCGAGGAAACTTCTAGAAGAAGTCAATTTTATTTTCATAATAATTTAATTAATTAATTAAACCATTATAATATAAAATTGGGGACATTACAGTCCTCCCTTCCCGGAGATTGCTTGTCCTCAAGCAATTCTTTCCAACACCAACTTCCTGGATCCCATGTTATTCTCAAAAACTTGCAAATTCTTCTGTCAGAAACACCAGGTTGGAAAATATCTATGACTACATTCACCTTGTTTCTCCTAGAGAATAGTGTGATAATCCTCAATATGTAATTAGCAAATTCACCATCACATACCTTAGACTTAGAAAAGGGCCGCTGCGCTACTTTGATTAACAAATTCTCACAATCCCCATAAGGATGTTGACTAATAATTGGAAAGGAAAATGCCCGGCAACAAATAGAATTAGTTACCACATCACCTGTAAAATGAGACTCCATCCTGTGAGATGACCCCTCCTTAGGTCTCCCATCCTGTGCTGCCTTCAAGATAATCTTCCTTCCCCCAGAAAGGAATTCTAACTGCATACGGCGGTGATTAATAATGTAGCGCCCAATACCCTGTAACCACTGCATGCCCAAGACCACATCATAATCCTCTAAAGGAAAGACATAAAAACCATCGGTCAAAGTGTAATTCCCCATCTGAATGCTGAGCTGTGGAATCTGTTTGGTACAACCCAATACTGCACCATCTGCCACCTTTACCCCGAAACCACCAAACTTCTCATACTATAATCCACGCCTTCCCACTAACTTTCGGTCAATGAAGTTATGTGTAGCACCTGTATCTACCAAGCTCACTACCCACTTACCCTCAAGTGTACCTTTCAACCGAAAGGCATGAAAGTTAGGATAACTGGAGAGAGTAGCCATAATTGCTTTGGCTGATGCCAAAGGCTCTGGGGTGTCTAACTCCAACTGTATCTGATCCTGCTCAATATTATCCTCAATGTCCGTATCAGGAACCTCCTCATCTCCACACTCAGAAGTTACCTCAATCAAATGAACCTTTCCTTTACCCATGCAACGGTGGCCTGGTTCCCATGGGTCTTTGCAGGAAAAACATAACTTTTTCCTCCTCAAGTCATTCCTAGTCTCCTAATTCATCTAAGGATTTGTAGAGGATGGCCCTTCTTTAATTTGTGGTGTATTGGCCTTCTGTATAGGCTGAGATTCCACAGCTATTTTATTATTACCCTGATAAGAAGTGGGAACAGTATCCAGTCTCAATGTCTCATCAATGGCATCCTTAAGAGTGGCTGGTTGGAAAGCACGTACCAGTCCCTTAAGTCTATCCTATAACCCCTCAATAAATAACATCACACTCCGTCTCTGAGGCATATCAGGTACCATAACTGCAATACGTTGAAATTCATCAATATAAGTTTCTGCATGTCCACTCTGTCTAAGATGAGCCAACTCCCTGTAGTAAAGTTCTGTATCTTTACGGTCAAACTGTGCAATAAGTCTCTCAGTGAACTCAGCATAGGAGTGAACTAAGGCGTGATCCTGGGTGACCAATCCATGGTGCCACCAATCATATGCAATCCCCTCTAGATGTAACACTGCAAACTGAATGGCGTCACGCTCAGGCATGGGCCTCAAAGAAAGATATATGTCCAACTTGTGGACCCAAGCTCTTGCACTAGTCTCTCCAGAGCCATTATATGAAGCCAATGTAATCTTCCCCGTAACTCTATTGAGGTCATGATTATGCTGCTACTGTGGTGGTCTATTACCCTGATCTCCCCTGAGTCTCGCTGTGCACAATACTAGGGAAGAGGAAAAACCTCCCTAACCTCTGGGGGTAAAGCTCTCCACTCTGCTGTGGCTACCAAAATGGACTCTTGGAACCCCATCTCTGGTGGTTCCACCTGTGCTGGTTGTCCACCTGGTACAAACTGAGGCAGTAATGGTCTATTAGGAGTAGGTGTATGATGATGATGTCGCCTAGAGGAATGACGGGAACTCCCCACTGAATAATGGGAATGGTGACTATGCTGACTGGAGTGATGGGTATGATCACTACTAGTCACTGAAGCTGATCTATTCCTTCTACCTCTATGTCTATCCACCTCTAAATGTTTCATGGTATCCTGTAATCGGTCTAGAGCCTGAACAATCCTAGGCTGGGTAGTGATGAGAGTCCTCATCATCTCCCTTTCTTCTTCATCCTGGTTTCTATGGGCATTCCTCTATTCTTCGGCCATGATAGGTGGCTGTCCTAAACCCAACTCTCACTCGTACTGAGCTCTACTACGTGTAAAATATCTATGGCCTCTATCAAATCTTCCAGGATGCATAGAAATAAAACAGTTTTACCCCTACAGGCTGGCAAGATGCATGGCTCTGATACCACTGAAAGATCCCAAACTAAGATTGAAAGCAAATAAAATTAATTTCCACTAATTATAGCATTCAATCAATTGGACATAGATATAAAACTAAATGTAACTGATACTATAGCCCAGATGTTATAAAATTATTATAGATTGGTCTCAAAACCCCATTATTATAACAACTACTAAACTGGAAATAAAAACTTGGGATTGCATACTCTCGGCCTGCTGTGTCCAGAAAACACAGTCACCGACGTCGGTCACTGAGGATGCCGACGTCGGTCGATACCCTGCCACTGTCGGTCGTCTGAGGGCGATCTCTGCCTGCCTGTCTGACTGCCTGACTGCCGGCGTCTGTAGATAATCGGCCGATGTCGGTCTATATGCCGATGCCGGTCTCTGTATAACCCTGCAGCTGAACTGTGCCCTTTCCTTTCTCTGACCCTGCTGGTACGGCTTGGTGCCGATCTGTCTATCCGTACGGATTCCGTACCCGAACCCGATATGCAAATAAAATATATAAATCTGGAAGCTAAACAATGAATAAATACCTGGAACCCATTTGCATAGGCTGAACCCTGGTATACTCCGTGAATGGCCCTCTGAAGCTCCCGATCTGACCAATATACACAATCTGGATTTCATCTCGAATCCACCTCTGATAAAGGGCTGGGTTTTCGTCCAACTCTTCGCCAATCTACTGAAGGGTTTTGTCCTCAGAGATTCCAGCTGAATCACTGATTCAAGCTTCTCAGAACAATTTTTTTGCAAAAGAAGATATTAGATAATGCAAATGCTTTGTTTTCCCCTTCTTTTAAAGCCTTCCCAGGAAACTTCTAGAAGAAGTCAATTTTATTTTCATAATAATTTAATTAATTAATTAAACCATTATAATAGAAAATTGGGGACATTACACATGGGGTGATCCCAAATTAGTCCTAAAATGGACGATGGAAGTCCATCATTGTTCCCACTTTCCTCTTTGGGAATATTTGATCTCATGGGTATTTTAGAACCAGATCATGGATTGAACAACATTGTCTATGGCCAAAAACCACCCTCTTTTATTTAATATATACTAGGTAGTTCCCCAGTATAGGTTGTTGATACTACCATCAATGCACATGAAAATATCCATTGCCTTCTTAAGAATAATCTCTATATGTAACAAAATTGCATGAAAAAATAGGTGGACCAACACTACTCTAACTAATCCTTTCACTTTAGAGATAAGGTTTTCCTTTGCCCATAACCTTACAAAAAATTATATTTAAAGATAAAAGGCCACAATAAATTAGCTCAAAAATTCTAGGGGCCTTATAAAATTCTCCAATAGGGTAGACATGTCACTTACAAGTTGGAACTCCCACCTTCATCATGTGTACACCCTATTTTTCATATCTTGTGATTAAATAATGTCCTTGGTCAGATTGTCAAGACCCAAAAAATGCTTCTAGAACTTGATGAAAAAATATATATCCTTTTACAACATAAATCTATCCATAATAAGCACTCTCATCCACTCCACAATTAGGTCATCATAGAAGTTCTATTATAGTGGTATGGGATGCAAGTATAATCTGTTACCTAAGAACCTCTTATTTAAATCTAGTAACAATTTACTCACCTAAAGCTTTGAGGGAAATATTTTTAAGGAGGGAATGTTAGGACCCTTCATCCTAATCATCCTTTTGTAATTTTCTTCTTTAATATAAGGCTATAAACACATATGATTTGTGATGCATATTTCAATCCCATTGTAATAGATATGATAGTGGAATGTAATAGTAAAATGTAATAGTGAAATAATACAACATTCATTAGGAGTAGTAGTTATCCATTGATAAATTACTATAAATAGGAGCCTAGACTAGTATGAAGACACCCAAAACTATATTTAATTAAGACTACTCAATTTAGGTTCCTATGTCAAAATGGCCAATGATTATACAATTATACTATTGTAATATAATTATGCTTATTTTGAATCAATATGTTTCTTATTTTTTTAATCTATTTCATATATTTGTAATTTATTCTTAACTTGTTTAGGAAGGATCTTATCAATAATTTATGCACATCACTACCTTTGAAACTACCGCTCTAATTCCTTGGTCTTTGCATCCATGATCTAAAATTATATACATTATTTTTAATTGGTAATCACTTTTGAATAGAGTTAGGAACCAAAAACCACTTTTAATCATTGAAGCAACAATTGGTCTAGGACATAATCAGGGTCTTAAATCCCTAAGATAATTCCATTGATGATCACAACACATTGATGAAATGTTATATCTAACAAACCACAAGTTGTGCCATCCATCAAGCATTACAAGTAATCGAAATCACCTCCTCTACCATGAGAACCAAATTAACCACCAACATTGACCACCAAGGATCAAATATTATCCATTACAAGTATACCTAATACTCATAACCACAACTAGCCTCACATGCCTTAGTGATAATCAAATCTTGGTAAGTTTGGATATATCTAAATGACCCAACCAACTCACCCCCACATCATTGGAAAAACATCTACATTTTTTTATTAGTGATAGTTTTCACAATTTTATTTACCTATTTATTTGTTATATTATTAAAATAATATCAATACAAAATAGAAATAAAGTTACAAGGTGTAAAATATAGAATAAATATGCAACATAAAATCAAACTAAAGGGAGGAAGGAACATGAAAGGGAAGACATATAGAAAAAAATAATCTATGTAAAATAAGCAACTATAGTGCACCAATGATACAACAATGAAGCATTAGAGGTAGGATATCATAGATAACCAATTATCTCATCTATACAACAAAATTGGGACTAGTGAAGTCATATGTGTCACTCTAATTATAGGAGAAATAGTTAAGAGATGTATACTAGCTGAAAGCATCATCCTAGAGAATAACATAAAGATGGTGGGATCGAGGAAACATTGTAATGTATTAAAAATAACTTGTAAGAGTATGTCAAAGTGAAATTATAGTAATCTCAGATGTTTGGATTTATTTTAATAAGAGGTTGTAAATAATTCTTTATATGTGTAAAAATAGGTGTCGTAGGTTTCAAAGGTGAGTTTTTTATAGTCACGACCCTAGTAGATGATGTTTTATATAAAATTATCATATAAACCATAATGGTAGGTGGTGAAACAATAACGTATACCACATGATTTTGAGTACTTTTTTATTTAGAAAAGAATATATATGATTTCACATGTGGTCTCTAAGGTTAGATAGGTAGCTCACAAGTTGATCCAAAAATGGTACATTTACTTCATTATCATGCACAAACTTGAGACATTGATGTAGTGTGAATAGTGTTGCTATAATTTGATTAAGCCATGAGAATTCAAGGAATAGGTTATAGGAACCAATATGATTAAATATTTAGTATCATACTATATAAAAGGTAAATTCAAGTATTATATTAGTTATAAAATTTAATGTCTTAAAATAACAAGTTTTGTCATACACAAGAATAAATTTCAATAATGTTATTGCCTTCACGTTAAATGAAGCTAAAAACACTTTCATAATATTTGGATGGCCTCAAATAATCATAAGATGGCCTCCATTTATTAAAGATGAATTATAATCCATGAATAAACCCTATAAAAAAATGTATGTGTTAGCCACATGACAACATCATTTTGAATATTTATTCATTATCATAATAAACAAATCAAAGTTCATGGACCAAGCACTTCCTTTAGAGGAAGAATGTAATTTGATGGTATGTGATCTAGGAGCATCTGAGTTCATTATAAATATTTCATCAACCAAAAATATGTTAGTTTAGGATTTTTTATAAGTGTTTCATTGCATAACTTATTTTACCATACATTTTGTTGTGAGTTTATACAAGTATTCTTTGTTACATACATTATCTTTGTGTTATTTTAAATTATCCTTCATGAGCACCTCATTTAATGAAGTCATGTGTTGCATATAAACACACTTGTATTATTAGTGATCAATGTATTTTTTTCATAGTTATATTAAATTATTTATAATTTGGTATGAAATGTCTAATGTGAGTTGTTGTAAGAATATTCTATTACCACAAGGTCGTGCAAATATGTTATGTATTTTTCTATCAATCAATGATAATTATTTGGAGCAGAGTATTTGATCAAGTTAATTATTCACTATAGAGGAAGATGAGTAGTAAATACTTGTTAAGTTTGCCATAACTTCATCATACAAGTTTTGCATTTAGTTTTAGATCATTTGAATAAACAATAATAATGATATTTATCATCTTTGAGTAGACATTAGAGTCCTGGTACATATGTTTGTTTATTTTAAATACCTATAATAGTGTGTAAATTTATACATATTTAGAACCATTATTGATTGATTGGCATTTTATTTTGAAAGTCATAAAAGCTAATAATTACTCATTTAATATTGTATGTGACCTATTTTGTGGAATCATTGAGTTTTATCATATTTTTGTTACTTGGAAATGTGAATGCATTTAATATTTGTGACATTTAAGTTTTGGGACACACTAAAGTGAGTTAATATTATTAGTGGGTTAGAATCACTTAATGTAAGTGGGTGGGTCTTGTGTCTATATAAGCATTCCCCTACACCTATGATAAGGGACTTTTGAGTGGAAGATGGGATAAAACTTAGATTGAAGAATTTATTTTCAAAGATGATGAGTTATCAAAATCAAGATTTATGGATTTAATGTTGTAATGAATCTCATTTTGAGATCGTGATGTGATTGTATCATTGTGTCTATTATATTTCATTTTGTTGAAATCAAATAAAGATTTAAATTGTATTTATTGCATTCCATTATAGTTACTCTACTGAGTATTTTGAGGGTTGTGTAGTCTAAGGAATTTGCTAATTAAGATCCATAATTGTGACTATATCATTTGGTATCAAAGTAAGGTTGTAATCCTTTTTATTGATTTTTTATTTTTATATTTATGATTGTGGGCAGAAACTATCCATCAAACTCTTCTAGTGAGATCATGGGGAAGAAGGCATAAGGTGTAACTAAGTGTTTGATTTAACATCATCATTAAATATTAGATCATAATTTAATATCTAGATTTTTTATTTTTAAGGATATAACACATAGAAGAGGATTAGGTGGTAGAAGATATAGAGTGCTTAGAGAACATAAAGTATACAATATGGCATAAGTGATAAGAGAAATTCAAGAAGGAATGGAAGATGTGGAAATTGTATGTCATTTTAGAGTTGAAGTAATAGATGATGAAATTGATACAAAGATTCAGAAGAAACACATGAAGATTAGGATGTTGAAGAAGGGGTTGACAAAACTGAATATATATTCTTGCGAACTATTGTGAGAATGATAAGTAAACTAAAATTGGACCTTGGAAATTATTCTATAAGTTTGAGACCTGAAGAACTCATTGATTACATCATTGAGTTATCAAAATAATTTGTGTATGAAAGTATGGAAGATCCTAAGTAGGTTAAAATTATTAGATTAAAGTTGAAAATTCATGCATATTTATGATGGGAACATATACAAGTTGTAAGAGTATAAAAAGATAAATAAAATATTGAGACATGGAATAGATTTGTTATGAAACTGAAAGCTATTCATTCATGTGGATTATAATATGAGAGTGTTCAATAATCTCCAAAAATTGAGGCAAAGAGAGATGGCAGTCAAATAATAAACTGAGGAGTGTTATAGACTTACTATCAGAGTGGTTTAGAAGATGATGTTGAGAAGATCTTTCTAGATATGTGAATGAATAACACATATAAATTTAGGATGAGTTTGGTAAGATCATATTGTGATATATTGAATAATCCTATTAATGTGTGATAAATATAGAGGAAACATTGTTATGAAAACAAGAAGGATGATCATCAAGAGGAAGAGGAAGATTCATGTGTGGACGTGGAACTGGTAGAGGTTATTCTACGTAAATGCAAGAGGTAAAGGGAAGTTATTTTCAATGTAATGGTGGTAATACCCACAGAGGTAGAGGTATATTCAAGGAAAAAGGTTCATATACCTATGGATGAGGTAGAGGTTATGGGTTAAATGGAACATCTTACAGACATGATGAGACTAGCTATAGAGAATTTGAATATTCTCATATGCTTACCAAAGGAAACTAAAGAACTAATGTACATGATCATATTACACAAGTAAATGAATAAAGTGTTTCATTTATTCATAGCATAAATGAACCAAAGATTGGAGACACTTCAATAATGAAAAGGGTATTGATGAAACCTGAAAAAGAGGAAATTATTCATGCACAAAGAAATAATTTGTTCAAAACCATTTGAAAATATGAATGTAAGTGTTGTAAAATTATTGTTGATAGTGAAATCATAGATAATATTATTTCATAAGAGATGGTAAATAAACTTAAATTGAAGAGAGTCTTACATCTAAACCCATATAAGGTTTATTGGTTGTTGAAAGGACATCAAGTTTTGGAATGAATAATGTCTGATAAGTTTTCAAAATTTTAACTATAAATATGAGGTTTTATGTGACAAAATACCTATGGATGTTTGTCATAATTTTCTTGAAAGTCATTAGCAGTTTGACTACAGGGTGCAACATGATGGTCATGCTAAAAATTATACATTATGAAAAGATTGAGTAAAAAATATAGTAAATCCTTTAAAGGATAAGTGTGAAGAAGTGAAACATAGTCCAAAAGTTTTGATGATTTTAGGAAAAAAAGTTTATAAAGAAACTAAAATAGATGAATGCTGTGCATTAATGTTGAAACTAGCTTAAGAAGTTGTGAAATAATAAACACAACCACATGAAATAAATAAGATACTAAGTGAGTTTGAGGAGACTATATCTAATTATTTTAAATATGTATTACTTTCAATGAGAAGCATAAGTCATCACATGGATTTCGATACTTGGTTTGAGTTTATCGAACAAAGAAACACATAGATTAAATCCAAAAGAGAATGTAAAGGTACATATAAAAGTTCAAGAGTTATTGAATAAAGGTTTAATTAGATAAGTTTTTAATCTATTTGTAGTTTCAACAATACTAAATACCAATATGTGCATTGAAACTAGATTCATTAATATGATTAATTATAATAAAATATATATATATTTCTATTGTCATGTATGGATGATTTAATATATTTATTGAGTGGAGCAAGGTAGTGGATATCACTAGATTGTCATTAGAGAGGATGAGGGATGGAAGACAACATATAAAACAAAATAAGGATTATATGAGTGGTTGGATATGCCATTTGGTTTAACTAATGCACCAATTACATTCATGAGTTTGATGAATGAATTTCTTAAACCATTTTTGGGTAAGTTTGTCATTGTGTATCTTGATTACATATTGGTTTTTAGTAGGATAGAGGAAGAATATTTGTGAAATATTTACAAAGTGTTAGGAAGGTTACGATAGGAAAATTTACTTATTAATTTGATGAAATGTAGTTTCATGCAAAAATAATTTTTATATTTGGGATTTTTAATTTCTCAAGAAGGTTTCAAGATGGATTTAGAGAAGGTGTGAGTTATGTTGAATTGGATTCCATTACAAAGTACATTTGAGGTACTCATTTTTCATGGACTAAAAAGTTTTTATATGAATTTTATTAGGAGTTGATGTGGAATATGTGCATTGATCATTGATGTGATGTGGAAAAATAATATATAATATGTATGGACAATCGAAGTAGAACATATTTTCCAACAAATGAAGAAAAAAATAACAGAGAAACTAGAGTAAGCATTACCATAATTTAGTAAAGTATTTCAAGTATATTATGATGTGAGCGATATAACAATAAGATCAATATTGAGTCAAAAATGGATACCTATTGCATATTTTAAATAAAATTTGAGTGATGCAAATATAAAATGCTTAATATATGATCAAGAGTTCTATGTAATTGTGAAATCACTAAGGAAGTGGAGGAATTACTTGTTTCCAAATGAATTTGTATTGCATATAGATCATAAAGAATTATTGTTCATTAATGTTAAACATAAGTTGAATTAGAGACATATGTAGTGGGTTGAATTCCTATAGTATTTTTCAATTTTATTGAAACATATGAGTGAACATTCTATAAAAACATTTGATGAATTAAGTAGAATAATGATTTTGTTTAATGAGTTAAGAGTGGAAGTCATAAGATTTGATATTATGAAAGAACAATATGAATAAGATGAAGATTTTCAAGAA
Source organism: Torreya grandis (assembly GCA_037957365.1). NCBI lineage: Eukaryota > Viridiplantae > Streptophyta > Pinopsida > Cupressales > Taxaceae > Torreya > Torreya grandis. Next base: position 619,000 of record JARHVA010003685.1, on the reverse strand, counting down.
GCATGGATTTCATATAGAGAACCAATAAAAAAAAAAAACACCATGGTTAGAATATTTTATTTGAGAAGGTTTGTTATTCAAATGAAGGCAATTAATTATTCATACCAAGAGGTTCAATGTGGGAGAATTTAGTTAAGGAAAAGGATAGTGGAGGATTGGAAAGTCATTTTGGTTATGAGAAAACATTATCTTAAGTGGTATAAAATTATTTTTGGCAAAGAATGAGTATATATGTGAGTAAATTTGTTAAAGAGCTTAGAGTTTTCCAACTAGCAAAAAGGAGAATTTAGAATACATGGTTGTATCAACAATTACCTAATCTAGGGAAATTGTGGGAGGATAAAAGCATGGATTTTATTCTAGATTTTACTAGAACATAGAAAGGAAATGATTCAATATTTATGATACTTGATAGATTTTCAAAGATGTCACATTTTGTGGCATGTATAAAGATTATTGATGCAAAAAAAAAAATTTACTGATTTGTTTTTTAGAGAATTTGTAATATTTCATAGTTTACCTTAAAATATAGTCTTAGATAAAGATGTGAAATTTTTTGGTAGTTTATAGAGTACATTATGGAAAAAAATGAATACAAAATTAATGTTTTTCTCAACATACCATCCATATATAGATGGATAGACAAATATATTCAATAAAATTTTGGGTAATATTTTTAGATGTTTAATTGAATGTAAGTCAAGAGCATGGGATAATGTTGGTGCAAGATGGGTTTTCATGTAATATTTATATGAATAAAATGATAGGGAAGACACTATTTTATATGTTTATTATTCAATTTTAAGAGTAGTTTCAAAATTAAGAGATATGAAGAATGAGAAAAAGATAAGTTCTGAAGTATAATATTTTCTAGAACATATGTGAGAAATACATAAACAAGTTCAAAAAGATTTGTAAAATAATACAACACAATATAATTAGTATGTAGATTAGAAGAGAAGAGAATTTGAATATTAGGTGAGAGACTTAGTCTTATCATACTTTAAAAAATAGAGTTTTACAATGTGTGTGTGTGTGTGTGTGTGTGTGTGTGTGTGTGTGTGTGTGTGTGTGTGTGTGTGTGTGTGTGTGTTGGTATAAATTTGGGCACCTTTTGTATTTCTTGGTTTTATAACTCACCCAATAAGAAGTGACACAATTTTTTCAACAGTCGTAAAAGTCATCGTAAAAATGGTGAATCTTCTTTGATTTTGAGAGGGGAATTTCCCTTATAGGATATGATAATTTTTAGGTTTTTGTATAATTTTTAATTGAAATTACGAAATGGAAAAAAAAAAAAAAAAGATAAAATGAGAGAAACCCATATCAGGATAAAAGTGGAGAACCATGTGGATAAATTAAGAATAAATAGTAGAGATAGAAATCCTTCCTCTCACACAAGAATGAATATAGAAGCAATAGGGGGTTTGGGAACAAAAGGAATGCATATAAGTACAATTATTAAAAAAAAAAAAACTTGATTACACACTTGGTACAAGGTTTTAGTAAGATCAAACATGCAAAAACTCTTGGACATCAAGAAAACTTATACAGAATTTTAAACACAAAGTTTGGAAACACCATAGGCTACATATAATAAAATAAATACATAATTTTAATAGAGTCTTCATCTACAAATTAAAATTTAGAATTTCTAAACAAAAGAAGTTAAAATCTACAAACACCCCAAAAGAGTCTCACTTGCTTGCTTGCATTTCACTGCTCCAATCTAGAAATAACATGGCTCTACACATAGTTATAGTTATTTTTCTCTAAGAACTTCAAAAAAAGAATAAAAAACTATACAAAATCTGTATTTTTTCCTTTTGTAAAATCTTTTCTATTTGAAAAATTAAAATCCATTCATTTAGCTCTTTTTTTTTGCTTTCTTTTTTATTTAAGAAAATTTACAATATTCAAATGAACTTTTCAATTTGCATTTACATACAAATATTAATTCTAAAAATAATTAGTCTATCAAATGACTAAAAAAGTATAGTCATTTAATGAATTTAACTAATATTAATTAATTATAAAATAATTAATAACATAATTAAACCAATAATTTTTTTGGTCAAACTCACAACACTAAATTTAAAATATATTCTAGGTGGGTTGATAAATTATGTTGTCTTATCCATTGGGTTATACGGTCATATGAAATATTATAGAGAACATGACAAAAGGCAAAATTATGGGAAAATGTAAAAATGGGGTAGTGAAATTTGGATGGCCAAATTTCACAATAGTTGGTTTTGACTGTGGAACAACATTCCTTGAAAGAACTCAAGAGAAGTCTAGAAGATGTTGGTAACCTATGTTTCATCCAACCTACTTAAAATATCACTAATTTCATGCTATGATTTGGCAAGTTACAACTAGTTCACCATGGTAGGGTAAATCCATATATAAAAATTATACCTACATACATGCTGAAAATACTCTATTTTGAAGACAACCTTCCCTAATTTTACATCTAAATTATGCATATTCAAGGATAGTTCTGGCACCAAAATGATAAACTTATATGAACCAGCTAAGGTTCAGAAAATGTTTTTTTCATCTCTCTTGAAACCTTGAAAATTATCCCTATTTACTTATTAAAATAGCCTATTATATCCATGTTCAAAGATTTTTTTCTTACTTTACATATGTTATGTGCATATTTGTGTATAAGTATGAATTGATAAATGCATGCACATAAATAATAGAAATAGAAGAATACAAGGAACCTTAAATTCATTGATGTCTCATCTTTGCATTTTTCAATTACCATGGACATGAACCATTCAATAAAATGTCTCGAATAAATTTTATTTAATATTTCTCACCATCGACCCATACACCCGCAACAAATTGGGAGGATGCTATCAAATATTATGGACTCATATTTAGACCTATGAATTGAATTTTATTAAACCTTATATCACATTCATAGGTGGCTTGTTAACTATTTGAATGATGTTACATTTGACCTATTCAACTTGGCTTCAGCTAAAAGGATGTTGGCAACATCAATAAACTGGGCTCACACCTATTGATTACATTTAATTTTCAATATTTCCTCCTATTTGTATCTAGATACCATCCATGTAGGATTAGAGCATGTGAATCATTTGAGAGAATGCCTTACTGAGACTTTTACCTGGATGCCCATGAACTATTTGAAAAAATGTTTCAAAGAAATGCATTCACTTTGTTTAGCCATTGGTCTGCTTGGCAAAATGCCCCAAAGATAATTTGCACCAATTCACCCATATAACTAATATATCCTCATGATTATAAGTTAGAATTTCATCAGTACTAAACCCAAATGATGCCCTGGGTGCTTCAAGCTATACCATGTTCAATTTATTAGGTTCCATGTGCCTATTTTATTACAAATTTTCACCATTATCACAGTAATCAACTGTCTCTTGGGAATAACTACATTATTTTCTACTAGACTGGCCTATTTTTTGAGTTTGATCCAAGCATAAATATACTATCTTTGTATAGCAAAAATGACTTAGAGAGAAATGTGTCTTGAATAGACAAAGATACATTTCAATGAGTAGGAAACTAAGGGTTAAGAAATGGGACCTGAAACCAAAAATCCTAGGTTTTGGTGATACTAGTTGAGTCTCATGCACATAAAATCCTCTAGTTTGATTAGCACCACTAGTGAATTGAAATCCATTTACTCAATTATAGATGTATTCCTTTTGGAGTGCACAATGATGGCATAATTTGATGTACTTGATTATGTGATCCAAAACATGGTAATTCCTTCCCAAATCCTATCATGCAGTTTCTTTGCCTTTTGCTTGAGACTCAATTTGATTTGAATGAGGAATTATGGATATATCAACTCATACACCATGCATTTTGGATATGAAGTTCTCCAGAAGAGGAATCCCAACTAAATTTTCCTTTGGCAAGAATCTAGTATGTTTTGTCTTTATCCATTATAGCCTACAACACCTATAATATCTATAAAGACTCAAAATAAACACACACAATAGAAACAAAAAAAATTGACTACATGAGCATGAAGTTTTGACAACAAATTTCTAATATCCATGATAGATATGATTTCCTTCAAATCTTCTGAGCTGAAGTCTTTGTCATCTTCTTTTTGATTAGGTATTATCCTGTACATTTCACCAACAAATAGGATTCTACCCCATGTTTTATTCATCCTTTTCCTTGTCTTGGGGCCAGTATGACCAACAAATCCCCCAACTAGATTCGTTCTAAAATCCATCCTTTCTTACAAGAAGATATTAGTATTTGACACCTTGGCTTTGAATTTTAAACATTCGGTGGCTTTGGAATTTATTTCCTATAACAATGAGACAAAAATCTTCTAAATTTTTACCAAGTCTTCCATGTCGTATTTACATTCAAAATCAAAGTAGCAATCAAAGTATACATGAAACAAAGAAAATAGGAAATTATCAGACAAAAAAATTCCCTTTAATATGGATCAATTTGATTATCCATTTCAAAAATCCATTCAAGTTGTCATTATGTTATTCACAAATTTTTTTAACATCTTTCTTCTCCTCACATTCAATGTAGGGATGATTAAGAGAAATATGATATGTAGCTACATATAGACTTGCTAAGATGTTGTATATTTCATTCCAGTCAAGCAAAAATTTCTCCCTAAAATGTGATGATATTGAAGATCTCCTTTGTCAACAAGATAATAAATAGAAATAGAGAATGAATTTTGTAACCAGCTTTCACATTTTTCCTCATTTCTTTACCATCAATGTAGTAAAAGAATTCAGTCATATTTCTCATTACAATGGAAAAATTTGGACTATTTTAACTTGAGAAAACTAATCTCATGGTCCTTAGTGTGTGATGTCCTTAAAAAAAATTTAAAGTAACTCCAAGGGAACTTGGAAGGTGACCTTATATGCTAGTTTTTTTTAAAACTAAACTTATTGTTCTGATCATAGAGCTACTTGCACATGATACTATCTAAGAGCTTATTTCTCCTTACGTCAACACATTTCTCAACCACTAAAATATCCATTTACACCCTCAAAATGCTCAAATTGCATAAGCACACCTAATGAATAGCTCCAAAGCAAGAATGTATGCCAAATTCTTGTTGTAACTTCACCAAAACAAAAATATCTTCAAAAAAGAACACAACCACTAAAACACCTTGTGGGATCAAGAAAAAAACATGGGGAGAAGGAGAAAACACAAAAATGAACAAGATGGGTTTTATTGAAAACACACACAAAGAAAAAAGTGGAAAGAAAAAGAATGCAAGCCAAACACAACAAGGCTAAAAAAATCCATTTACTGGTTGAGCAAAGTATGAATCTTTTCAGGACAAAATTTGGCAATATGAGGACAACACACATAAAGATAAAAGTAAGAGAAACAATATATTTTTCATTGCATCAATGGAAAGGATATGAGGTGGTGGGGGGGGGGGGGGGGGGGGAGGTGGGTGGGTTGTTGTTGCGGGGGAGGAAGATAAAGTCTAGTACAAACACTTGATCTTGCATAACTAGGATGTATAAATTATTTACATTTTATTCATGAATGAAAGGGAGTTGCATTGATTTAAAACTTGAAACATGAACAAACGAGAAAATACCTTCAACATCCTCATCTCTTGGGTGATCTTGAAATTCTTCAACCATGAATGGTTGATGTGAATCTCCCATAGGCACCTCCAAATTTGAACTAGGAACTAAAACATCTTGGCATTCCAAATGGATGGAAATTTATTGTGAATTAATTCTTGTTTCCTATTTTAAAATTTTTAATGAGATAATGATAAACATTAATCCTAGCACCTTTGTGACTTATTTCATGCTCTTGAAAGGTGGCTGATTTTTTTTTTTCATGCATTCTTCCACTTGAGCTGAAATTTGGCATGCAAATTTATTTTCTTTTTACGTATGTGGCTCCATAGAAGTATTTCAAGAAATTCACTCTTTTATTATAATTAATTTTTTGAATTGGATTTTATTTGAAATATGATATGAAGAGAAAGTTATTTTTTATTTTATCATCTTCATAAACCCAATCGGCCTTTAAGGCAGGCTCATTTAAAACATTTATCTCTTTTAGTTTTTATTTTTTTTTACACCTAATGTTTCCCAAGTATGCATACTATTTTTTTAGTTGAAATATTTTCATGCTTTTAACCAAAATCATACCATGGACAAAAATATAAAAATCATAAAAGTATAAGCATGGTTGCATTATATCATTTCCAGGGATCTAATCAATGGAGTTGCCAATATTATCTTTCAAGGGAAATATTTATTTCAAATTTTAAGAATCAAAAGAGACTTTTATGATCCTAGCAAACTTTCCAAAAACTATTGGTGGAAATTTGGTTGCTTTTTGAATCTCTTGATTTTATGACTCACCTAATGAGAAGCAACATCGATTTACAAATAGTTGAAAAAATCACTAAATATATGGTGAATTGCCTCTATTTTGAGAGGGGTAGTTCCCTTGTAGGATATGATAAATTTGGGGGTTTTTATGTAATTTTTACCTAAAATCATGAAAGGAAATAAAACATTAAATAAAAATAAAAAAAGGAGAGAAACTGATAGTGGGATATAATCAGAGAACCACCAAGATAACTCAAAAATACATGGTAAAAGTGAAAATCCTTTTTCACATATGAGAATGAACATAGAAGTAATAGAGGTTTTGGGAATAAATGACATGCCTAGAAGCACAAAGTCTCCTCACAAACCTGATTACACACACTTGGTACTAGGGTTTAATGAGATTAAACATGCATAAACTCATGGATATCAAAGAAGCTTATACGAGCATTTTCAACACAAAGTTTGGATATACCACAGGTTGCATACAATCAAATTAATATATAATTTTAGTTCATCTACAAATAGAAATTTAGAATTTGTAAACAAAATACATTAAAATATATAAACACCCTAAAAGAGTCTCACTCACTTGCTTACATTTCATTGCTCTAACCTATATATAACATGTCTCCATATATAGTTGCATCTAGCTTTCTCTAAGAGTTTCAAAGAAAGAACTTTAAAAAATCTATATTTTTCCCTTTTGTACAATATTTTCCCTTTAAAATATGAAAAGCCATTCATTTGCCTCTTTTTTTTTTTGTTTTTTGTTTTAGTTAGGCAAATTTAAAATATTTGAATGAATTTTTCAATTTGAATTTACACACAATTATTAATTATAAAAATAATTAATCCATCAAATGACTAAAAAAGTATAGTAATTTAATGGCTTTAACTAACGCTAATTAATTATGAAATAATCAATAACATAATTAAGTTAATAATTTTTCTCGTTAATCCCACCACACCAAATGTGAAATAGACTCTAGTTGGGATAATAAAACATGTTGCCTTGTCCATTAGGTTATGGGGTCTTATGAAAAATTACAGAAAACATGACAAATGCAAAATGATGGGAAAATATAAAAATGAGGTATTGAAATTTGGACAACCAAATTTCACTACAATAATATGGTAAGTTGAAAAGGAAAAATATTTATTCGTGCGAAATTTTTTTAAGAATGCAAATGAAATAGAGTTACCTAAATGTATGAACATATAAGTGTAAATTATGAATAAATAGATTGGAGATCTCACATGTTCGAGAAAAAAACTCAAATAAATAGGTGTGATTGGCATGAGAGTTAGAAAGGTCACAAGAAAGAAGGAATATAAAAAATATATGGTAGATAAATATAAGATGCATTGTGGATTAGTTCACCAGAAATTGAAAAATAATTAATACCATTATAAAAAATATTAGATGTCACAAGAGTAGGATCACGTGTTTCATTTTCTTACCTAAGATGTATGATGCACAAGTATTTAGGCTCATGAGAAATATTGCATCAACCAAAAATATGCTAGTTTCCAAATTTGTATAAATGCTACATTGTGTAAGGTTTCTTACCACACATATGTTTTGTTATGCTTTTGTTCAATAATTATTTGCTGCATAAATTTGTTTTGTATTATTTTGCGTTATCCTTTATGAGTGTCTTGTTTAGTGAAAATTTATGTTTCTTACGAGCACACTCGTGTCGAGAATGATCTATGTATCATTTTTTTCAAAATTATATCCAATTATTGTCTAATTGAGTCTAATAAGCCTAATGTGAGATATTTTAAGAATACTATATTATTGTGTATCTTTGCATAGATGTTATGTATGTTTTTATCAATGTATGACACTTCTTTGGATTATATTATTTGATCAAACTGATTCTTTAGTGCAAACTAAGATGAGTAGTATAGATCTATTTAGGTCATTTGAACTTCATCATACAAGTTATGAATTGAGTTTAAAATAATTTTAAGAAACAACATTAATATTATTTATCATCTTTGAGTTGACATAAGAGTCCTAGTAAAGAGGTTTGTTGATTTTAAAAACTTGTGTTATTGTGCGACTTTCTATGTATTTAGAGTTGATTGATTGATTGGAATTTAATTCCAAAAGTCATGGAAGCTAATAAGGATTCGTTTGATAATTTTTGTGACCTAACATGTTTTCTTCCTTGTAAATGTGAATACATTTAATATTTATGACATTTAAGACTTAGGACTCAATAAAATGAATTAAATCTATTAGTGGGGTAAACACACTTTATGTAATTAGGTAGGGCTTGTGTCTATATAAGCATTCCCCTATCATGTATTAAGTATATTTTGAGTGGGAGATGAGATAGATCTTGGTTATGAAAATTTATTTGCAAAGACTTTGAGCTAGCAAAATTGAGATCTATGGATCTAATGTTTATAATGAATCTCCTTTTGAGATCATGACATGATTGCATCTTTATGCCTATTGTGTTTTTTTGTTGAAATAAAAAAATAATCTAAAATGTTTTTGTTTCATTCCATTGCAATTATTTCGTTGAGCATTTTAAGGGTTGTGTGGTCTAAGGCATTTTTTAATTGATATTCATAACTGCGACTGCATCAATATGTGAATTATTTTTACATATCTTTTATAATTTTTATAATTAATAAATAAATAAAACTAAAAATTTAGATAGGTTAAATTTTATACAAACTATATATTTTACAACTGATATTACTAATAAACTATACATTTTAATTTTATTTAAAAAATATACTATATATTGAAACACTAAAATATTGGGCAAGTAGTTGTGAAAAGACCTATCCAATTTCAAGGGAAAGATATTATAAGTTTGATACATTGAATTAGATGAATGCACTGATAATTTTATTCCACGTATTTACAAATACTAGTTGGTGGAACATATTTCCTAGATTCCCATGGCCTAATCAAATGAGATAAATACCACCCACACTACATCATTGTCTTAAGTTTATGCATGATAATGAATTACAAACCTTTTACGACACAACTTGTGAACTACCTATATGAGCTCAGATACCTCATGTGAAATCATAAAGGATATTTACAAAAGATAAAATTATTAAACATAATGTTGTATATACTACAATTTTAACATATACCATTATGGTTCCTATGACATTCGTATATAAAACATCACTTCCTAGAGATGCAACTCCAAAAAATTCACCTTTGAGGCCTATAGTACCTTATTTTCAACATATAAAAAATGAATAATAGTATTTTCATAGTCTATTTATATTGTCATGAATGATTTTAGATGTAACTATGTGTGCACTTTTTTCTGATCACACTCTGTGAACCATCTTTAGGATGAGAATGAGAATAGAATGATTAATCATTTTAGACTTAGGTCTATTTATTCAATAAATTCCATGATATTTTCTATGTTATGTATTAATTAAATATGGTATTACATGTATTGTATAATATCCATTCTCATTATTATTTACTTTGTATTTTTAGTATTATTATATTTTGTATATTTTTTTATTGTCTGACCTTTTAGAATTTTAATTAAATTCTTATTTATTTTTATTTTATATTTATTATTATTTATGTTTATAATTTTTTAGTTATTTACTTTTTTAAACTATTTTTTTAGATATGTATGAAGCTTTTTGACCAGAGCAACAACTAGTTACATCGATGGCCAAAACTAACTAATACCAACAATACGGCCACAACTGACCAATACTAGCACTACCACCAAAACTAGTGAATACCAATAATACCACCACAACCAACCAATACCAACACTACTACCACAAACTATGAATACCAATAATACCACCATAATTGGTGAATACCACAAATATGGCCACAACTGACCAATACGAGTGAAACAACCACAACCAACTTTTTAATACCTTCGATATTTGACCCTAGATGGTGCATATAACAACCAAGTTGATTTACCAATGCATCCCTATCTCATTGGTACTTTTTAAAAACTATTATTAACTTAATTTTATGGAATATATTCCCCTCTCATCTTAACATTGATTGAATAAATAGACCTAAGTCTAAAATTATTAATCATTTTAATCTCATTATTATTTTGATGATGGCTCATAGTGTTTGAATTAAAACATTGACTAAAAAATACACACATAGTTACATTCATAATCATTTGCGACAATCCGAAGAATGGTTTACATCCTCTTACACTAGATCATATCCAAACATTTGATTCAACTATAATTTCACCATGAAATATTCTTATAAGTACTTTTAAAGATGTTTAAAACATCTCCTTGATCCCACCATCATTAAATTATTCTCTCTAGGATGATGATTTTAGTTCTTTTACATATTGTGACTAATTTTTTGATATTTCAAGTAACACATCTGACTCTCCTACTCCTAGATTTTACTTTATAGATTGGATCATCAATTAGATATGATAACCTACCTCTTATGCTTCATTTATATCTCACCATGTACTATACACATCTCATTTATTCTATATTTTATCCATTTCATGTCTTCCTCCCTTGATTTTGATTGAATAATACCTTGGAAATTTTATTTTATTTTAACACAACACTCTTTTAGCCACTACGACATCATAGAATCATACTAAAATAGGTTTATGCATATGGTCATGTTTTTTACATTGCACTTCACTAAGGAGAGAAGGCAAATCTATCACTTAAAAATTCACGTGTATGCATAAGATAATTACATTTACTTTGATTCTATCTGTGCATAATAGATATCTATAAATAATCAATAGGTAATCTGAGTCAGCTAATATTTCACACACCTTTCTTGTCTAATATTTAATTATTAGGTCAAATAGTGAAAATAATATGAAACAGAATATTCTACTCATTTATTTCACATTAAAATTTTAAAATGTTATATGACATCTAAAAACATACTTTCAGAATTAAAATACATAATCTAAATTGTAGTACATTTTGAATACAAATGATGAATCTCAAAACAAGCTTAATAATTGAAAAGGTACCCATTCATTGTTATACTAGATCTTTCAAAAGAATATTCTTTAATTTCTTTTGAAATGTTGATGTAATTATTTCAGAGTATAAATAAATAAATTTGAAATAAACTTTTATTATCACTTTCAAATGACTATTCAAATTCTATATTAAAATATTATAACCATATTTATTAAAGTTTTATCTTCTTTATCATTTCATTATCTTTAACTTATTATAAATATTTTTTATTATATATATTATTTTACTCAAAACATTTAAAATTCTAAATTTATTATGTAAAAAATATTTATCTTACAATATTTTATATCATCCATTTTACCTAAAATTACATTAGAATATTTTCTTTAATGTTCATTTCAATTAAAAATAGCACTATTATGACTATCCTCTATTAATTTAGTGTTATGAGTTTCATACATTTATTGTTTCTTAATAAACTTCTAACAGTTTAAAGTTTCTTAATAAACTTCTAACAGTTTAAAATTTCTTAATAAACTTCTAACAATGTAAAACATTTTCAAGATTTACCTGCAAGTAACCCATCACGGTAATGTAGAAATGAAATTTACTTTATATATTTGATTTCACTCATATAATAATAAAATTTACCTATAATCCTTGATATAGGTACATCTTTTGAACAAATCAACTCATTATTAATTGACATTTTTATTTGCGTTTTCACATGTGAAAATATTATTACTAAATTTTTTTAAAAATTTTCTTAATCATTGAAAAAGACATTTTTTCCTATGTCAATGGCCTTAATATTGTCCCTAATATGTTTGTATTTAATAATTTTTATTATGTCGATGGCCTTCATATTACCTCTTATATATTTAGATTTAATAATTAATAAATACTCAATTTTATATATATATATATATATATATATATATATATATATATATATAATTTATTCACTTAATTATATTATTTAAATAAAAAAAAATTCTTTAAATTTTCTTAATTGTCGATATAAATGTTTTAATTTATATCAAAAGTCTTAATATTCTCCCTAATATACTTAGATTTAATAATTATGAATAAATATTTTATTTTTTTAATGAATTTTTTTAATCATGTGAGATATAACTTTATTATTTATTTTAATCATATAGTTTAGCATCCTTAACATTGATATTGGATTGTTATTTCCAATCTTATTAGTTTTTATAGATACTTAATTTCCTAACATTTCTTCAATATTATTTTTATCTCAATTAAATATTGTATACTAAAAATATGGTTGTATCATGTATTTATTTTACTATTTTAAATATAATTTAAGTATTAAATATTAAATATAATTTTCCTACTTTAATATAATAAAAATTAATAATTTTTTTTAATTTTTTTTATCTCTTTATTTAATCATATAAAATTAAAAGATGGCATAGAAAATAGAAAAAATATTTTATTTTTATAAAAAATTGAAGGAAACAATTCATTTTATAAATAAAATAATAGTTTATAATATCATTTATAATGTTTAATTAGAACGCTATTAATTAAATTAAGAAAAAATAGATGTACATTAAAATGATTCTTTATCAAAAGAATAATATCAATTGATTAAATATAAGATTTTGGCTTCTACCATTTTGAAGTACTATGTTTCTCTCAGCAACTCTTTAATCAATTCCTTATAAAAATAAGAATGTTCTTGGAAACGAAATTGATTAAAAGTTTATTGCACAAAGAACTAGTGTAATTATTCTAAAATTCGTTGCCTTCTCGACCTCAATATTTATTGTGTGTATATGGGCAAGTATAACTTTTGAAAAAATAAAATAAAATAAAATAATACTCACTTTTTTATTTACATATAAATTCTATTTGAAGTAGTATTTTTTTGTTTTAAATTAGATTAAATTTAAAATAATAATATATATTTAATGACAAAATATTTATGATTATTTATTTTTGTTGTTGTAAAAAAGGTCTAAGTTCATTCCTTAATGTGTTGATATTACTTAAATAATAATAAAAAACAAATAATACAATCGAATAATAAGTTTTAAAAAAATTCACTATATAAATAACTAGACAAGTAATAAATTATAAAAGTTTTTACTATACTTTTAATGATTAAATGTTGATATTTCTTAAATAATAAAAAAAATACATAATACAACTTAGACATGTGATAAGTCTTAAAAGTTTTACTACACAAACATTTAAACAATTGACAAGATTAAAATATTTTTATTATATTTTTAATAATTTCTTGTTTTAAATTCATCTTTTATATTAGATTTCACAACCAAAATTTATTTTTTATTTTAAGAAGTTTCATAAATATTTATATCAATATTATATTTTCAAAATCTAATATTTTAACACTCACATTAAACCTACGTACTCTTTTAAAAATTATCCTTCATATTAAATTCCACAATAAAAAATTACTTGTTTTATTTCAAAATATTTCATAAATATTTATATCCAATACCAAATACTTTATCACTCAAACTAATCCCTCTCATTGTATTTTCTTAATTCAAATTAAAATATTTTTTTTAAACATATTTCATTTATATTATTTTATTAGCTTAAAGATTCCATTAATATTGTCTCTCATTTAATTTTATGAAATCTAATTTTATCTTCTATAAATTATATATCCTACATGCTTGCGCATACTATTGTCATCAACCAATCCAAGTTGTTTTCAAATAATATGGGGCCTTTTAATTTTGACCCACCAAAATAATAAATATCTTTTTAAGGTTTGAAATCTAAAATTTAATTTTAGATAGACCCCTTGATATTTTGTGTGTATAATTTAAATTCAATTTTTATTTGTCCTAAGTTTCATGTATATTTATATTAAATTAATTTAAATAAAGGATGAAAAAAGTAATATGAATGGGTCTTGGGGTATATATATAAAGTGTGTGTGTAAGAATTTTAGTTTCAATTTTATTTTTGTATTATCAGTTTAAGGTAATTAATATTATTTTTTTTAATCATGTTTTTGTTATTTTTACGTGTTTGATTTTAGATGTTTGCTTATATTCAAATGATTCAAGATGGTGTTGTTGCTTCCATCCATAAAATGAGAAAAATATATATGGCTCTTGATCCACAATATGGATTTAATTTATTAAGAAGATCATTTAGTTATTTTCTACTATACCAAATTGATGTAGAAAAATAGGCCTACTTTTTATAGGTCATAACTTTTGACTCATAACTCCATTTGAGCTCTTCCATATGTCAAAATGATCGTATCAAAAATTTTAATTCTATCCTAAGCTTCTCTATCCATTTATATTTGATTTCAATATTTTTCAGAGGCCAAACGTGATCATACGAGGGTCTGAAATTAAGGTTTAATAATATTTTTAGAATTTTCTATTTTTAGAAATTGCATATTTTTAGAACTAGAAGTCAACTTCAGTTGCATTTCATTCCATAGGCTAATTTTATTATTTAGGTTATTTCAAAATAAAATTAGAGCCATGTGTGCTTGTATCCGAAACTTACAATAAATAATCACTGCTAAAAATAGACATTTTTTTAAGATTTTAGTTGTTTTCAAAATTTGTATGTAAACTCTAATTTCCAAGTTTAAGCTTATTTAAGCATGGTTTGGGTTTGTAATTATTTCAAGTATTCAATACGAATCAATTTTGAATATTGTTTCAAAATCTTGACCTATTGGTAATTTTCTTGTTCTTGTTAGTTTTCGGATTCATTACAAATTATGTAAATCATATATGAAAAATACTAGTAAGACATATGTTCAAGCTTATTCATGTAATATAAAATTTTATTAAGTTGTAGTGGCAAAATCAATATACGAGTGGTCCAAACATTCTTGTATTCATGAAGTCAACAACATGTACTTTTAAATCCAAGGGTTTCATAAAAAATTATAAAACTTCCATTATTTTAAGGTGGAGGTTACATAATCATCAATATTTATATTTAGGGTCTCTACATGCAGTGGTTTTGAAGCTCCCTAATAGTTTTGAAACCACTAGTTTCTTAAAACATTAGTTCTAGCACCAAAAAAACTTAGGTAGAGGAATATTTGAAAATCCTTCCTCTTATTGGAGATGATTTATTTTAATTATTTGAAAGGTTTTAAGGTGGAAACAGATAAATATAGTCTCTGTTGAAGGCAAAAAACATCATAAAATCTAGTCATAAGTCATCAATATATATTCACATTTCTATATTTTATAATTTTGGGTCCATATTAATGTTATCTCATTATTTATTAGCTATGACGGGTTGTTCCAGTTATGTTGGATCATTGTGAAGTGTATAAGAAATGTAAAATAATGCTATGTGAAATCCTTAGATAGTGTGCTAGTGGAAGCTCTAACCATGAAGGCCACATTTGGTAATAATTTCTATAATTATTGAATTGCATAGTGGAATGGGAGAGAAATTACCTCACCCACTAGAATTTTTACAAAATTGGATTTATCTAGATCAAATAATGTGTTCATACTACACTTCAATTTTATTTTTAATATGTTGTATATTTCATTTCCAACACTTTTTTATCCCAATTTTAACATTAAAAGTAGTCTAGAATAGTCATATTTTAATAATATGTTCAACTATGAGTATACGATACATGTTAGTAATGTTTAATGTGTAATATACACCTAATTTATGGATCATATTTTAATAAGATATTTTTTAATATCATTTTTAGGCATTTTTTGTGGTGTTGTTTTTCTGACTCTATTGTAGTATATGCCCATCACTAGAGCAAGTAGTGATAGTGGTCATAGAGGTCATAGTTATCTTTAAAGTATATAGTTCCACAATGATGTGAAATTAAGAGATTATAAGTATGGTTCATTTTGATGAAAAATATGCCCATACAACATAAGAGAAATTTCATGAAACTGAAGAAGTAGGTAAAATCTCTATTTATATGAGCAAACTTGATCAATTGGAGTCCATCATGTGAATTATCATGGAGAAGCTTGGTGTTTCTATAAAGACATTGAAATAAAGTAAGGAGGATGATCTCAAGCATGAGAATATGGAAGAACAATCTCATATGAATAAATATTCACCTCCATTCAAGGCTAAGGAAAAAATAGAAATTAAATAATATGGAGATGTTAATGTAGGGAGGATAGACTATTGTCTAGAAAATAAATATATATATTTCAATTAGCATAAGATTTATGAGAGCAAATATTTTTTTGTGCAAGGTTAAAACTAACCATTTATGCATAAACTTTATTTGGAAGCTATGTTGATGCCTTGGTTGTGAAGAAGATTCCTTGTATTACTAATTTGGATTAATTTAAGATGATAATCAATAAAAACATTTCATCCTCTTAGTTAACTAGGATAGAGGTCCTTGTATTGAAAATATCTTAGGCAAAATGAAGGCCAAAGCATGTAAGATTACACTAGTGATTTTGGCAAGAAGGTTGTCCAATGGGAAAATATATAGTGAAATGTGACTTCTTCATGAAGTATGTTTTTGGAATTCATAAGCATTTGAGAAAACATATCCTCTTGGTGAAGCCTACAAATTTATATGAATTTTTTTCTCAAGATCACTACTTCTAGATAGACAAGAAGAAGAAGGTTCCATATGCCTCTCAAAGCACTCCAAAGCAATATTGTGGTCTAAGAAAAAGGGTAAAGTAAAAGGTAACAATAATTCTACTTATATTTCTAAGAAGAATACTAGAAGTAACTCTTGTCATTCTGATGTTGATTTTCATTTTAAGGAATGTTTTTTTTAAGTTACATCTGTAATTGCATCCGTTCAAGAATGACAAGAACAAGAAGAATATGTTCTCTCTAAAAGGTGATTACACTAGTTGTATGTCTCATGTGGATGACAATTTTTTATACCTTTATAAATAAAGAGGTCTATTTGGGTAGTATTTGTGAGACCCCTATTTTCACAATGCTTAGTTTTAAATAGTTTGTGTTGTACAAACATAATGTTAAGACATGCTTTATATATTATTGAGACATGATATGTTATTCTTCCCTTATGTCTAAGATAGATTCTATATATATTATGTGAAGATATTTATTTATTATGAAAGAACAACATATTATTATATTCATGGTGATGTCAGTATACTTACACTATTTTGGCTGTCAATAATGATGAATATTATTTTTTTACTACTAGAGATATTGTTATTAAGCATATACTTAATTATACATATGTTTAGATTCAATTGATATTAGTTTATTACCATTTATATGTGATATATTGGATATATAATGTGTATTTTGTGTTGATTTAGATCACTTATATTGTTTACTTTCTACAACTCTTAATATCTAGGGTAGAGAATTTTATGTACACAATATTGTGTAGATGATAGGGGAGGCTAATGGGAGAACAAAGACTACGTCAAGAATGAGCACATCATTGGTAGAGTAGTCACATTTTTACCTCAACCTTTTGTGATGTAAACCACTCCTTGTATCATTTATAGACTTATTTGGAATTGAAGACTTCCTTAACAATCCTAACACTATTCACCCACTTGGTTACCATCACACCTTTTATTCTAAACCTTAGAAGTTTTATTCACCTTTTATTTCATTTTTTAAATGTTTTTGTTAGCTACAAAAGTGGCCCCATTTGACCCAAAACTCAAATGGAATGGAATATCCAACTTTGGAGGGGGACATAATTTTTTTTAGATATTATATGTTGATTTTTATGTCCTTGGACAAATAGAGATGTTGGAGATTATTTCTAGGAACCAAAGAGGAATTTTAAGGTAGCCTATGTGCCCATTTATGACATTGGATATTGAGTTAACTAATTAGGTATGGAATTTATTTCCCACATGGGTTTTTAATTGAATTTATGGATAGGGGAGACATTTTGAACTTAAGCCAAAGGATGGGAAGGGACACATGTTAGCTTCCCATTATATTTTAGAGGAGAGATTTTAGCCTATATGAAGAAGGAAATACTACCTTGAGATTACTTGAATCATTTTTAATTTTGAAAATTGGAAGTGGAGGAGAGAAAGATAAAGAAGAGGAGTTTAAAGGAAGATCTTAGAGAAGGAGGATCATATCTATTTCCCAAGGCTTGTAGGTGACATTATTTAATTGATCCAAGAGTGGAGACAAGGTAGGTTTTCATGCCCTAATTGATATAATTTTAAATTAAGTTAAAATTACCTCTTTGAATTACTATAATTGTAGTTTTCAAGAGGTGTAAGGATATTTGGATTAGCATATCTCTTGCTTGTATACCCATGGTTATGGAAATGGCCACAATGTGTGTTGTAATCCCTATTCAATCCTGGAGATATAACATCTATCCTAAATTTATGGTTATTTTAATGCCTTTGTATTGACTTAAAATGGAAAAATTATGAAACAATTTTTTTGAATTTGAGTGCTTATTGTGCCCTCATACGTAGTGATAGTAACTGTTGCAACTAGGTTCCTATGCCTTTTTATATGGCTATCCCTTATGTATTGGTAGTGGTTGTTGGAACCAAAATTATTATGCCCTCTTACATGGTATTTGGCATGGTATTCATTTCTTACACATGAAAAATATATGCTTAGATTAAGATGATTATTTTATTCATGGTGACGTCAATTTACTTACGTTATTATGGTTGTCCATAATGACATGTATTATTTAATTACTACTAGAGTTATTGTTCTTAATCATATATTTGGCTATAAAAATGTTTATATGATTAGTATTAGTTTATTACCATTGAGATGTGATTCCTTGGATATGTCATGTGTATTTTGTATTAATTGAGATCACTTGTATTATTTAAATTATGAAGCATTGGCCATCTAGGGTAGGGAATTTTATTTCTAAAATGTTGTGTAAGTGATAGGATAATTGGATGAGGGAACTAGGACTATTTTGGGCATGACCACATCATTGGGAAAGTGATGGCATGTTTATCTGACCCTTTAGTGATCTAAAAAATTATTTGTATGATTTTTGGACTTAGTTGGAAGTGTAGACTTCTTTAACCCTCCTAACACTATCCACCCCATTGGTTACTATTTACACATTTTATTTTAAACCTAAGGATTATTATTCACCTTGTGTTGAATTATTTAATCCACTTAAGTGGCCCCCTTTGACCCAAAACTCGGATGGATTGGAAGATTCAACTTTGGAGGGTAACCTTAAAGTGGTTTTTAGATATTTTGTGTTAAGTTTTATGTCATTAGACCAATAAGTATGTTGGAGAGTCTTTTTATGATCCAAAGAGGAATTTTGAGGTAATACATGTGCCAATTTATAGCATGGGATAGTGGGTTAATTAATGAGGTATGGACTTGCTTCCACATGGGCTTGTAATTGAAGCTATGGAGAGGGGAGATTTTTTGACCTTGAGCTAAAGGATGGGAATGAACACATTCCACCTTCCCATTGAATTTTATAAAAAAGAGTTTAGCCTAAATGAGGAAGGAAATCCTTGCTTTAGAGGAATTTTTAAATTTGAAAAATTAGAAGTGGAGGAGAGAGAAAGAAGAGGAAGAGTTTAGAGTAATAACTTAGAGGAGGAGGATAGTTATTTCCCAAAGCTTGTAGGTCATGTTATTAAGTGGATCCAAGAGGGGAGGCAATGTAGGTTTTTATTCCTCAATTGCTTTAATTTTAAATTATATTAAAATTTCCTCTCTCCCTTACTATAATTATAGTTTTCAAGATGTTTAAATCCATTTGGCCTACTTTCATTCTTTCTTATATTTCCATGGTTGTGCTAATGGCCACCATATGCATTTTAATTCCCATTTAATCTTGGAGATGTGACATCCATCCTAAATTATTGGTTTTTATATATTTTTTTTCTTGAATTAAAATTGAAAATTCATGCTTCTTAAATTTATTTTAATTTACGTACTTTTTGTGCACTCTTTGTAGTTATAGAATATGGTGGAAATAGGTTCTTATGCCCTTCTATATGGTTATTCCTTTCATATTGGTAGTGGTTAGTGGAGCCAAAATTCCAATTCCCTCATGTGTGGTATTTGGCTTGATCAATTATGCATATGATCTCCCATGGAAAAGAGATGGTATAATAAGGGTGATGCATCCCCACTTTGATCTTCTCCTTTGACATACGTTTTTGGTATTGGAAACATAGCATGGATGATTTGTTATAATTTTTTGTTTTATATTGTGTTTTCATTTTTTTTATGTGGGTTTTGGGTTATGAAAGCCTTTTATATGTAGAGGAACTTGTAGCCTCCTAGCTATGTTTCCTAGTGAGTGTTCCTTATCAAGCCTTAGTTACCATCTAAACGTTATTTTATAAACTTGTCCACCTTAAACCATGATGCAATTAAGCTTTTAGATTTTAATCTTAAGATTTATGGTTCTTATGGAATCCACTTGATGATGGTAAAATGATGGGAGGTGAGCTCTTCCTTCACTTGGTCTTGTGGTTGCCAGTGGAGTTTAGTGTTAAATTATCAATAAAAGTGAAATTTCAATTATAATGTACATAATGTGAACCAATGTTTGTTTTCCATTTGTAGACCTCATTGGAGAGAAGGAAAAGGAATGCATCAAATGATTTTTTTTGAAATGAAATATTTAATTTTTAAAATTATAAAATAGATGACATGTTTTTATATTTAATTATGTGTCATTAAATAAAAAATAAATGAAAATGAGTTATTATGCTTCATTTTTAGTTTGTCATTGAGTCTATTGAAGTCCCTTGTATGCAAACACTTTTTATGCAATTTTAAATTTACATAAATAAATTTTATTATAAATTATAATTACTTAGGATTTCATAGTGATTTACAAAATATTTTTGTGTTATTGTTTCAAATTTATGAATTTTTATGCTTCAACCACTAAAAATAGAGCTCTCATTTGAGAAGATCCTAAAATTTGCCTAGTTTATTTACATGGTTATCAATGTATAAAAAATATCCAAATGATTTTACTAAAATTATATGCATTTTATGATCTTGATGCAATTTCTTTCATATTTTTTGGGTCTATGGTTTTCCTAGTATGAATTTTTAAAGTTTATAACTTTGTAGGGAAATTTGCTTGTTTGACAAGCTCTTTGGAAGGTCACTGCTCCCTTTTTGTAAGGTAACTAATGTTTGACCATAGTCACCCATGTGACCATGTGGTAAGGGTTGAAATACTACCTTATGGGACTAGCATTTAGTTATCATAATTTTTGACCTTCGAACCAAAGTTTAAAAGCATTCACATCAACACATATTTTAAAAAGGAAAGGAGATGGTCAACCATGATTGATTGTTGCCCTTTTTCACTTTATATGTTTAGAAAAAAAACTAACCAAAATTTTTTATTATTAAATTATATTTTGTTTATTATTAAATTTTATAATACTTTACTAAACCATGTATTTTATAGTAAATCAGCTTTTAATTTATCATTCAATATTAATTTATTAATATTAAAACCTTGGATTTTGTAAAGTTGGAAGTTGTAACTAAAATTTAATAAAATGAGAACTTTTTACAATAATTATACCTAAATTATTCCTAAGGAAAAGACCCAATGGTTGGATCTAGGGGAACCCAAATGAGAACCCCCCTCCCCTTAATTTATTTTTTTCTTCCTGCATGGAATGGTTTCAATTCTTAGAAGTTTATAATTTTTGAGATCAAATGATTTTGTCCTCAAGAGATCAGTTCAAATATTTTGTCATTTTTAGGATCCTTAAAGCTTCAGATTAGGTTGACCTAAAATAGACTCCACCTATTTTATATCCTCTATCATAAATCACAAAATTTAAAATGCAAAACTATGTTTTTCTAATATTTTCACTGTAAAACCTTATTGGTGACCATTAATGGTTTTGGTAGATTTATGAATCTCTTGAGACATACTTGGAAATCATGGGATACTAAGATCTCCTAGCATATTTTCATCAAATTGGGTAACTAAAATATGATCTCGTGCTTATTTTTATCATACTATAAAATTGAAAATGAAATAAATAGTTTTGACCAAAAGTTGATACACTCCATTAATGGTAGTCATCTAGGGTTAGGGAAGGAACAATGGATGAATATGGAAAAATTTTACTCAACACCTCATCCATCTTTAAATAATGTTAGTTTTAAACTCAATGATGAATTAAATACATTATGAACTTCCTAATGATATTTATGGCATATTTTTATTTGACTAGATTTTAATGTCAAGGTTGGTTTGATCTATTGATGGAGATAGGTTGCTCCAATCTCAATGGGATTAATTGAGATATTTTAGACATATTTTAAGGTCCTATGGAGACTAAATTATATTTATTTAATCAAATTATTTTAAATCAAGTTAACTATAAGTTAGACTTTATTTTTAACTTAAGTACAAACCAAGCCATGTGATTGGCCAAAATCACTCAAAATTCTCTTTGAACACCATTTTGAGTTAGAATGTCTCATTCAAGCCAGTGGTTAATTGAACCCATATCCATTTATTTGTATGTCCCTTTTAGTCCTTAGGTCTATGGGGGCCATTAGGACCTCTTAAAGAGTTTTAATCTTGTGAGAGAGCATGTAGGTTGATTAAATTAAATGGGACCTATAAGATCGCATAGTGACCATGTATTTAATTGTGAATTGACTCCATGCCATTTGGGAATGAACATTTTTTATATGATTAAGTGTCTCATTCCATGGATATGGTGATCCAATGTGTAATGTAGTTATACGGAATGTGTGTTGCACACTTTTGAAAAAATAATTAGTTTATTTTTGTGTGTGTTTATATATTGTTAGTTTCTTAGTTTCTAGGAATGACATTTTAGTATCATAGCATGATTAAAACACCAAAATCTCTAGGGATCATTTATCTATACCATTTATTCTACATTTAATTGATGTGTATGCTTTTTGGTTATTACACCTCATTGAGGAGGTAATAAAATCACACATTAAGAGTTCCTTAGGATATGGACTCTCTAGTTAAGTAATAAATACTTGGCTTATTATTTTGGTCTCCACACTTAAGATACTCATGTTAGGATTTGTTTTACATACATATATCTAGTTTAAATATGAGTTTTGATGAAGGCTTGTAATGAGGTTGTAACTAGGTGTTAGGAAGTTAAATTTTCATGAGGAGCAAGTGACTATTAGCTCACAAGTGACTTATTGTGTGCTAGGTCAATGGGACGTTCCCATGACTATTGTCATACACATATTTACTTATAAGACTTATTAGATGATTTATTTGATATATTTATCTCAGTTATTTAGATAATGGATATTGATCTCTACTAGACAATAGAGTGTCTTATATGTTTGGGGTCTAGATGGACCTTTCTAGGTTCAATGACCCCATGTCAAGAAAATGTTTCCTTGCCACTCAAGTGTAGTGTGATAGAGGGTTACTTGATTTTTATCTCACATTGAGTGATTATATTTAAATTAATTTGGAATCATTATAGTAAGCAATCATAATACATCCTTAAATTATAGTGTATTTAGGGATATGTGTGGCTAACTTGTGGCCTACATACCTTATATATTATATTATTGCATTTATCTATATTCTTAGTATGTTTGGCATATGATATAATCATGGCTAAGTAAAATATATATAATAGGTATTGGTCATTATATTAAGATCATATTGTGAATTATGATCTTATTGCATTATTGTGGAGGTCATACCTCAAAATGGCTCAGTCATAATTAGCATGTTTTCTTCTATTTTATCAACTATCATTATAGATTTGACTATTATACTCTTAATTTTGTGATATATTATTTCATTATTATGAAATATCTAAGTAATTTCATAACAAACGGTATAAGATCATCGATTTGGGTTAGTTTTTATGGCATTGTTTCTTTTAGATTTAGTGTTGTAATAATCTAAAGAGATAGAGGATTGAAAAACATAACTTTCAATCTATGAATAATTTAATTTTTCCACCAATATAGTATTGTTTGAATAATTTTTTTTTAACTCTAGAATTTTTTTCATACCCTTTTGCAAATTAGAATTATTTGGATTCATCTTAGTGAGATGATTTCAATGGTATAATATACTAGTACAATTTTTTTGGGTTTGAAACCCTCCATATTAGGGTTTATGTATGGTTGGTACTAACACTAATATACTTGAGAAAGGTCAAGACACTCCAAAAACTACTCACAAGGATGTCATGGAGTCTAGAATATTAGATTTGTTAGTTTTTTAGGCATTTTAACAAATTCATTCATAGAAATAAAGAATGTTAAAGAAGGATGATTTTGATGTAGTAAATTGGGAAATAGATTCTATGAAGGATCAATTTTCAATGATGAGTGATCAATTGACTCTATTTCATCTCAAATTATGCTAAATAGTCCTCCACCACTCCATTTGAATTCGCCCACTCAAGACAATCACAACTCCAATATTCTTTCAAGTAACATGCTAAAAAAAGTGGAAGTGCACAAGTTTGATGGTAAGTATTCACTCACTTGAATCAATTAAATAAAATGTTTATTTGAGCTACAACAGACCCCATGGGTGAAAAATGTGATCATGACATCTCTCTATTAGGAACTTAAGAGGTTAATTTGTTATCAAAATAAGGGCACTCTTGTTATTTTTTTGATGTTTACATAGGAGCTACAAATAAACTATTACAAAAATGTCTTAAAAAATACAACAATCAGTTAGAAAAGTTGTGATAGACAAGTATTGTTAAGGATTATATTCAATAATTCTAAAATCTATCCTTATGTGTGGATGACATCAATGAGAATAACTTGATTGACATATTCTTGAGGTGGGGAGGCTCAAGGATAGATTCTAACTTAAGGTTCATATGTTTAAACAATCATCTAATTCTAGAGCCATACCATTCATGTGCTAGGCAGACTAAAAATATTTAGTCCACACAATTTGATAAAACCATCATTTCTTCAACCTATAAAATTTATCCCTCAAAAAATTGAAGAGAGATAGTCAAAAGGGTTATATTTTGGTTGTGATAGCAAGTCGAGCAAAGGATATAAATGTGTCAAAAATAATATGTTCTACAATGAAGGTGCTAATGAAGATGAAGAAGATGATGAGGCCTCAGGTGACGGTATGGAAGATCTAGAGGAGGAATGTAAATATTCTCACCCTACTATCTCTTGTTATGCCCTTTTAGGTATTAATATTCCTCAAACCCTTAAGGGGGTAGGCTTCCTCAAGAAAAAAAAAAGGTGACATTGTTTATTTTTTTAAGAAGTACACATAATTTCATAAAAAATAAGTTGGTTACTCATTTGAACTATTTTATTCATCCATATCTAGAATTTTAAGGCATGATTGTAGATTGTGGCATAGTCAACTATTCTATAAAATTCCATGCTTTTAACATTTCCACAGGGGACTAACTACTTATTTATCCTATGTTTGTTATTCCCATCAATGGGGATAACATTGTTATGAGAGTATAGTGGCTCATGACTTTGGGAATAATAGATATGAATTTCTAGGAATTGTTCATACACTTTAATTCTAAAGCTAGGAAATTCAAACTACATAAATTATGGGAAACCTCCCCCAATTGGTTAGTTCAAATCAAATGATAAATATTCTTAAAAAATGGAGATGAAGGATTTGAAACATGATTGTTTTCCATAGAATTTCATCCAACACATGTGTACAAAACTTGATTTACAAATGAATATTGATTATCATCCCATAATTTTTGGTACATTAACAAAGCCCTACAACCAAGTAGATAACATGATCATGCCATAAGAATGACTCAAAGTAGCACACCACTAAACATCATACAATATAGGTATCCATATGCTCAGAAAAGTGAAATTGAAAAATGGTGCATGAGATGGTAGAGGAAGGTATTATTTGACATAGCCAAAGTGAATATTTTTCCCCATTGGTCATAGTGTAGAAGAATTATGACACTTGGAGGATTTTCCTTGACTATAGAGAACTTAACAAGTATTCCATTAAAGATAAGTTCCCTATTCTAGTCATTGATGATTTTTTATATGAATTACATGGTGATGTTTATTTTACCGAATTAGCTATTCATTTTGGGTATGATAAAATTTATATCAAATATAAGGATATCAATAAAACAAATTTTTAAAACTCATTGAGACCATTATGAGTTTATGGTCATCCTTTTTAATCTCACAAATGCATTATCTACATTTCATGGTTTGATGACTATTGTTTTTAAAACGTTTTTTAGGAATTTCATGTTGATGTTTTTTTATGACATTCTGAACAATAGTAAAACTTAGGAAACACATTTGAATCAAGTGAAATAGGTATTAGTAGTTTTTTAACACAATATTTATGCAAAAACTTCCAAATGTGATTTTTGCATCCATGATAT
This sequence comes from Torreya grandis, assembly GCA_037957365.1. NCBI lineage: Eukaryota > Viridiplantae > Streptophyta > Pinopsida > Cupressales > Taxaceae > Torreya > Torreya grandis. The sequence goes on along the minus strand of JARHVA010003685.1, from coordinate 592,323 downwards.
GGAGTACTTGGGTCATTTTATTTCACATGATGGATTCAAGGTCAACCCTAATAAATCAATGATATGATTGAGTGGAAAGTTATAGAGACCCTCAAGAACCTTCATGGATTTTTTAGGCTAACAAGGTACTATCATATATTTTTAAAAAATTATGGTAGTATATCAGCTCCACTCATAGCCTTTTTGAATAAATATTTCTTCAATTAGATTGAACCAACTACTAAGGCATTTGAGAATTAGAAAGAGGCTATGTGCACCACTCCATTTTTAGTGAGTACTGATTTTTACAAAAAAATTGTTGTTGAATGTGATGCATCAAGACATGTCATGGGGTTAATATTCATGTAAGAAGGAATAACCATTGCATTCAAGATTCATCATCTTAAGGGAAAAAATAAGATTAAGCTAATCTTGAGAAAGTGATGATGGATATTATTCATGCATTCAAGCAATTGAGACCTTATCTCATGGGTAGACACTTTCAGGTAAAGACTAATCATGGTAGTCTAAAATAATTTTTGGAATAATGATTGTCATGAAAAGAGAAATAAAAATGGGTGACTTAAATATTGGGATATGACTTTGAAATGGTATATAAGAAATGAAAAGATAATGTGGTAGTAGATGCACTTTATAGGAGGGATGGAACATTTTAAACACTATTATGTGCAGTTAACATTTATCAAGAATATTGATTAGAAGAATAAGATCAGAATGAGAGAATGACAAGGATATACAAGTCCTGATTCAGAATCTTTGGCATGGTTTAGGTGTTTCTAAAAACTTTGAGTCGAAATGGAACATATTATGGTATAAATATAGATTATACATATGTAAGGAGTTTGTCCTCAAACACAATAACTTTCAAGGGCATCATACATCTCCAATAGTGGGGCATTCATTAGTTTTGAATACATATCATCACATCAATCAAGAATAATTTCAGGATCAACTCAAGGAGATATACAAAAATTTGTGGCAGGATGCATGGTTTTTTAGAAAAATAAAGGAGAAAAAATTAAGATGCCAAGTTTATCGCAACCATTATCCATCCCTGACCAACGGTGGGAAGAGGTTTTCATGGATTTAATTATGGGATTGTTGAGATCAGAAGGTAAAATTTTGTCATGGTGGTTTTGGAAAAGCTCACAAAATATGCTCTTTTTTGTTCCTTGTCACAACCATTTGTCATTAGTATAATAGTTTTTTATTTTATAAATACATTTCAAAAGTTTCATGGTATCCCAACAATTATTTTAAGTGGTCATGATCCTATTTTCACTAGTATCTTTTAGACTAATTTATTTGTAAGTTTTGGTATTCATTTGGTTCATAGTTGGTATTATCATCCTCAATATGATGGTTAAATAAATATTATAAATAAATTCCTATAAGGGTATCTCAGTTGTTTTACATTAGATAAAAAAGAATGTTGAGTGCATTGGTTGCCACTAGTAGAATGGTGGTATAACACTTCATTCCATAACTTTTCTAAAATGTCTCCTTTTGTGGCACTTTATGTATATCACCACACATCCATCACTTCATATTGTAAGGTGAAACCTAAAGTTTGGGTTGTTGAGGAATACATTCAACATAAACAAGAGGTATTAGTTGGTTTAAGGGATAATTTAGCAATAACAGAAAATAGAATGAAGCACAAAGATGATCAAAACCATAGTGAAAGGTACTTTAATATCGATGATTTGGTATTTATGTGATTGAATCTAGAAAATCATATGTATTCAAATCAACAAAAAAATGATAAAAAAATATTTATCCAAACTATTATGGTGCTTATCAAATTGGCAGTGTGGTATATAGCTGGATCTAGCCCAATCCACTTACATACATCTTATATTTCATATATTTTACCTCTAAAAGGTCATTGTATAGATATTTTATACCCAAGCTACGTTACCTAAATTATATGAATAATTTAGATTCATTTTGGAACCTGAGGAGATACTTCACACATAAAAAAAGATACAAACAAGAGAGATTAAGGAGTATTTGATCAAGTGGAAGAGTTTGATTTGTGAAGATGAAACATGGGAGGATGAATATTTCTTAAAACAACATCCAAAGTTGATTAAAAATATAGTGAAATGTTTTTTCAAAGGAGAGGGGCATGCTACATCCTTAACCTATAGTGAGTCTAGGGATATGTGTGGTTGACATATCACTTAGATACCTTTAATATTATCTTATTTCATTTATCTATGTTATTAGTATGTTCAACCTAAGGAGTAACCATGGATAATTGGAGTATATATATGAGAAATTGGTTATTATTTTAGGATTATATTTTAAATTCTTATCTTATTGTATTATTATGGTGGTTACCCCTCGAAGCAACTCAATCATAATTATCGAGTATTCTATTATTTTATTAATTATTGTTTTGGATCTAAATATTGTAATCTTAATTTTAAGATATATTATTTCATAATTTTGAAACATCTAATTAATTTCATTACACATCCCATTTTCCTTAGGTTTTGATTCTTGGCTAGCGAGTAGTTCCCAAAATAGTTTGGGCATTGTTCCTCCTTAGGCCAAAAGCCTTGTCTTTATGGACCACCAAGGGTTATAGGGACTTAGACACATAATTTTTATCATGAGTGATTTAGATAATTATGGTATTGCATATGGGTTCAAACTTAAAACCTATTTATGTGTATGAGTGTCATTTGATTTTGTCTCCATCTTGTGTGATAGAATGATGATACCATGTGGAAGGTCTTGTTATTGAATCTAATGTGGATCACTTTATTTTCCAATATTTTTTTGGTGGATTAATTTTTTATCCCTTTTTAGTGAGATATGCCTTATTTTACTCCCATGATGTATATACTATACATTAGAGTTGTACATTGATGATGGTTAGAGAGGAACGTGTGGTCGTTTTTAGATTCTTGGGACCAAATAGGTGAAATCATCAACTTATTAAAGTGATGATTATGTTAGAGTCAGATTATTTCCTATTTTATAATTTTTTTTGATAAATAAACTATACATATCTAGTTTGGATTTGGAGATCTAAATGCATGGTCAACAACCCCTTAGAGGTTATGACCTTATTTATTGGAGCATCTATCTAGAGAACAACCTTATGTTGAACTAGTGGTGGTTTGGAGGTGACCTTATTGATAAGAACCTTTGAGAGGAATGTGATTTGGTTTTACTCATTGATATGAAGGTTAGAGTGTAATTCCTACTTTTGGAGAATCTTGAGTTGACTAATGTATCTGTGATAGTTTTATTCCCTTGATAATAAAGAGATAAATTCCTCATTGAAAAAATTTGATTCTAGGGTGGTGGCACTCATTTAGGTGGGATTAATATGAGTGTTGATATTATTTATGTAATATGAATCCCTTTTATATATAGAGGTAGTATCAACCCTGAGTGGGTGTACCTCCTTATTTTTAAACATGTTTTTGATAAGAGTGTGCCTTTATTTTTTTAGCTTGTATGTTATTTGCCTAGAGAATATAGCTAAGCATTGATTATGATATCTAAACTTTATAAGTTTGATGTAGGTACTATGACTAAAACCTCTATAAATTATTAACTATCTCTAATTCTTTGCTTTGATAATTTCAATCAACTGTAATCTCTGATCACCTCCTGATTCTTTGGCTGGTATTTACTTTCTTTTGAAACTATCTTGGAAACTCTCTTTTTTTTCTAGGCTCTTAGCCTATTTATATACATAGTCCTTTTTTTTTATTTAAGACACATCATTCCTCATTTTATTCTATAATATATAATTCATACATATCACCATCCTATTCTTATTCAAATTTCATAACCATACTCTTCATTCTTGAGTCAATTTTACTCATCCTTATATGAATTTATAGTCTAAAAGCTTAAGAATTGGTTTAAATGATTAATATATCATGATTATGACCCATATGTCCATCCATATGGTAATTTTTATCTTATTTAATTCACTCAACCAAACACTACAATCTCTAAGCAATAAATCTCACCCAACTCCCTTTTCTCTCTATAGGGTCTCTTTCCTTGTATCCCTATTTTCATAAAAAACTCATGGGTTATAAAAACTAGAGAATATTTCAAAAAAATAATATTTTTATATACCATTTATCCCAATTTATCTCCACACAAAATTTTAGGGTTCAATTCTCATGGAAAATAGCTTTTCTAGTGCACCATTCTTCCCAATTGGGCCTCTTTAGCCCTCATGCAAGGACCTAATGTAAAAATCCACATTATACAGTTTGTATTCAACCTAAAACCTCATAAATACTTTATAGGAAATTAAAACATAATTTATTACCAAATTTTAGGAATTTTTAACTCATTCAAATAAAATTTATTTGGCTTTCCCTTTAGAAACCCTAGTCTCAACTTTTGTAGGCCTGTGGAAGACTGAGAGGGAATAAAAAGGAATTTTGAGAGTTTTGGAGAACTTAAAAGGATAAAAACACATGGGATGGGTATTAAAAAACATTATTAACCCTATCCAATAGTTATTTTACCATGATCAATCACCATATGTTCATAAAATGCAAAAAGATAGAGTTTTAGGTTCTCTTATAAGATTATGTAGGCCAAGGGCTTACAAAAAGGCCTAGATTTGAAATTTTCTCAAGTTTGAATTATTTAAAGACATATATTAAGTATTTAACATCAATATAAACCTATGTGAATTGAAATAAATGAGTAAAACAATGTATAAGATCTCAAAATTAGAAATTACGTGCTAGACTGTGCACAAAATGATTATTTACAGAATGAATTAAGATGTAATTCAAGATTATTCATTATCCACACTTGGAAGAGGCTTGTTATCCATAGTAATAGTTAAATAAACCATATAATAGGGTTACATTAATTTCATTCATCAATCTTATTTATATATTCATTGACAGTCACCAAACTTGTAAGTCATACTTTGTCCTTAGACATAATCCAGTAACATAGTCACAAAGTTCTCTTTATTCAAAAGGAATCATTCCGCAAAATATAAGATTTTGATAAGAAAAAAAATTATATTTATTGATATTCTCATATCTAAATAATAACTATTTTTCATTTGAAATGTGTATTTGTAGATGCTCTGTGATGTGGGGGTCCTTTGCGGTGGGGCGTTGGACATAAAGGCCTTACATGGGGTTCAAAAGTATATGACACTAGACATGGAAGTATTAACACTCATATATGTGCGTAAGTATCGGTTATCACATAAAATTATGGGAATTCTCCCAAGGTTTAGGAAACTTGTGCTCTTTGGGACAAGCCTCCAGAGTAGGGTGGAGTTCTTCTATTTTAAATGCACTTGGTTTAAGACCAACATGCAAGCCTAAAGGTAAATCTACCACTAGCCTAAACCTAATATTTTGAGGGAAAATGGGAGGGAAAATGTAATAAATACTAAAATCAAAAGAGGTGATGCACCTAGAATAGAGTGAGCACTCCAACTACCATAAATACACTATAAACCTTTGAGAACAAGACATTTACACATAGATTTTGTTAGGTTTATTTTAAGTGCATAAGTGTTTCATATAGAGGTACAAGAACATAGCATGATGCTGAGAGGGATGACAAATGGTCAATAGACAACATCAATACATACCCATATGTGCACAAAATATGACCTACAAGTGAGTTCTATGTTTAATGAAAAGGTGCTGGGAATGGACAACGATATGAGGGGTGGACATTACCCATAGACAAGAATCAATAGAAATAAATAACACAAAAAACATTAGAATAATGTAAGAAGGTGAAATTAATACTCATTAGTCTACAAGATTCATCCAATATAAGTTCTCATGGAGGACAAATTTCAAAAACATGAGGTTGTTAAAAAAAGTTGAACCTTTTACAAGTGAAAAACTAGTATTTTATAGTGAACAAGCCTATTTTACAATAAATTCACCACTTGGGGTGATGGGTACATCTTTTAATTCCTTTTTAGTGTTTTGTCCATGCTCTTGAATTCTATCTAGTAAATTAGATCTAGAGTTGGTGGCAATATTCTATCAAGATACACATGTGCATAGAGAAATAGAAGATTTACCTGACAAGGTCAAAGGGTGGTATGCACTCATATTCTAACATTTGATAATTGCTTATACATTTAATACATTTGAAACATCTCAAGCCTTACTCAACTACCTCTTTATTTATACCCACCACTTGACACCTACTATGTTAACCTTCTTTTTGGTTTACCATGTCACCATTATGTGTGGTGAAAAACTTTGATGCACACTCCTTTCTTTGTATGCTACATGTATTCAGAATTTTATACATGTGTCCTTGATTTGGAAGTACTCTTGTGCCAAGGTACATGTAAGAGTCCTTTAAAATTATGTCTATGGAAGAGGTGGTGCATGGATTTAAGATTATATCATGTGATATTCAAGGGTATGAGAGTAGGATCCTTCACTCTGGCTTGGAACTAAGTTTGATGGGCATGAGGGTTCTTTAAATAGAATTGTGCATGAAGATAAAATTTATTAGGCATGTCCATCATGATTTATAATTAATCCTGATGAACCTTATTTAATCATTCATCCATAATATAGGAGCTTTCATCCTTGGACCTACATACCCTTTTGATTATATGTTTAGAAATCCTACACTGAAGTAAGCATCAAGGTATTGTAATAGGCATGATCCATCATTCTATTATTGTGTAAACCAACACTCAACTATTTAGATGTGGGTATGAACTGGGAGCATCTATGCACATTTTCCTTGAGCACCTCAAACTTCATAGGTTCACAACTCTTCTTATGGCCTTGACAACTCTTCTTAGGTTCCTACTAGGGGTGACTTGGAAATTTAACACTTCTGGCAACCTCTACATTCCACTTACCTACTAAGTGAAGATTCAATAGCCTTAAGTGATCCATTGGGCATAGAGTCATAGAAGTTATAACCTATCTATCCTTGTACTTGAATAAATTGAATTGAGTCCTACCTCTAACAAAGGAAAAAGGAGAACAAGAAACATATCTATGAAATGTACTTAGAGTAAAACCAAACTAAACTAATACTATACAATGTACATGCAGGTACTTAGGGAAATGTAATTCAAGCTAACCTAACCTACTATATAAAATATATAAACATGAACCCTCATCCTCCTAGATCAAAATAAAAACCTCTTAGGTCCTTTACATTGTGCACCTCCATATTTTTTATATGTGATGGATGGAGGTGGGAGAGTATCCATTTACTATGAAGGAGGCATGCCCTAGTTATTTCTAAAGTGTGTTAAAGGAAGTTAGTTTGCTCAAGCTCCCTTTCGATGAATGACTCTACCATGTTACACATAATCTTTCCTCCCAGATGGATGATGTCTTTAAAGTTAAACTAATCCCTCCCAAATTTCTTGGTGCCTATCTATGCTCTTTGTTCAGACTAAGCCTTCTAGAATTTGGGAGACTTATGCTTGATGCTTGAAAATCTCATGCACTTGGTAGGTTTCCCCTACTAACCTTGTAGATTTTGTTACAAGTTGAACATGCCTTTTAAAAATCCCTCTATGATGTGCTTGGGCATGCAAGGATTGAGGTCACTCATTAACATAGTTTCTTTGGCATCATCATGTTTCTCATTGAGCTTAACTAGTTGGCATTGCTCCCTTAGTTCAAACAATACTTTTGATGACTCATTTATACCTAGATGTGCAGTTATATCCTTGTAGGTCCTCACCATCTATGAGATTATGACTTCCTCTATGTTTGCACCGTACCTTTATTTGATATGAAATTAAAACTAGATGCTAGTGCAAAATTGGGAATGGGTTTATTCCTAAGGGGATGCTGATTTGTCATCCAAACTCAAGAAAAATTACTCTAGCTCATCCAAAAAGGATTCCTCCTCTTATAATTTTTATTTTGCTTTCAGTCTCACCTTGAAGTGACCATAATTTTTCTCCTTAGGTATGTACTCATATTGAAGGTTTGATCCTCATTAGAGGTTTTCTTCCATAGCATCAAATGGACCATTTACCCAAGAGAAGTTTGGATTGAATCTTCCTCATTAAGATCCTCTCCTTCTACCTCCACATTAATTATTCAATCATAAAATTACTACTCTATCTAATTTTATCTATCTTTTTCTTGTATCAGGGTTGATTCTTCTAATGTGTTAGCACAAAGGGGACTACCAATGATTATCTCTTCTTTACTTGAGGCACCCTCCTCCTCTTCTGTGTAGACTACCTCTACACTCCATGCAATTGGTCCTCCTTTGAAAATGGAGATAATGAGTAGGCAAGGAGAATCTAGTTGCATAGTAGGAGTGGTCTTGACCAATGCAAACATTCTAAATTTAGTGTGTTAGGTCCAAGAGGGATTTCATGACTGTGCTTGAGGATTTTGAGGAAGGATAGGTTATTGAGCTGGCATGGGCATAGGATTTCTAAATCTTGGTACTTTGAAAATAGGGGATTTTATTGGAGGTACAAAGGAGTTATCTTATCTAAAGCCAAGGACCTTGAGCATAGAAATCTTCTACCCCACAAGTTGGTTTATAAGTGTAGGGGAACCTTCCTAAAGCTAAGAAAAAAGGAGTAGAGGTAATTGGCTACACTTCAATTCTTTGCATCTGCATAATAAACTAATGCATATACTCTTCCTTGGCAATTATATATCTATCCAAGAATTCCTCTTCAAACCTATGCTACTCCATCATCTCATATTTCTGAGTGTAAGATTGATCAGTAAGCTCCTCCTATTGCCTACCATACCCATATTCTATTTTGATCTCCATCAATTGTCTCTAGAAATTTTGACATATATCATTGAAGTTATTTTGATGATGATTAGGAGGTTAGTAATGCCAATTAGGAGAAATGTAATTTGCATAGGGATGATTAGAAGCATAAGTAGGTTACCATAGGGGTTTAACTAGGGGAAGGTTACAAGCACTCACACAATCTTGGTATGAGAAATGGGAAGGCATGATAGCAACATTTTCATGGAATGGGGAGTGTAAAGATAAAGTATTAAGCATTTAGACTACTTAAATTGGTATATTTGGAAATTTAGAGTCACCAAGTGTTCTATGGAGTGTCTTCAACACTTGATAGCCAAGGGTAACACTAATTCCTTAGATTTTCTTCAAATAGTCCCACCAGGCATGCTAGAAACTATTTCCATGTGAAACATGTACCTATAGATGCTCTATGACATGAGGGTAATTTATAGTGGGGTGTTAGGTGGGAAAGCCTTGCATGGGGGGCAAGAGTCTATGGTGTTAGGCATAGATGTATTAGTGCTCAAATATGTAATTGAGCATTAATTATCTCATCATAATGATGGGAACATCCCCAAGGTGTGAGACCCTTGCCCTCTTTGGGATGAGCCTCTAGAGTAGGCCAAATTTCTTTTATTTTAAATACACCTATTTTAAGACCATTGCATAGGCCTAAAGAGTAGAAAGGTAAATCTACCACTATCTAAAACTTAGTATTTTGAGGGAAAAGGGGAGGGAGAATGTAAGAGATACTAAAAATAAAAGAGGTGATGTGCCCAGAATAGAGTGAGTGCTCATACTACGATAAATACATAATAAACCTCTAAGAATAAGACATTTCCACTTAGATTAGACTAGGGTCACTCTAAGTGCTTAAGTGTTTTGCATAGAGTCATGGGAACATAACATAATGTCAAGAGAGATGATAAATGGTCCATAAACAACATCAACACAAACCCAGATGCACATAAAATATGACCTATAAGTGAGTTCCAAGTTTAATGAGAAGGTTCTGAGAATGGAAAATGGTGGGTGGGGAAAACGTTACCCACAAACAAGGATCAATAGACATTAGTAGCACATAGAACATCAGAAGAACAAAAGGAGGTGAACTTAATTCTCATTAGTTTACAAGATTTAACCAATATAAGTGCTCTTGGAGGGTAAAATTCAGCAGCATGAGGTTGCTAAAAAATGTTGACCCTTTTATAAGTGAAGAACCAAGATTTTATAGTGTACACACCTATTTTACAATAAATGTGACATTTGGGGTGATGGGTGAGTATTTTAATTCCTTTGTGGCACCACAACCATGTCTTTGAATTATATCTAGTAGATCAGATATGGAGTTGGTGGTAGGATTATGTCAAGGTACATATATGCATAGAAAATTGGAAGATTTCCCTGATAAGGTTAGAGCAGGGGGGTGTGCACTCATATTCCAACATATGACAACCTCTTCTGTACTTACTAGCTTTGACATATATTGATCCTCACTCAACTACTTCTAACTACCTCTTTATTTCTCCCTACCACTTGGAACCTATTATGTTAACCTCCTTTTAGGTTTGCCACATCACCACTATGCATAGTGTGAAAATTTAGCACACATTCATTTATTTTTATGTTATGTGTGTGTAGAGTGTGTGTGTGCATCCTTGATTTAGAATTACTTTTATGCCAAGGTGTGTATAAGAGTCTTTTGAAATTATGTTTGTAGAAGAGGTTGTATGTGGATTTAAGATTACATCGTATGATATTGAAGGGTATGAGATTAGGATCTTACACTCTAGTGTGGAAATAATTTGTATAATAATAAGGTATCCTTGGATAGGAGTGCACATGAATATAAATTATATTATGTGTGTCCATCATGATTTATAATTTATCCTTGCATGCTTTCTTTACTCAGTCATCCAGAATCTAGGAGCCTGCATCTTTTGAATTCTACACATTTTTGATTTTACATTGAAGGATCTTATATTGTAGTGTGCATTAAGGATTTATAATAGGAATGAGCCATCAATTTGTTATTATACAGACCCGTGCTTCACTGTTTGGGTGTGGGCATGAACAAGGAGCATTTATCCACATTTCCTTGAACACCTTGGATTTCATAGGTGCACAACTCTTTTTATGGCCTCAACAAGTATTTTGTATACTGGGTGTGACTTGGAAAGTCAATAATAACTTCTCACAAGTCATTAATACCTTTATATGAATTAATTATACACATAATCTATTCAACATAGAATTATAAGCATAGCTCTATTTTTCTAAACAATGTCACTTTATTGATCCCTCTTACTTGGATTTATTAATCTAAAAATAAAACTTACATAAATTCAACATACAATGCTCAGGATATTCATAACACAAAATCACCCATAATTTTATTGATTTCAAAGCATCTAAAATAGTCAAGTATAGAATTTTTTAGAAGCCAGAGTTTCTTCAAAATTTGATCTGTTTTTGCTCTTCCATATAATATACTTTGTCTCCTTCAAGAATCTCTTTTACTATCATATTACTATCACACACACACTTCCTCTTAAAATTCACCTCTCACCTCTTAAGATGCCAAAAAAAAGTAAACTTCTTTCTTTTTTGCCAACTCTAAGAAGTGGCAGTTACAATGTCTCTTTTCTTGGCTTACATTCTTCATGATAATGACTTGAATGTGGAAACATATAACACTAACTACCTAGGACCTTATAGGACCTTTATAAAAAATTATACAACATTTAATCTCACAGAACCACTCAAAACACCCTTCAAATCTAGTCTTGGAATTCAAATTTTCAAAATTGCCATTTTGGTGGGAAACCCTATAAGAATAAATAACGCACTAACTTAAGACTCCTACTAACTCTAAAAACTTTTATGGGCCTTATGAGACCCCTCATACCAAAGATAGACCAAAAATTGTCAAAATGAATAATCAAACACACTAACACCTCAATTTAACTTCTGATGCCTTACATCAAAGTGTTTACCATTTAAGGTGAACCTTAGATTTTTTGTCTTGGCCATTGCATCCTTTGGATATTACATGTTTTTAAAACACATGGATAATATAGATACATGTGGTATCATATTGTACACTTTATTTGAGATTTTTAGTGCCTCACAACCATATTTGGATTGTGAATTTTTAGCCATCCTTGAGGATGAATTGATGAGTAGTACAAGTGATGCACATCCTTGATTCTTGATAATTTATTTACATAATAGGATGTATTATATAGTTGTGTAATTTGTACATTGACTCCTTGTATTATTTTTTCCCCTTATTTGTAAGATTGTCACTGATTGTTGTGCGAGTTTCTTGGAAATCTTGTGTGAGTGTGTTTCATATTTTACCTAGAGGTGTTGAGTTCCAAAATAATGTAGTGGATATGAGACATGGGCCTTGTAATTTGAGATGTTGTTTTGAGGAATCATTTTGAGTTAATGATTTATGGTATAATTAATGTGAATTCTTAGGATCATGTATACATTCTAGATTTTTTATGGATAGTTTGACTGAGTGACTTAAAAGTGTTTGTTTTATACCATGTTGGTTAGGTGAGTATGTAGCATAGTTCATGACTAAAGATATGTATAACCTTTTGATCACCTTATATAGATCACCCTTGTTGATGCTTAGATATTTTACTTGGTAAGAAAAATGACTATGGACCACTTGTGTATTGTGTTTTTGGTATTATGCAATCATGTGATGTTTCTCACATAAGAAAGTTTGAACCAGTTAGGTGGGTTTTATTTCTTATTGACATTAATTATAGGGGAGGGGATATTAAAAGACCCCTTGGGAATTTTCACCACCTTTAAGTAGTGGGCATCATCCTCATAGTAGAGGAGTGTAGTGTGTTTTTATAGTGACCTCTTATGTGGTAAGAGTTTGTTCATGGATTGGTATTCCTTATGTTCCCTTAGTTTGAGAAGAGGTGTTGTTTATCACTTGGGTAACACTGAAAAGAGTTTATACTCTCTCACCATCAAGTGACATCATTATAATTCTATTGAGTTGATTATATATTTATTTATGTTAAGCATGTTTTCATTTTTTATCAGAGCTTATTTCATTAATGTTGTTCAACTACATTCTTTGGCCTTTATAGTATGGTAGCTTTCGCATCATGTTGGATAAAGAATTTGTATTGATGGAGTGGCTTTATGCCTCCATTTGAGTTAATATTTTTTTTCCTATTTTGGGAACATGTTTTGATATTTAACACTTACAAGTTGATAAGTGTGTGATGGTTTTGCCAACTTGTATTTGTGATGCATTCTCCATACCATGTGATGGTATTGAAGACTTGTATTTCTAGTTGTGGATATGTTATCTCCCCATTCTCCACTTGTGGTATTCCAAATCCACACTTTTCATTGTTATTGTATCAAAACTTGTGATATTTTACCACTTGATGTGGTATACCTTGAAATTATTTATGTTCTTGATTTAAATTTATAAGTCAATTATAATCATTATTTTGTGGTTTTCTTTGCTACAAATTTTGAGGTTGTTTAGATATTTAGTATTTAAAAACTTTATTGAATATTGGAGATCCTAATTTCTTTTGTATCTTCATTTTTAGATTGAATTAGGTTGTATATCCATTTTCACCTTTATTATTCTTTGGATTATATTGGGTTGATTAAATTTTATATTTTTATTTTTTGTGGATTGAGCTTGAATACTATTTGATTTGTTTTTTTCCTTAATTAGATTAGTAGATTCTCAACTTGTTTAAATGTGTTATTTTGATGAGCCTTTTTTAATACCTTTTGGCTTGAACAATTATGGGAATAGTAGCTGAGAATTATTTTATTAGCTTTAACATATGAGATAATTTTATGAATTTTCCATAAATTATTGAGTAAGTTGGGAGGCATTGTATCATTTTTTCCTCCTATAGAGGTCGTAAGGATAGTGTGATCCTTAACATTATTTTTTATGTTAAATATTAACATATGTTTCATTCTAACTCTTAGAGTGATGGAGATGGCTTATTTTATGATATTGAATATTTTAGTGTATTAAATTACACTTTATGATCTATTAATAAATATTTTTTCTCATTAACTTATAGATAATGTTGAGTTGAGTTAGTAGGATACCTCATGATTGTTATAACATCCTTTAAACTATAATTTTAATCCTTAATGACTTCAAGAGGAAGCTTTCATAATGGGATTGGAATGTGGGACCCTTATTTTCATAATGCTTACTTTTAAAAAGTTTTTGTTGTACACACATCTTGTTGAGATGTGTTTTTTGTATTATTGAGACACGAAATGTTATTGGTCCCTTATGTCTGAGAAAACTATTATATATATATTATGTGATGTTATTGATTTATTATGCAATAATAATATATGAATATAGTAAGATGATTATTATATTCAAGGTGATGTCAGCTTATTTGCACTATTTTGGTTGTCCATAATGATGTGTATTATTTTTGTACTATTAGAGATATTTTTATTAATCATATATTTTATTATATATATATATATATATATATATATATATATATATAATTGGTATGAGTTTATTACCATTGAGATGTGATTCCATTGATATTCCATGTGTCTTTTGTTTTTATTAAAATCACTTGTATTTTTTACATTATATAGCTTCAGCTATCTAGGTGAGGGAATTTTATATGAGAAATGTTATGTAGGTGACAGGGAAGGTTAACAAGGGAACTAGGAGTATGTTAGGCATGTAAACATCATTGGTAGAGTGTTGGCATGTTTACTTAACACTTATGTGATCTAAAACACTCCTTGTATTTTTTTATAACTTAGTCAGAAGTGTATACTTCTTTAACCCTCTTGGCACTATTCACCCCTTTGGTTACTATTCACACATTTTCTTCTAAACCTTAGGAGTATTATTCACCTTGTACTTAATTATGTAACTATTATTTTAATCCACTTAAGTGTCCCTATTTGACCCAAAAATTGGATGGAATGGAAGAGCCAACTTTGGAGGGGTCATAAAGTGGGTTTTAGACATTATATGTTGATCATTATGTCCTTAGACTAATAGGGATATTAGAGAGTATTTATAGGATAAAATAAGGACTTTTGAGGCAACATATATTAATAGTTATGGCATGGTATAATGAGTTAAATAATGAGGTATGGACTTTACTTCCCACATGGGCTTGTAAGTGAAGTTATGGAGAGGGGAGAATTTTTGAACTTCAGCTAAGGGATGGGAAGGAACACTTGTCACCTTCCCATTATATTTTATAAGAGATATTATAACCCATATGAGGAAGGAGAACCTTATTTAAGAGTAATTTTATCATTTTGAAAGTTTGAAAATTGGAAGTGAAGAACAGAAAGAGAAAGAAGAGGAGTAGCCTAGAGGAGGAGCTTATAGTAAGAACATAACTATTTTCTAGGGATTGTAGGTAGTGTTATTGAGTTGATATAAGAGGGGAGACAAGGTAGGATTCTATGACATAATTGATTTAATCTCTAATCATGTCAAAATTACCTCTCTCTATTACTTTGATTGTAATTTTCAAGATGTCTATGTACATTTGGATTACTATCTATCTTGTTTGTATTTCCATGGCTATGTCAATGGCCACCATGTGGGTTTTAATGACCATTTGGGATTGGATATGTAAAATCCCTCCTAATTATTGGCTATTTTTTATGCTTTTTATTGACTTAAAATGGAAAAAATATGTTGCTATAATTAGTTTAAATTTGTGTGCTTGTTGTGAACTCTTATGTAGTGATAGTGGCAAGTAGAACTAGGTTCCTATACCTTTATACATGGTTATCAATTATCTATTTGTAGTGGATAGTGAAAACAAATATCATATTCCTTTTTATGTGGTATTTTTCATGGTTGATTGTGCTTATACTCTCCCATAGCCAAGAGATGGTAAAACAAGGGTGAGGCATCCCCACTTTTTTATTCTCCTTTTGTAGGCCTTTTTAGTGTTCAAAACATGCTATAGATGATTTATTATCATTTTATGTTTGATATTGTGTTTATTTTTCATGGTATTCTAATTTTTGGGTATCAAAACATATTCAATGTAGAGGAACTTATAGTCTCCTCGATGTGTTAGTAGTGAGAGTTCATTGTCAAGCATTAGTTACCATCCAAACTTCTTTTTATCAACTTTTACACCTTAACCCATGATGTGATGTTTGTCAAAGTTTGGATTTTTAATCTTGAAGGTGCCTAAAGCATCCCCTTTATGATGGAAAAAGGATGGGAGGTGAGCCCAACCTTGAACTTTCAGCTACTAGTGAAGTTCATTTAAAAACCAAACTATGAAAAATCTTATATATATATGGAGAGAAATTACATTGGTTGTTTGAGAGATATGTTAATATAATTATTCAGTGTTAAATTAGTAAGAAAACTGAAATTTAAATTAAGATGTACATCATGTGAACTAGTTATTATTTTACATCTGTAGACCTCCTTGGAGAGGAGGAAAATGAATGGATAAAAAGGAAATTTGTTGAAATGATGTTTTAATTTATAAAATAATACTATAAATGATATGTTTTTATATTTAATTATGTGTCACTGAATAAAAATTAAATGAAAATGAGTTATTACACTATGTTTTGGGTTTGTCATTGAGTCCATTAAAGAACCATTGTATATAAATAATATTTATGTAATTTTAAACTCACCTAAATTTAACTAAATCACTTTTATTATAAATCAAGAATGTTACCATTTCAAAGTTATGAACTTTTAATATTCACCCACTAAATGAGTCTCATTTCCTTTGAGAAGATCCTAAACTTTTCTTAATTTATTTACACACTTATTAAGGTATTAAATATCTCCAGTCAATTTTAGAGAAAATCTATGCATTTATGAGCCTGATGTAATTTGTTTCATAATTATTAGGTACTTGGTTTTATTGGTATGAATTTTCAAAGTATGTTACTATGTATGATACTTTACTTGTTTGGCATGCCATTTGGAAGGGCCCTACCCCCTTATTGTAACGTAACTTATTTTTTGACCATGGTCACCCATGTGTCCATGTGATAAAGGTTGAAATCTCATAGGAGTTGGCATGCACCTAACATAATTTTTGAATAACAAACCAAAGATTAAAATTGTTTACATGAATACAAATTTTAAAAAGGCAACGGAGTGGTCAACCAGGGTTGACCGCCACCTTTTTTCACTTTATATGGCTAGAAAAAAGCTAACCAAAAGTTTTGATTAATAATAAAGTCTATCTTATTTATTATTTAATTTAATATAATTTATTAAAACCACATGGTTTATGTGAAATTGGATTTTAATTTATCATTCAATATTAATTTATTAATACTAAAACCTTACATGTTATAAAGTTGAAACATGTAACTAAAATTTATTAAAATAATAACTTATGAAAATAATTATACTTGTTAAATTATTGAAATTAAAAAGAGATAGTGGTATGAAGGTAGGGAAACCCCCTTAATTTTTCATTCCCTTATGCATGGAAGTGGTTTCAACTCTAGAAAGTGTACAATTTTAGAGATTGGATGATTTCATTCTCATGAGGTTGATTTAAACACTTTTGTCATTTACAGGACTGTAGAAGCCCTAGATCAGGTTGAACCCAAAAGGGACCCCACTTTTTTATACCATTTATCATATAAAACAAAATTAAAACCCTAAAACTATGTTTTTCTAAAATTTTCAACTTTAAATCTTGTTGGCGATAATTAATGGTTATGGTGTAGTTTGAAGTTCCCAAAAATTATTTGGAGATTATGGGATACTAGGACCTCTTGGTAGTTTTTTGTCAAATGGATTAAATATAAAATGGAATCATGAATATTTTCATCATGATAAAAATTTGAAAATGAAATAAAGTTTTTACCAAAATCCCAAAAAGTCCATTAATGATAATTGTCTAAGTCTAAGGAAGGAGAAGAGGAATGACTATGGAAAATTCATCCTCTAACACCTCCCCCCACCTTTAAATTTTTTTATTTTTCAACTCAATTAATGAATTAAATACCTTATTTCCTCTATAATGATATTTAGGGTATATTTTACTTGACTAGATTTGACAGTCATGGTTAGTTTGTTCCAATGGTGGAGATAGGTTGTTCTAATCTCAAGTGTCTTAAATGAGATATTTTAGACACCTTTTTGGTCCTATGGGGACTAAATTTTAATTTTTAAATCACCTTATGATAATTCAAGTCAATGTTAAGTTATAATTTATTTTTGAATTAAGTATGAACCAACTCTTATGATTGGTTGGAATCACTCACAACTCTCCTTGAACATTATTTTGAGTTAAAACATATCATTCAAGCTAGTAGTTTATCGAACCTAGATATATTTATTTGTACATTTGTTTTATTCCTTAGGATAATGGGACCAAATATTAATTATTATATATTTATATGTTTTTGGAAGAGTATGTGGGCCCAATCGAAGTTGCATGGTTTTGTAGCGAATGTTTGTCCACTTGTGCATTTCCTCCATGCCATTTGGGAATGTAATTTTTTTAATATGATTTTTAATCTCATGTCATGGAGATGATGAACTAATAGTAAATTTAGTTTTGTATAATGTGGGTTTCATATTTCTAAAAATAATATAACCTATTTGTGTGTATGTTTCTAGTGTGTAAGTTTTAGGGAATGATAATATTTGTCATCAAGAGAGTGAGATTTATTATATTTTATAAATTAAAATTTAGATGAAAATAAAAAAGTGGATGTTATTTTTGAAAATTGGTCACAATCACATTTTATAAGCAAAGATTTTGTATATAAATTTGGGCTATAGTCATACAATCATCCAAGCTTGTATGTTCTAGGTTGGGCGAAGAAATGTTTAGACATAAAGGCGATAAAGTGATGTATTTTAGTTTTATATTAATTCAAAGTTATATTGTATGTTGTTCCTCTTGATGTTTATGATCTAATATTTGACAACACTTGTTTATATATTTGATATGTTATCTTCATGAGGATAGATAAAAACAACCATTTTGTGTAGGTTGGAAAGAGATACATTATTTCAACCTACAAAGGTGATTCTAAAATATATTTGGTAAGTTCCTCTCAAGATAAAATTATTATTAATGAAAGTGGTAAGTTTGATTTCCTTTTACTTGAGATACATTCAATTTAGATAAGTAACTTCACATAAAACTTATTGTAGCATGTTTACTAACAAAAAGTATAAGTATATGGAGAATTGATGCAATAGTTAAATGAAGCCTTTAATGAGCCCATGAGTTATCATGAATTAGGGTTATTAAGCACAACATTAAATTTATACTAGGTAGTTCTTTTTCAAGTCTCAAGTTGTATATGCAATCCTTGAAAAATTAAAATAATGTGAAATAATAGTTATATTATTTAATTAATCAAGGTGTAATCCATCCTAGTACTTATCCATCTGGTTCTACTATATTTTT
Source organism: Torreya grandis (assembly GCA_037957365.1). NCBI lineage: Eukaryota > Viridiplantae > Streptophyta > Pinopsida > Cupressales > Taxaceae > Torreya > Torreya grandis. The sequence continues at coordinate 573,124 of JARHVA010003685.1, read as the reverse complement.
ATTTCCTAATAAATGGCTCATGGAAATTATGTGTTTATTATAGATCACTTAACAAAATAACCATGAGGAATAGGTATCCTCTTCCATGCATTTATGATATTGTATATGAACATCAACATACTAAAAATTTGACTAACCTAGATTTGAAATTTGGGTATCATTAAGTGATGATTAAAGAATGTGACATTTGGAAGATAGTGTTCTATACAACTCAAATGTTGTATGAATGGTTGGTTATACCTTTTGGTCTATGCAATTCAATATAGACCTTCACATTATTGATGAATGACTTGATGATGCTAATTATTTATTCCTTTTTCATTTTTTATTTGGATGATATTATTATTTTCATAATAAATTTTAAATAACATATTGATCATTTAAAACAAGTTTTTCAATTATTTAAAGAGAAAAAATTAGTGTATAATAAAAATAAATTTGAGTTTACTAAAAAATCACTTACCTACATGAGGCATATGGTTGGAAGTGAGGAATTAAGGATTGATCCAAAAAATATAGAGGCCATTATGAATGGGTTAAATCCTTCTAATGTGACCTAAATAAGGAGAATTTTTATTTCAATTCAATATTTTAGAAAGTTCATCAAGTCTTTCCCTTCCATATCTACATCTTTGCATGCCATTACATCAAGTGGTAAGGATTTTTTTTAGGGTGAGAAGTATAAAGATGAATTTTATATGCTCAAACATAATATTAGCCATGCTATGATATAATATTTTCCTAACTTCTTGCTACCCTTTGAGGTGGAAAAAATTATAGAAACTTTTATATAGGGGTTATCCTTTTAAAAATAGGAAATTACATATGTTTCCATTAAAAATTAGTTCATAGTTAAATTCTAGACTATTGTACATATGATAAAGAATTATATACCCATGTTTAATTAGTCAAAAAATGAAAAAACTATCTTATGGATAAGGAAATAATAGTCCACATGGATTTCCAACCTCTCCAATATTTCCATGTACAAACCAAAAATCATCAAGATAAACACTATAAATGGAAGGGTTTTTTTCAAAAAATTCATTTAATTATCAGATATAATAAATATGTGACTTTGAAACTAGCTATTATTTTAGCTATACCTATTTTTATTTCATCCATGGTCACAATAACTCTTATTGATCATTTTATGTGTGTGTCTTATGTAAAAGGGTATAATATTTATGTAAATATTTTGGATCCATTTCTTAAAATAAATAGGTCCCAATGTTTATTATTTGGGTGCAAGGGGGATTATTAACTTCAAGATGGGTTACTCTTAAAATTAGGTAAGTTTTGTTCGCATAAGGAGTAAAGAATTAAACTAATGAGGGAATCACATACATAAACATGTGTAGGGAATTTTGGTGTTACAAATACTATTGCACATTTTTAGCAGTATATTTATTTACCTAATATGTAGTTTTATGTTTCTAAGTTCATAAGGGGAAGTTTCTCATGTAGTACAAACAAGCCTAGTAATATGAATTTGGGTTTTTATATGCCATTACCAGTTCCTTATAAAACATGGGAAAATATTTTCATGGATTTTTTAGGAGGTTTTCCTATGTCAAGGAAGGGCAATGACTATCTATTTTGGGTTTTAGAGTGGTTTAAGAAGATATATATTTTCATTCCTTGAAATAATACCCTCAAAAGTAGTGAAGAATCTAAGTTTTTGTTTGCTAATGTGAGGGTTATTTTTTTTACTAGTTCTATTGTTTTAGATTTGGATTCAATATTCAATCGTAAGTTTTTGACTATATTGTGGGAGCATATGGTTTCCAAGATGAAATGATATACCACTTTTCACCCACAAATGAATAAGTAGACTAAATATATTTAAATAACATTAGTACAACTCTGAAGAGGGTGCAATAGGAAGCATATTAGGAATTTGGATTAAATTGGGTGTATATTCAATATTCTTATAATATCAAATACAATATTCTACTAGAAGAACTCCTTTTGACACTTGGTTTTGTTAGTTAACTCCATGTGCATTTTTTTACTTTGAGAAAGCCATACAATGGAAAAGGGAAATTTGATCCATAGGCCCAAAAATATAAAATGTTCATTAAGAAGATTTAGATAATTCATCTCTAAGTGTAAGAGAGGTTCAAGGAGTCATAAGCCATATATAAATCAAGGCATGATCGGCATAGGACTAAGTATATTTTCCTTGTTAGAGATGATGCATGGTTTTACTTGAGTCAAGAGAGTCTCCAAGGAAAAAATAATAATAATAATCCTATTAGGTAAGGTCCATTTTAAATTATGTAAAAAATTGGGAAATATTCTATTTAGACTTGATTATTTTCCTTATATAAAAGACTTGTTCCATTGTCAATGTTGAAAACTTATGTATATTTGGGTCTATAGATACTAAAACTAAATATAAATATGCAATATTAGTCTTGTACATTTGACAAATATAATTCAAGTCTCTATCCTTCAGTTCTATACCTCCCACAACTAAAATTCTTGCATTCAACATTTCATTGTGCCTAAATGTTTATCTCTTACTCTAATCCACTTAAATTTTGATAAACATACTTCAATATTAGTTTCAAATCCATACCTATTTTATATCTCTTTCGACACCACTAGCCACAAATTGACACTACAATTAACAATAGTGTCTAGATCCTTATCTAGTGTCTAATAGCCAAAATTCATCTAAATTAAAAAATGATAAAAAACCATGGGTTAGACTAATTGTATTATTAAACTCTAAATTGAGATTCTTTTAAAATGTGTGGTATAAACACAAGTATAAGCCTTATCATTCCTCATCTATAAATAATAAGAAAACACCTACCAAAGCTAAATCGATCAACCATAAAAGAACTATATTCTATGCTATTTTCCATTATTTACATATCAATCATAGGAGAATTCATACCATAGGTATAAACCATTCAAAGAGAATCCCATGAGTGATATTTATCAAATCGCAAGATAGATATTTGCATGCATCTTCATGTAGTATATTACACCCTTATGCACACACTTTCTCACACATAGGGGAGAAATATGTAATTATAAGACCCTCCTTGGAGTATTGGATATGTAGTTAGTGCCTATTAATAGAGGAGTCTTTAAGGAAGCTTGACACCATGAACCCACTAGCACATTTTTTAGCAAAACTCATTCCAAGAGTGAAGAAGAGTGAAGATCTAGGGTTTGATAAATCAATGAAGAGTGACAACTTATACTCTAAATCTAAAAACACTAGTAGAAAGGTGATAAAATACCTAGAATAATAACGCTGGTCATATCCAAATCTAGTCATTTTTCTATAATAGACACTTACATCATAATCAGATAGTCGCATTGATGGTAGTGTCCAGTTCTAATCGTAGTTTCCATAGCCATATAAATACAATTTATAAAATTTGATGACTAATCCAAAACATTGATCTTGAATACTTTACACATATTTTTAGTCCATATCTACCTACACACACTAAGCCAACTAAGTATAATTTCTCCCTATTTATTATAATATCTTATGATATATGTACTTTACTATTTTTATCAATCTCAATTGCATACATTATAATATTATTTTTATGAGTTTTGTATTAATTATCCTAATATTGATTAGTTTATCACCCTTGTGTTAGAACTACTTTTATATTTATTAACACTAGATACACACACATCTAAATTTTAAGGTTAAACATTTAGTGAACCCAACCTCTATATCTTTCTATGCAAACCCTAGCTTACCCTAAGGTATTCAGGCTCCTAAGGTTTTTCATTGTTATTTTGTTTTCAATTTTTTTTTAATATCTATATGCAACCTAGGCATAGCCTACATTAACTAATGTTTCTATTGAACATTTAGAGATATATATTTTTCTACCCAAGATGGCTCAAACCAATGAAGTATCAAACCCAATAACTAATGAAGTGAAAATAATAAAACTTAAATTTTTTTTGATGATATTATCATAGAGGATGTTTTTTATCATGAAAATAATGAATCTACTGAAAATAATTAACATGAAAAAATAGATCAAGAGCAAGTACAAGATATTACTATGTTTCAAAAACATATCCTTTAAACACCTGAAGATATTTATGAGATCCTCAAAACCATATTATAAACTAAAAAAAAATCATAGATGAACAACTAGGTGCATCTATTTATCATGGTATTAGAGCTATGGGACATCGAAATATTCCTATTTCTCTCCCCTTGAGCACACCATCACTTTATACATGTAATGGGGGCATGGGTTATGTATTTACACCATTGTTACCGAAACCAAATCCTTATATTGATATATTTTCCATGGTAATTATTACCATTTTAACCCAATTATTGGTTTTAATACCTATATCAATTAAAACCATGGGTATACCTCCATTGGTGACTTCTCAAACTTCAAACCTTAGTGGTAAAGATGAACAACATTTTTAACAATTATAAAAAAAAATCAAGCTAAGGTTACCTATGTTTAGAACAATTGTATGAAATAACCTTATGTCATTAATTCATAAGATTTGTTACATAATCCTCTTGTACCTGAAATATATTTGCACCCTTTTCCAACTAGTTTTATTACACCCAATTTCACATTTTATTATGGCAAGGGTGACCCTAAAAAATATCTCTAATCTTTCTATACAAAATGTATTTATTATGCTTCCAATGATAAATTTTGACCATATTATTTCCAAGTACCCTCAAGTACTATGATTTACGATGGTTGTATGATTTACCACTCCAATTAGTGACAACATTCATACCTTTAGCTAATCATTTCTTAGCACATTTCTCTATCAACATCACTAAAAAGATGTCATATGATAGAATTGGAAAGGTTAAATAGGGAACCAAAATACCTATTAATGAATATGTTTTGAGAAACAAAAAAATATTGGCCAAAATGACAAATCCAATGGTAGATAAATAACTGAAAGACATCTTCAATCAAAGTAAAACATTCCCCATTACATGAGTTGATCATTTTCAAAAAGTTAAAATATTTTGATGACTTCTTTCATATTTTTCAAGACTATGAAATGAAACTTATTTTATTTAAAAATATAAATTATGTAATAAATACATCGAATACATATAATACTAAGTTTAATATCAAATCAAGTTATAAGGTGAAACCTAAAAAACCTAAAAAACAACTATAATGGTTAACACAATGTCACAACAACCTAATCAACTCATATTTTACAATGTACCTAAGAGATAATTTACATGGTTACCTAAGACTCTAACTTATTTAATTCATAAAATTGTGGAGTGTCATCTCATATATCTCCCTCCTTCCATAAATGTTGATATGATTCAACCTCTACCCAAAGGATATGATGTTAATTCACATTATGACTATCACCAAGGCCCTTGGAATTAAATAAAAAAATGTTATACCTTTAATAATAAATTTCAATACCTTATCAATGATGAAAATATTAGCTTTAATGATCCTAAAAAGGATTCAGGATCACAACCTAGTGATTACTAGAATCACAAGATATTTAACAATCCATTGCAAGATCATTCTAAAAAATATCCAAAACTTCAAATGGCATATAATACCCATACTTTTGCATTACATTATCATCACCTATTAAATGGGATTATTTTTACTTATACACACATATTACCTCCTTTAGTTCAAATACATTCTATTACATTTGATGATATTGAAATAGTGGACAATGATTCAGATCTTGATTCATAATTTATTTGAGGATAACTTGACCATCAACTTATAAATAGTGTCATGATTGATAATATTTATAGTGAGAACATATGTATCATGACACTAATTACACATTTTGGATATACACATGATGATTTATACCCTTCAACCAAAACAATTAGATCATTTGATGGCACATCACAACATCTTATTAGTGAGATTGATCTACCTTTACAAGTTGGTCCATCATATGTGGTTGCCAATTTATCATTTATAAAATATACAAGAGTATTTAATATTTTATTGGTATAACCTTGGAAACATAAACTCTGTGTATTACCTTCCACAATACATGGGTGTATTAAATACATTCATACCATCAGGGTGGTCCCAGTTCTTAGAAATCCATATGAACATCCACTTGAATAAGAGAAGTTTATTCTAAGATATTTAATAGTAAAACCTATTAAGGTTAATCCTATGTGAAAGGGTAAGACACAATAAATCCCCTTTCCTAGTTTTTGCATACTTGATAGGCCTTTTCACTAGATACCTACAGTGGATTCCATTAAATATTCATTCATGCCTACATAAGATACATAATTATCAAGAAAAATTAAACATGTTCCAATTACTAATAATATAAATAAACCATAGAACACTCATTTATGGGTTCCATGAACCCCTATTCCTTGTATTATTTATTCATGGCCACATAGTCCTATTACACATATGTAGGACACTACAAATTCTATAGATCCATATATGACACATATGCATGTTCCTTAGTATTACCAATAGTTTCACATGCCATATTAAAATATTGGAGAAATAAAAACAAATAGGGATCAAAATATATAATTTTCCTTTCAAATATTACAAATATGTAAAAATAAAATCCAAAAATCCAAAAACATTCAAATAATTCAAAAGACACAAAAATATTCAACATTCTTATATTTTAATAAATGCATGGCATCTATGTTGTTTTATTTATGTTAGTATATAACATATCACTCCATTCCTATATAAAACTACATTTCATTCATACTTGAGTGTGATACAAACATACCCAAACACATGATCTATGGATTCTCAAACGTTGGACCTTTCCTCTACTCATGTCATATAGTACATTGGGGACATCTGCTTCTTCTTTAATCATAATTAATTGCAGACCATTTATAATCATTTTTATATTATCATTTTGGATATTATATTTCTTACACATGGATCTATAAATGATCATACTCTCCATAGTGTACTTGACATGCTATGATACATAACATTTTTGTTAACACATATACAGGGACTAGTATAATATGCTTATTTTGGTTGTTTATGCTTCATTAAATTTTCACTTCCTTGAGTGTATTCCATTTCTTACTATTGTATTTATTTTGGAACATTTGAATGTTTTCATTTTTTCCATTGTGTCATTGTATGTTGATTATACATTTTAAAATGTCATTATATGTTCATTGGACATTTAAATATGCCATTCAGTTTGAATGTGAAAATTTTGAACATGCCCATTATATGAGGTCTCTTTAGACCATTATTTTACAATAAATTGATTTCTCTTGTGTGTGTTCTTGATTTATTTTTGACCTTGTACTATTATCCTCTAGATATTACCTTGATCTATGTCATCCATTTCAAGACTTGATGTGATTATATACTATGATTTTAATTGATATATCTACTTTGACATGTTATCTTTATATGCTACATGATTCATACATAGGTTATATAGATACATTACTCTTTTGAGGTAAGGTATCTATAATTTTATATGTCCCTCACCTTAAAGGGTGGGGAAGGGAAGGGGGGCATGTCATAGAAGCATGGTCTCTACATTTTTCACAAGTTATAGCTACGTAAGTGCATGGAGTTAGGGGGAAATTCCATGGACATTTTAGGTAATGAAATCATGTTAATAAAATATGTGATTGCATTATTTAATTAATGTGATCGTGTTATTTAAATTATGGCTTAGTAATTACTAAGCCATAATGTGATCATGTTATTGTAAAAATAATTATGTGTATGCATTATTGTTGTTTTAAACATTAAAGTAACATTTTGAATTTAAATTCAAATAGCACATATATTTTATATAACACATATGAATTGTTTTGTAATAATACCAAAAATATTTTCTTGGCCAGAAGCTTATATTTACTACTCTAAATGTAAAGTATAATTTTAAATTTATATTATTACATTTATTTTTTTATAATTTAAATTTAATAAATTAGAGTCACCCAGCGTCTGATAGATTTGGTCTCATAGCTGTATAGCTTATGATGTAGAAAATATTTTTTTGAAATCCAATCTAGTCAATACTTAGGCATTTTTTAGGGTCTAGGGATTTTAGTACATAAAGTTTTAAATTGATATCAATTTTTAGTAAACATATAGTCATTTTTTAGGTTTTTATACCTTATAGATTGATTTTTGGCATTTATAAGAGTCATTGGTTTGTAAAAATTAAAGTTTGAAAACTACTCACTTAAACTTGATCCAAAGTGGTGTGATTAGGGTAGTTCATGTTGATGACTTGCACACATCAAATTACCACTTTGTGTTAATTTAACATGTTCATAATCTTTGATCACTTCTTATTCATCCCTCATTACCCCTAATCACTCTTTTATTATCCTTAATCACTCCCTTATTGACCCTCACTATCCATAGTCATCTCTAATCACTCCCTTATCATCCATTATCTCTCTTCCATTGATCCTCACTATCCCTCATCATCCCTAATCACTACCTCCCCATCCTTCATCATCCTTAATCACTCTTTCCTCATCCATCATCATATCTAATTTCTTTCTCATCCCTATTCACTACCTCCTCATCCCTCCTCATCCTTAAACACTCCCTCATTAACCTTCATTATATTTCATCATCTCTAATCACTTGGGTTTATCATCCCTAATAATTCCCTCCTAATCCCTCATAATCCCTAATAAATATTTATTCATCCCTCATCATCACTAATCACTCCTTCATTAACCCTCACCATCCCTCGTCACTCTATCATTGACCCTCACCATCCTTCACTATCCTTAATCTCTCCCTCATCATCTGAAATAAGTATACACTCTAAATATATCTTTGATTCGAATCATATGTTTTTTAATCCATTATAATATAAATTAAATATTTTTTAGGACTTGTGTTGTTAATAATCATTTGAGATAGTCAATTTTATTACTGAATGAATTAGATGATCTTTAAAATTTATAGTCAAGTAACATAAGTACTAACACAAAATAAAGTCTAAATTTTATTTTATTGAACTATCTTGGTTGTGCATCTGACTAGATGAAACTTTATTTGGTTTCACCTTTGGTATTTTGGTTCAAAACATAAAAATTAAACACAAATCTCTTGTATATTTTTCTAATTCTGAGAAGATTTGAATCAAATGTAAAGTTATTTGGTGTTTATCATTCGTGTATGACTTGAATATTGGTTAGGTTCACACATGCACTCCTTGTGTGTGTAATGTGTCCCAAATATTTTATATATTGCATGAAAAATGAATATCTATTCATGTTATCATAAAAACATGTTTCTACAAAATATGAAATACTCGTTCATCATTGTGTAAATGTTCATCCCATGCTTTCTAATTATTAAGATGTCATCAAGGTAGATTTTAAAAATGACATAGGTAAAGGGCCTGAGCATATCATTCAACATCTTGAAATTAATGAATTTTTTACATGAGATAACCTAAAAGGCATAACCAACTAGTTCATCAATCCTTCCTTTGTTTTTTAAAACTATATTCCAAATGTCAAGAGGTTTAAAATGAATATGATGATACCCAAACTTAAGATCAATTTTAAAAAATATTTCTATACCATAGATATGGAAAAAAATTCCTTGATATTTAAATGAGGATAATATTTCTTCAATTTAATCTTTTTAAGATTTTTTTAATTGATTCATAAATTTGGCACAAACACAATTGGGATTCTCTAAGGCAATGATTTGGGCATGATGTTTCCATTATACTTGATTTCATGGATATACTACTTGATTTATTAATTCTCTAGAAATGATATGTTGTATAAAGAGGTTTGAGGTATAGGTAGTTAAGGGATGAAATAAATAGTATTATTTAATGTACATTATGTATGAACTTATTTAGGTGACTGAAAGATATCCTTGTATTCATCTAGTTTATGGCTCAATTATTTTGTCTTTGTTATTGTTGGATAAAACACACTATAATATGGTGACATAAGGATGATATTACATTTAATTATTACCATTAAGAGTTTAATTATTACTATAAATGATAAGATTCTTTCACCTTCTAGCACTAATGACTGAAAGCCTATAAACTAACTATGATATATGGTATTTTAGATCATGACAATCTATCATAACATTTCAAGGATTTACTTCATATACTACATGTCAATGGTAAATATATGGTTGACCACATGAGAAACATCACAAACCTCTAATGGTGAGATGTCACAAAGGATTTAATCTTTAAAATTTTTGATTTTGTACATCAAGTGACACTACTAGGTGATTTGTTTCTCAAGGCCTACACTAGACCATACACTAGCATATGGTTATGAATGATGTATAAATTTAAAAAAATATGATTTAGGATAAATTAAATTATTCTAAGTTCCATTGGAAATGATTAAGTGTATTGGCTCACCATTTATATACATTTGTTAATGAAATAATATTTTTAATTCATATAATTTTTTGTTGGGGGAAGTATAGATGATGAGGGAGTCAATAGGGATGATGAAGGATGGTGAGGGTAAACAATGGAGTGATTATGGATGATAATTTATGGTGAGGATTAATGATGTGTGATTAGGGTGATGAGGGATGAGTGATTAGAGATGATGTGGTATGATGAAGCAGTGATTAGGGATGATGAGGTGATGTAGGAGCATCACTACCCAATGTAAATAATGATATATTTTACATGTTATGAGTATTTATAAGGTGGTAAAGGTCATAATAAGTATATATGAATCATTTTAAGTTTTCAATTTTATGCCAATTTTGAATTAGAGTTGTATTGGACATTCCCTCCAAATCTTTCATTTGAATTTTTGAACTTTCATAGAGACTTAAATCTTGTTTCAATAATTCTAGCATAGAATTTGGTGTGGATAAAATTTAGTGAGGATTTTGGGATGTTACAACTCATATACATAAACTCATAATTTATAAATATGTTAGTATTTGATTTAGTTGAGGACACTATCAATGTACAAAATAAGTTAGAATTTGGTTAAGATGGTTATTTGGTAATAAGAATCTTATCTATGTATTGTTTTTTATTTAGAGTCTGAGTCAAGAGATTTGTATGGGATATTATTTGAAAGTATGAATGTAAATAAAACTAAACAAGTGAGTAAAGACAAGTTTTGATTATTTGTAGACAAGAAATCAAACAAACCTTGTATCTTCTTGAATATGTGCAAAGATAGTTGACAATGTGCATGATCAATGGTGAAACATGATTAGTAACAAGTTATTTGTGATATTGGTGTGAGTGGTAAGTTAAAAATAACTATTATTTTATTTTGATTATATCATTTGTAATTTGATTTTCAAATCATTTGAACATTCAAATTACAAATTGTATACCTTATGCTTTTACAAACTGTGCCTTGAAATTTGAGTGAAGGTTAGAGTCTTGTAGAAGAGGAGATTATATTTGGTGGTATTTTGGAATTTATGAGTAATTATTAACTTTAAATAAAAATTAATTAATATTATTTAAACATTTTATGTTATTATTCTATGAAGGACATTATGTGTTGAACAACACAACCCTATTTTTTGTGAGCAAAAGTTCTGATTATACATCTATGTGAGAAGGTATATGCATGTATTAGAGTGAACATTAAAATTCATATGTTGGTTATTTTATGGTAATTTTATTCTCATGTGATCATTAATTATTATATTCTTTTAATTACCTTTCATATATTTGGATGAGTAAAAACAAACTAACATAGTCGTATAGTCATCAAAAAACTTAACATAGTCAAAGTGGTATCTCATGGAAATTGGAAAATAGTGTTGTAGATAGAATAAATTGATTTTTAAAGTGTGTAAACATTTTTTATATGAGTTTAAAAATTAATTTTATTTTATAACCCTTTTTATAATTAATTATAATGAGTTATAATAAATAACCTCTTCTTAGATTACTACAGACTTATGACTAAGTACACGATCTATTAAAATCTGGTTAAGTCAATATAATATATCTTAAAAGGGTAATATAACACTTTTAAAACATTAATAGGGTAAAATAATACCTAATAAAATAGTCATAGTCATTGGAAACACCTTTTTAATATTGAAATCTCTTTGACCATTTTCTAGTCTATAAAACCAGTCTAAACCCTATATTAGGGTTTCTACTTTCAAAAAGAGTTTTTAGGAGTTGTAACCATAAATAATTCATGAAATTTGGTAAAAATTTTGAGTTAAAAATTAAAAAATATAATATAGTGTTTTTAAGTTGTGTAAGTATAGATAATTATAGATGAGGGAGGACTATGTGGTAAATAGGATAGAAGGAAACCTAAAGACCTAATCTGAAAGTAGAAAGAGCCAAACAAAGTTATTAAATAGTTTAACCAAAGCCTATAACATTTTTAAGATATGGGAGACATTATAGGATATCAATAAATAAGGTTTATTTTATGATTTGAGTCTGTACAAGACTTTACCAAGGAAATTAGCCCAAAAAAGGCTACAAGAAGAGTCTATGATAGAGTAAGAGGTAGTGTATGATATGAGGATTGTGTTGAGAAGTTATGAAGGGTTTAAAATAACTTAGAGAGAATTAAAATTAGTGGAAGGAAGATTTTTATATCCCTATTAAATCCTAAGTAACTAGAGATCATATTTGATCCAAGTTGTTATAAATCATAAAGACTAGTGAGGGGGATATTCTCAAGGTAAGGTAGATTGAATGCATTGAGTAAGGAGAATATAATGAAGAGTTTAGTGACAATATCTAGATAATTTTATATAAGAAATAAAATAAATAAAATTTATATTTAAATTTGAAATATATGCAGGGTCTGAAGATATAGATCAAGCAAGAAAAGACAAAGTGAAAGCTAGGTGGATATTGGCAGAGTGATTAGAAAATAAGAGTATGCAATAGGTATCTACATTATGAGGTATGGTGAGGATAAATGAGGGAGTGATTAGGTACAATGAGGGAATGATTATGAATGGTTAGGTTCAATAAGGGAATGATGAGGGATGATGAGGGATGAGGATGGAGTGATTAGGGATGATGAAGTGGTGATTAGGGATGGTGAGAGCCAATGGGGGAGTGGTTAGGGATGATGAGGGATGGTGAGAACCAATGAGGGAGTGATTAAAGATGTTGAAGGATTGATTAAATATGATGAAGGATGGTGAATTTTAATGGAGTGATGAGGGATAATGACTGAGTGATTAGGGATGATGAGAGATAGTGAGGGTCAATGAGGGAATAATCAAAGATAATGAGGGAGTGATTAGAGATGATTAGGGATAGTGAGGGTCAATTAGGGAGTGATTAGGTAAAATTAATAATGATTATAGAGTGATTAGGGGTGATGAGGCATGAGAAATAAGTGATCAGGGATGAGGGAGAGATGATGAAAAAGTGAACTTAACATGAAGTGGTCGTTTGATGTGTGCAGGTCATCAATGTGACCTATACTACCCAAATCACACTAATTTACATCAATTTAAAATTAGGTGGTTTTTAAAATTCAATTTTGATAAACCTATGACTCTTAGAAATGTTAGGAATCAATTAGGAAGGTATAAAAACCTAAAAAATGACTATATGTTTACCAAAAATGGACATCAATTACAAAAATTATGTCTTAAAATCCCAAAGTTTAATACTTAGACCCTAGAAATACCTAAGTATTAAATAGATTGGATTTTTAAAAACTATTTTCCACATTGTAAGGCATGTAGTTGTGAGACTAACTCTATCAGATGCTAAGGGACCCTAATTTCTTATATTTACTAAATGTAAATATAAATGTAAACTTATAATTAAAATTTAGATTAGTAAATATAAGCTTATGGGCAAATTTGCCTTCATGTGTAACTCCTACATGATTTTGGATATGTATTTGTTATTATTAAAAAACAATGCATATGCATTATTAATGTGTACACATTGTACAATACATTATATAACGTGTATGCATTATATAACATGTATTCATTATATATATGTGTATGCATTATATAATGCATATGATCTATTTGAATTTGAATTAAAAATTGAGCCTTTAGGCTCAAAAATTGATTGGATTTTTTATCCAAAGGCTTGTGACTATGCATCTACAACTGAGACTGAGACTTTTGACAAAAAACCAACAAATTTCAACTTCAATCACCAAATACTCTATGGATTTCAACATCAAAATTAAAAAAATTATTACCGTCATAGTGAACACATTGTATTCTTTTTAAATATATGTTTTTATACAATTTTTGGGCTATTTTAAGGGTTCAATCTATATTTAGTTATAACTACACCTTTTTTAGGCCATTACATGCAACACATATACATGCCTATTCATGTTTATGTAATTATTTTCATTGATCCAAGTGAAAAAAAATTATATGGTAACAAACTAGGCATAATTAGACACACATTAAAAAAAAATCATTTTTTTAGGTAGTTAGGGGTGGTTGCATGGATATCTATCCATTTTTTATTAGTTTTTAGGATCTACTTAATTGTAAAATTAATAAAAAAAATATTCATTGAAAAAAATCATAACACACTAAAAGATCTTATCTAAATATTTACCAAAGGGTTTCAAACAATATTTAATGATGATAAAAAATGGTGGGTTGCATGACCATCTATCTATTATGTTTTCTTAAAAAAATAAGAGGTCATCTTCAAATTCTAGATGTTTGACCTATTTATACTTAACAATTTTTCAAAAAAAAATGTTTTTTGGAAACTAGACTCAAAATGCTACAATCTATCACTTAATATAATCCATATAATTTTTATGATCTAGGTCTCATGTACTATACAAAAAATTTAGAAATTAATAAATATCCTTCACTATCAGTTTTAGATCCATACCTATTTTATAGAGGGACACAACTACTGATAATGGTGTCTATATCTTTATCTAGTGTACAATAAAAAAAATTCATCCAAATTACAAAATGATATAAACCCATTGGTTAGCCTAATTGTCTTATTGAACCCTACCATGAGATATTTTCAAAAGGTGTGGTATAAATACAAGTCTATGCCTTCTCATTCCTTATCTATAAAATACCAAGAAATACCTTACCAAAGCTAAATCAATCAACTACACAAGCACTCTATTCTACCTTATTCATACCCATTTCCATATCAAGTGTAAGAGTAGTAATACCAAAAGTATAAAGCATTAAAATAGAGTTCCATGAGTGATATTTGTGAAATCATAAAATAAGTCACCACATGTATCTTTATGTTGTATATTTCACCCTTGTGGACATGCTTTCCCAAATATATGGGAGAAATAAATAATTTTGAGGCCCACCTTACAGTATTGTCTATGTAGCTAGTACCCATTGATAAAGGGGTCTTTGGGGTAGCTCAACACCATGAACCCACTAACTTATTTTTTAGCAAAACTCATTCTAAGGGTGAAGAGTTAGGGTTTGATCAATCAATGAAGAGTGTCAACTTGTATTCTAGATCTAAACACACCTGTAAAAAGGAAATAAAAAACCTAGAATATCAAATTTGATCACATCCATATATAGTAATTATTCCATAATGGACACATGCATTACAATCAAATAATAACATCAACATCAGTGCCCAAATTCAATTGCAGTGTCTATAGCCAAATAAGTAAACTTTATAGAATCTGATGACTCATCCAATACACTAATCCTAAATAATTTAGACATGTTTCTAGTCTACATGTGTTTGGACATAGTAATCCTACTAAATATCATTATTCCCTATTTGTTATAATATCTTTTAGTAGTTTTAATTTAATATTTTTTATCAATCTTAGTTGTATAAATTAAGAATATTATTTATCTAAGTTTTATATTAATTAGCCTGCTATATATTAGTTTATCACCCTTGTGTTGGAACTAACTCTATATTTATTAACAATATATAACCATACATATAAATTTAGAGTTAAATAGGGTCTTAGGCCATTTTTGCATACAAGCTACCACGTTTCATGCCATGTGTTATCATCTTGTGACTCTATATATTGGTAGACCTAAAGGACTTAAAAATAGGGGGAAATGAAGTGATTGAGTGGGAATATGACACATGTTTTTCAAGGACACATTAATCAAAAGTAAAATGATGTGAAATAATGACAGAGTGACAAGTGTAAAAAGGGAAAAGTATACAATATGAGTAAGCAAATAAATACAATGAAAAAGTGACATGTGTTAAGTAAACCCACAAAATCTGATGTCATCAGATCAAATTCAAATTTGATGGATGGTTGAAAATGACTAGTATTATGTAGTTAATTCTCACACATAGAGATTCAAGAAATGAATTCAAAAGATAAGCAAATTGACTATACCTGGTATCTTTATGTCAAATCAAACTACATTTCCCAACTGCTAGTTACAAATTATTATTTATATCTCTATAAAAAACCAAAATACCTAAGATTCAAAGTTTGATAGAGAGCTCAAGTTGTTCATAAATGGAGGAACAAAATTAGGAGCTATCTCCTTCAATGTTTTGCTTTGGAACTAGCAATAATACAAAGATACATAATTTGAAAATACTACTCTAATTTGATCTTTAAAACATTACACATCACTCTACATAGAATTTAAAAATAGCCATCCTCATAAAGATGAACATAATTTATCATTGGATCAAGGGGAGTGCGTTGATGACTTATTATAAAATAAGCAAGTTAGATTCTACAAGGTAGTAATAAAACCAGAGGCATTTCATTGTGTTATTTTAATTTGTCCCTAGATCAGAGGGAGTACATTGATGAATTATTGGCAATTAAAGAAGTTGGACTCTACAAGGTAATAAAAAATCATGGGTATTTTCTTGTACTAACCTCATTTTTATTTTGTTTTCCATAGGTGCTTATACTAGAGATATCTTCCACAAAAATAATAGTGTCCATCCTGTAGCTTATGTAGCAAGCATAGATTTTGAAAAAATCTATAGGATTCCACCACCAACCTCATCATAAAACCAAATATTAATAAAAAATTATGTAAAATAAATATTAGATACACCCTATTGGAATGGGCCTAGAACCCAGATAATTTTGTTATGAAAAAAAAGATCATGATTGCCACTTCCATGTCCGATGTTAGAATTGATATGGCATTGTTAAATAGATTACATGAGGATTCATCAATCATTCATGTGGATGAGGTTTAGGTCTTTCTATTGTTTAGCATTTTAGAGGGAAAAGCCATTCCTCCACTATGATATATTATAATCTTTAATATTAAAAGCTAGAGAGAATGCATGCATGACCAAATGGATGCTCATTTTTAAATGATTTCCTACTTGGTGGATGTTATCTATGTAAATATTACCCTAACCAATGTTCTACCATGGGATCCAAAAGGGTAAAATATAATATGTGATTATTTTATTCATATTAACATACACAATTATAGTGATCACGTGTAGCAAATTGAAGACAATTTATACCAAATGGTTTATAATTCCATCATTGAGCAACCTATACCTAAGTTGTCAGACCAGATCAAAAGATCACATAAGACATTAGGAGATTATTGGTCCTACCCAAATCAAATTATCATAATATTTGAAGGAACTTTTGTATCCATTTTCTTCCTACCAACACTTGTACCAGATAAATTGGCTGAACAAGAGATATATTACAAGCTTTCTATTAGTGAATATGATAATTTGAAGAAGGTAACATTAGCTAAGTACCACAAGATGACCCTTATAATTGGGAGCCAAAAATTTTATAAATGGGATAATTTGGATAAAACTTCAAATTTATAGGGCTCATTCAAGTTTGGATTGGATAACCTCATATGGTGGGACCCTAAGAAGGTTATAATACATCAAATAGAGAAATTATATATACAATTCATGCAGGACTATGCCACCCAAAATATGAGAATGAATTAATCTTCCTCAACATTAAGGATGATTAATAAATATATACAAGAATGAGAAAAGTCTAAATGTTTATGAGTATTTCCCAAATGATTCAATATGATCCAAACATATCAAGAGAAGATGATGTTAGAATTGGAAAAGAACAAAAATATTTTGAGCAAGTTGGGCAAGCACTAGAAGAGATAGAAGAAGAAAATCAAGATAAATCAAAGGTAATAATCCTTTATAATATCCTAAAGCCACATGAAGTCAATCAACTAGTTATAGAAATAGGGTACCCCCAAATGTCACAATTAATTTAACTCTACTTATTTGAGTAGTATTAACACTTCAAGATCAAATAAAAATTCAATCTTCTTCTACTCTTTCCTCATATATGATTGCATCTCCTTTGGTGTTAAATTATGTACTAAGATATCTCCCTTAGTGCCTAAAATTTTCATATGATACACAAATAGAGGAGGCAAAGGAATCTTCAGATGAACAAGAAGAGAAATATCTAGAGATAATTTATGGTGGGAACCCAGGGTAGGATACACCAATAGATATTTTCCATAATGTTATCTTATCGATTATTTAGGGATTCCAAGTTCTACCCCTCCCCACATTTGTGATGTTGAATTTAGATAAGGTGAAGAAATAAGGAAAGAAACTACAACAAGCAATACTATAGTGGGATATTCAACTACTCTAGTGACCCCACTAGTGGCTACTTTGATAGATCCTTCTTAGGGGTTGATGTAGGAAATTGATTCTCATATCTTTTTATTAGTTATTTAAGTTTCCATAGCTCCTCTAGATTCATTTGGTATGACAATTATTAAATGTTTTGATTCTTTAACTAGCATTGTATCTCCCATTGATTTTGTGTCTATAGTATATTCTTCTAATCACCAATTCATGAAGAGATTAACTCAGGATACCATTACACAACCAATTATTACCTCACCTAAACTAAATATTATAATGAACACTTCAATTTTTTAATACCTTGTGTCATATACAATGTTTTCCACCAAGCCACTAAAAACTCATCTCTTCACTCAATTAGGTGTTTTCATTAATTAGGGTACCCATGTAACTTCCAATTATTTTTTATCTAAATAGTAATATAATATTACTAAATATGTCTTTAGGACACCTCCTTAGATAAATATATACAAGGAGAGGTTGCTCATCACACCTTTCCCTTCACTACCTATGCCTACCTACTCCACTTATTCATCTCCTTACATCCTCATGTCATCCATATAAAGTCGTTCGTCTCATTCCACCCTTATGCCTCCAACACATACCACTTTATCTACTACTTATCATACCTATCCTAGGGTGTTTTATTGACTCCTTCATGGATACAAAAGATGTAATCAAATTAGTTAGATAGGCAAGATATAGGGATCATTGAGGAACTGAGAATGATAAAACAAGATTAAAAGAGTAAGATTAAGGACTATTACTACTATTGGTAAACCTACAGAGTTTATGAGATAGTAATAAATCTTCTCCCTAACAAAGGAGAGGAAAACCAAACTAGGAGATGAAGATGAAATAAAAGAATACCCAATTTTATTGGTAGATGATAATGGGGGAGTGTTTAAAAATATGTTTCATGGACTTCAACTAGAAAAATAAAAAACTAGAGGCACAAAGTAGAATATATCCCCAAAAATACATAGTAGAGAGTGTTCATAGTTTGGTTAAAACCCTCTATGATATAGCGTACTTTATCCAATAGTAAAGCAAAGAATCATAGATACAGTGGAAAAATGTAGTTGATTTTTATAAAGCAGTGAAGAATTTAGATGCCAAATTTCATTTTATTGAGAAAGTAGTGATGCAAAATCAATACCAACATCTTAATTTTATATAGCTTCTAGATATTTATTTGCCTCATAATTTTGTAACAAGCAAGAGGACTCAACTCATGGAGTGACACATATAGATGCAAAATTTAGTTGAGAAACTTCCTAACT
Organism: Torreya grandis; assembly: GCA_037957365.1. NCBI lineage: Eukaryota > Viridiplantae > Streptophyta > Pinopsida > Cupressales > Taxaceae > Torreya > Torreya grandis. Next base: position 553,301 of record JARHVA010003685.1, on the reverse strand, counting down.
AAGAGGAAAAGGTATTCCAAATCCTTAGTGACATGTTCATTAATGGTATATATATAGAACAAGGATAAGTATTCACCAAACCATTTTTTATAGCCTATTGAAAACTACTACCAACAGTTTAAAAAGAGAGGTTGAAAGCATGGTTTTTGGGAGTAATGACCTAGTAATTTAGTTTATTATCTTTACTAAAGGTAAGGTGTCACAATCAAAATCTTTAAGTACTTATTTTATGGCCTTGATGAAGTTATACATGAAGTTGATGGAAAAAAATTCCATATTATTTAAAATGCCCATCATTGATTTTTAATCTATTGAGATGGGTTTTGCAACATGTTTGACTAAAAATGAAAAGTTAAAAAATAGGGATGATTGACTGCTCAAGCAAGAGCTTCGTCTACACATGATCAAGTTTTAACAACCAAGTCTTATTTTTCCAAGTATAAAATGGTCTACATTCCAACAAGGCTATTGATGGTAGCCTTAGCCTCAGTTTCCAATCCTTTGCATGCATAGTTAGGTCCAATTTTAGTCACAACTACAATAATCCCTTCAATGACTTCAACCATGTCAGTAATGAAAGGATTGTCTACATTGACATCCCATGTTCATGTTATCTCTAGTCAACTAGATTCAAATAAAATTAAATCTAGTTCTAGTACATTTACAACTACCATTACCACTTAAAATTTGTGACTGACTACTAGAGTTCCTTTTTGAATCAAGTTATTTGTGTATTTTTCACAAGTAAAAGATCTAGAATAAAGATTTTATTTATGATTCATTAAAAAAAATGCATAGTCTTCATTTCTATATAGTATTATTTTATAACTTAGAAAATTTCAATGGGTCAGGTAATCCCTTCCAAAATTTATATAAACATATCTTATATCTATTATTTTTTTAGGAGATTTGACAAGAAATGCAAAGGAAAAAAAATTCATGGTAATTCTATGATTTTATGTGAATGTGATTTTCTCTTCCAAATTTTTATGATTCATTATATAATTTACATTAATTTGAAAATATGTATGATATTTTGAATGCATGTTTTATGCATAGATAATATAAACCATGTTATCCTCGTTGACTCTTTATTTATAGATCATATTTATAAATCATTAGTGACATATGATGTGATCGATAATCTATTAATAAAATCTTTGATTATGATGATTGAATCTAACTAAAACTATTTATTTATAATATACATTGTGGTTTTCTATATATTGTGCTTTTATATAATCTACAACACACATTGATTATTGACATATGATTGGCCTAGTATAGTGAGTCAATTAGAAGGGTTTAGTATCCAATTGGATCATAGAGACCCTTTTTTTTCATTACCCTTCCCTCATTTAATACTTTTTATATAAATTCACCTTAGGTTATATCCACCCATCCATATCAAATAGAACCTAGACACATGTCATAGTTGAACCATCCATGGTTAATAACCATTTCACTCGCTGTTATTCTACCACATCATTATTTATAAAATGGAGACATGTAAATAGTGCCTTAGAGTGAACCTTTCATTGATCCTAAAATGTTGTATATATTCCCTTAATAACCCGTGGTGTGCATAAAACTCACATCAACACTAATGAATAAGAACATGTTTGATTTTAAAGTATTGACATATAAATCAAAAGACTTAATACTTAGCTTCTCATGAATTGATTTTTTTGGAGGGGTCTTAGGGGTCCCATTTTATATTTTTAAAAGGGATGTGTTGGTCACTAAAAAAAATATAAAGGATAATTTGGAGGGACTATAGACACTATTTTTGAATTATATAGCACCTTAGTCTTATACACTTGGAAAATACATATCATGGATGTACCTTCAACTTATAGACCTTCCTATTACCAAAAGGCTCATATACATTATATTTGTGTGTCAAATTTATTATCTCTTAGTATAATCAATGTAATTATGATGAATCATACCATATATCATGCTCAAAATGTTATAAATATGATTATCTTCTATTTCTACAAGTTCTAGACCTATTCTTATTTTCTAGTTTCTTTGACACATGTGTCCTTATTAGGTGCCTACATTGATGAAAGTGTCATATCCCAACACAAGTGTCCAATGGCATAAAATCATATAATTTACATGAAACTTATTCATATGGTTGGCCTAAATGATTTAATGTGATATATTTACCAAAAGGATTGGTATATATACATGATCAATCATCATTCATTTTTCACCTAGCAACTTATTACCTCTCATAAAGAAACTTACCAAAGTCATTCAATCAGGTACTCAAGTGAGAAAATATTACTTATATTCCTTTATTTTCATATTAGTGATAGGGAAAACACATGTACAATTCTAAATTACTAAAGGAGCATCCTATGAGACATATTTTCTAAGTTACAATCTAGGTTACTCTATGTACTTGCTTATCACACACTACATCCTCTTGCACACACAAGACAATATATAGGGGATAAGTAAATAAATTTGAGGACATATTTAGAGTATTTAATATGTAATAAATACTAATTGATAGAGGGGTATTTAGGGTAGCTCGATATCATGTGCCTACTAACCCATTTTTCCCATAACCACTATAATGATGAAGAACTAGAGCTTTTTATATTTGACAAGGATCAATAACCTATGATTTATATATATGAAAACCAGAGTGAATGTGATAAAAAAAATATATATATATATATTCCAAGTGTTTTCATACATATCCAATAGGTATTTCATATAGGACACCTACATCAAATTTATATAGAAGCATCGACACGACCATCCGAGGCCAATGCAAGTGTTTGAGGTCACAAATGTGCTTAATCTAGAATCTGATGGTAGTTATAAAATTCACTTATAGTCTAATTTATTATTATTTTAGATCCATATATGTGTTAGCATTAGAACTAGATAAGTAGATTGCTTCCATTATCTTTGTAATGTCAGCATAGTTTTACTTTATATTTTTGACATATCTCAACATAATAAATTTAGTACCACTAGTTTATTGTATTGGGTTCCTAGTGGGGAGATACCTATGAGAATAGATTGGATGAGAACATATTATATTTATTTAATTGGAATATTCTAAAAATGCCAAAAAAATAGAAAAACTTCAAAAATCCAAAAATATTTTTAGCATTACAAGTTCTATTACTCCTTCACATATATGTTGTTGGTTCTATGTTGGTAGTTAGCATACCATTTATTTGTATATATACATGTGTTTCATGACACTTTTGAGTGTGATTTAGGCATATATAGATACATGATCTATTTAATTTTAAATGTTGGGCCTTCCCTCTACTCATTTTATGTGGACATTGGGAGCACCCACTACTTTGATCATGATACATCCAAGTTATATTATTCTATGATCATGATAAATTATCATTTTTTAGCTTATGTACTTGGACATGAATTTATCCATGCTTATATATTTCATAATGTACTTGATACTCTATGTTATTAACATTTTTTCTAACAATATTAACCATGGTCTAGCATGCTATACTATGTTGGTTGCATACTATCTATGTTTTCCTTTTGCACTTCTTTAAGTCTAATCCTTGCTATTTTCATGTATTGTATTATTTGTTTGAGCATTTGAATATGATCCATTAATTTTGGCCCACATGACTATGTTTTCCTATTGTGACATTTGTATATGTCCTTATTTGTTGTATGTTGACATTTGAATATTTCATTCCTTTATTTTTGGAAATTTGACTAAGTCATGTACTTTCAATTGTGTGGCATTTGAACTTTCCCCTTGTTTGAGGTCTCCTTAGACCATTATCATTTTATTTTATTTTTAGTTCTCTTGTGTGTGTAATGAGATTGTACTATTAATATTTAGATGTTGTCATGATTCACATCAAGCATCTTAGGACTTGATGTGATCACAGTATTCATGTTTTAATGATATATTTACCTATACATTTTCATTATATATGTTACATAGTTCATACCTAGATTATACATCTATATTATCCTTTTGAGGTAAGGTGACTAGCAATTTATATTTCCTCTCATCTCAAAAGGGGGGCATATTAGTGGGGGCATGCCATAGAGGCATGGCTTATAAATTTTTCATAGTTCACTATATTTAGATATAGAGTGGGGGCATGTTTTGGAAACATGTTCTTCACACTTGAAATAGTTTCATCTTCAGATATACAATGGGGGCATGTTATTGAAACTTTTTCACCACAATTACATAGTTTGCAAAGTGGATAAATTACATTATTATATGATTGAGATACACATATGTGGTAAAATTCTATATATTTGTACCATTAATATACCATGGTTTTAATATATACATATATGATGTGATTACACTATCAAAAGTCACCTAAATTATAAAATCAAAATTAGTTTTATATTTTAAAACACTTTTATGGACTATCAACCCCTACTATGTTAAACTTTTATGAACTGTATTGAGCCAATCTACTATAGTATTTGGTTCATTTTTTTTGGGTTGAGGTGATTAAATCACTCAATATTTCCAATATTATATGTTGGACATGATTACATCATCCAACCTCACAAAATTTATAGTATGAGTTGACTTGGTTCACTCATCCTCACCAAGTTATAAGTATGATCAGGTTGCACAATTGAGCTAATCTCAACTTTAAGGTGATAACTTGCCTTTAGATATAAGGTTGGGGGAAAGTATTGTCCTTAAATATTTTTATATTTATTCACTTTATATATTTATATTTTTCTTAATCTTAGTTTCAATGATTCATAATGATACATCTTTTCCAAATCAATTTGCCAAAAGGCCAGGTAGTTGCATCGATACATGTGTGATCTTAAACCGTTATCTCTTTACTTTTGATCATTTAAAATGATTTAAATTTCAAATTGTATGTATTTATTATATATTGTAACATGATCTTTGTTTCAGGTTAGTCACCAATAAAGCAGTCAAGTTGGACTCATATAAAGGCAAGGTGTGTTATACACATCCAGGTATGCATTTCATTTCCTTTAAACTATAAATTTCATTACTAGATTAAAGGAGAGGAATGTAGACACGTTTTATTTATTATATAAAATATCAATCTTATATACTTTAAAAATACATATCATGGATGTACCTTCATCTTATGAACCTTCCCACTATTGAAAGGATCACATACACTATCTCTCTTTGTAAAATTACTTATATCTTAGTTTGACAAATGTTATTATGATGAATCAAACCTTATATCATGCTCAAAATGTTATACATCTACTTATATTCTATATCAGCAAGTTTTAACCTAGTGTTTATTTCCTAGTTTCTTAGACACTCGTATCCTAATCAGATGCCTGCATTGATGTAAGTCTCCTACCCCAACACAAGTGTTTAGTGACCTAAAGTTATCTAATTTATAAATTAAGTATATTCCTATGGTCAGCCTATGTGCTTTAATGTGGGATATTTTTCAAAAGGATTGGTATATATGCATGATCAATCCTCTTTCATTCTTCACCTAGCAACTTATTACCTCTCATAAGGCAACTTAACAAAGGCATTAAATCAAGAACTCAAATTAGAAAATCTTACATTTATTCCCTATTTCCATATTAGTCATAGGGATAACACATCTACATGTTTTAGTTACTAAAGGAGCATCCCATGAACCACATTTTCCAAGTTAAAAGTTAGGTCACTCTATGTACTTATTTATCACACATTGCATCCTTATGCACACAAAAGACAACACATAGGGGAGAAATACATAAGTATGAGGCCCTTTTTAGAGTATTTGCTATGTAGAAAACACTCATTGATAGAGGGATATTTGGGATAGATTGAAACCATGTTCCAACCAACCCATTTTTCCCACAACCATTATGAAGATGAAAAACTAGGGTTTTTTCTATTTGATAAGGAGAGATAACCCATGAATAGATCTAAGAACACTAGAGTGAAGGTAACATAGAACCCAAAATATTCTATGTGGTCACATCCATATCTAGTAGATATTATATATAATACACCTACATTCAGGTTAGATAGAAGCATTAATGTAACCATCTAAGGTTGATACAAGTGACTAAGGTCACATAAGTGTTTAATAATTTTTTTTTATGGTAGTTCTAAAATCCACTTCTAGTATTATTCCTTCATTTTCTAGATAGAGATTTATATTAGCATTATAACCATATAAGTATATTATTTTCATTCTCATTACAATATATATAATATTTGTAATTTATATTTTTATCATATCTTAGTATAATAAATTTAGTATATGTTTATATGATTTTACAAATTAATTGTCTTGTTATAGAGATAGCTTATCAGCCTTGTGTCCTCAATATATGTCTATCCCTTTAACCCTAGATTCCCCAATCTAGATTTTAGGTTTAAATAGGGACCTTACTGACTACACAAGGATCACTCCTCAAATGGTACAAAAATTTATGAAGTTTCTCAACCTCCATATAGATCATCTTAGATTGAAATTAAATCTATAGAATTACATTAGATATTACTTGAAATTTATTATTAATATAAAAATAACCATCTAGATATTTACCAAGCATTTATTTCTTTATTTACATATAGGAAAAATAGTTTCAAAAATGAAAATATGCCATATTTTTATTGTACTATGTAGGTATCACTATCAAATCCCCTATGAGTACCATTTTTGAGAAAAATTAGTCATGAAAAAATGGTTGGAAAAAGATATGAGTCCACCTATAATATGATTGAGTATGCTTAAGAAAAAACAAAATGTGATTGAAAGGATGTGTATTTTGTAATATGGACATAATGGATTATTCATGCATCTATATCGACAAGGTAGATACTAACATGTAGACCTTGGTCCAATATTCACTATAATAAATACACCTTTCTAGCCTTAATAATTTCTTTCCATGTTATGGAGAACCTTTATCCCCAATTCCTAGATAAGAATTATCTTTCCAATGAGCATTAGGAATATCCACTAGAATGTGCTGAAGATAAATAAATTTATAACCAAAGTAGGGTTGGTACTACTAGAAAGGGGTTCCAACAAGCCATTTTAATATGTTACAACATGTTGTGGGTGTTTTTAATCTTATTTTATGAATATATTTATCCAATATAGTTGTTTTAACCTCCGTAATATAGGAAAGGTCACTATTATTTTCCTTAAATATAAATGGGATTGTAGAGAATTAAAAATTTTATCCAAGTTGTAGCCAATACCACTTGAACTTTTACAACAAAATTTCTAAAAGAGTTTCAAATTTCCTATAACACTAGTTTTTATTCCATTGAATAAAATATTTACAGGCTAAATACAAAATATCTAAAAATTTCATGGAATTATAAATAGATGCCTCTTCTTTAGAAAGAGTGAGAAAGGAATCATCAACAAAGTGTCTATTGAGTATCTAATTTTGATATTGAAGGAGGAATGTACATTGAACTAACCCTATATAATTATAGTTTTATAATAGATAAATGAACCATCTAGCTTCCAAAAAATAGAGGGAGTGTCTAAATTGAATACTTGCCTACAAAATATGAAAAAAAATAAATAGAATGTATTGTATTAAGGGTGATAAACATCAACATCCTACAAAATAATACTAAATAATTGAAGCACAAGTCTCTAGTGAAAACCTAATGTATGTATAATGGATAATATAAATATCCATTCAATCATGTCACATGCCTTCTCAAGATAATTTGTCATGAATAAGGCTTTCTATTGTGAGGAGAAATCCTATATTCCATTCCTTCCTACATTGCAATAACATTTTATAGAATGTATGTTTTGCAAATGAAATTGATTTTCTCTTGAAAAATCATGAGAGGTAGTATGTATGTCACCAAAATATTAAGATATTTATAAATTTAATGTAATATACATTGAATTTTAGATTAAAAATACATTAGTTGGTAATAAGCTTTGGGTCCTCAGTCTTAGGAATGAAATTGGCATTACCTTGATGAAGCTTCAAATGGAGTTGGTTTGAACAATCAAGGTAGAATTTTTATAGGCATAGACCTAAAGTATCCCATATAACTCACTATATTTGGTAAGGGAAAACATCAAGTCCAATATTTTATAAAAAATCACATGCCTTAATACTTCCTAAAGTTCTTTGATTGAAAATAACTGATCACTGACCCCTTGTTGGTCCTTGACAATTTAAAATAACCACTTATGTAAATTTTATTATGGAATATTCATGTCTTGGATAAATGGTTGAGTGATTAAAAATCCATGATAATGAGAAAAAAATACTCTCAAAATATTTGGATGTATTATTAGTTGTTTGATTGGCATCACATATTTCCTTCATTATATCCATGGCTTGCATGTAACTAATAATGAATCAAATTACTTTAAATATCAATATATAATTTTAAAAAAATACATATGGGACATATTTTATTTCAATGAGCTTGGTATCTCTCTTTAGCGTTGATGGAAACACATACTAGTTAAATAAAATATCAAGTCATAAACTCAAAAATTGCTTGAAATCAATCTTCTTTGTTGATTCTCATCGAATGAATAAAGTATTACATAAGAATCTTTAAATAAATATGAACTCAAAATTAGAGTTTACATGCATAAATAAATAAAAAATAAAACTCTACCTAAAGCTAATTGACCTATGTTATTTTTAACAATTGTTATTTTTAGTAACTTTCATCTTCTATCAATTTTCAAACCACTATTTTTAGTAAGTTTTTCATGCAAGCTTAGATCAGCCAAAAAATATCCACATACCCTATAAACACTAAAATTAACCTAAAAGATGAATTTTGACTCAATTTCATGTCTGATTAAAAAAATATACTATTTTTAAAAATGAAAAAATCTTAAAAAATATTATAATACATTTTTGGACCCTTATATGGTAACATATGACCTTAAAAAGTTTTGAAAACATACCTAACTGGATATACCTAATTTTAGTTAAATTAAATTTTTTATGCCTACATTTTGGCATGAACAAGAAGTCAAATGGGCTTATGGATCAAAATTTATGGCCTCTAGAAGATAGGTCCCCACATCATTCACCTCTGGTTGAAAACAACTCAGCTCCTATGATTTATCTTGATTATAATCCTACCATTTATTATTATCAATAATTTTTCAATTTCCATTCTAAAATTTATGCATTGCCTTCTTATTGCATTCCTTGCCACTATACCAAAGATCTGTTATAACGTCCTTGTCTTGTATTCACTAACTTCTTATCCAAAACCTATACTATCTTTTCTTTCTTCTTCCTTTGTACCTTTTGCTTACAATCCACTTATTCATCTTTTTCACCTTCAACATATTCTCCATGAAAATAATATAAATTTGAAACATTAAATACTTGAGAGAAATCAAAATTCTATGGTAAACTCACCTCATAAGCATTGTCATTGATTTTATTCACAATTCTACACAAACCAATTTTCTTGTACTTCAACATGTTGTATATTTATTTTGGGAATATTTATTTCTTTAAATATATCATCACTAAATACCTTTCTTTAAATATATTTTACCTTCTTGTTACATTTGCTTATACTTTATGATTTTCATTACTTTCCCATAGATTTCTCATTATTTTTTATTTCAATTGTTGTATGGGATCTATAACTACTTTTGTATCATCACTAACTCATTATGTAATTGGTAATTACACAAAATATAAAATAATGATAGGATTTCTGCCATAAAAAATCTAAAACGGTGCTTTTCATGTTGATCTATTCACATAACTATTATATTCAAACTCAACTTGTGGTAAAGACAAGTCCCATTGCTTGGGATTTTATCCAACTATGCATCTCAACAAATTTCCCAATATCTTGTTTACTAATTTTGTCTATCCATATATTTTTGGGTGGTATATAAAACTAAATCATAGCTTGGTTCCTAGCTTATTCCATAGTCCTCCAAAAATGACTTCAAAAGTTTTTGTCCCTATCTGATGTAATGGTATTTGAAACACCATGCAATCTCACAAAATCCTTAAAAAATAATTATGTGACTCTAGTGGAATCATTCATTTTCTTACATTCAATAAAATTAACCATATTATAATATTTGTCTACAATAACAAAAATTGAACCATTATCTCTCTGTGTGTTTGGAAACCCCAACATAAAGTCCTTATATATGTCCATGGTCCTCTTGGAACTGGTAATCATATGTACAACCCTATATTTTATGCATGGTTTTTAGCGACATGGCATATCTTGCATATTGTAACATACCTTATCATATCTCTCTTCATTTTAGCAAAAAATATTTATCCTTCACCAATGTTATTATTTTAGACTTACCAAAATGTCCATCCAAACCACCACTATGCAGTTATCTTATAATATTCTCCCTTAGAGACCCAATTGGATTACACAATTGTTTTCCATTGAAGATACAACCATCTTGTATAAGGTCCTCATCATAAATATTATTTGTCTTACCTATTAATGGATTTTTGCATTTCTCAAATATCTTTCCAACATATGGATTTGTATCATATAGTTCTTTAACAACTTAAATTCCAACTAATTCACTCATCATAATAGTTAATGGTTCCACTATCCTAATAAAAGTATCAACTACCTGATTCTAATTTATTGACGTATGATTCAAAACAAAAGTATATTACTCATTAAATTTCTTACTAAAATATGTTATTACCCTTCCTTCTTAACTCAACACAAAACTAATTCCTACATATTAAGCATTACAATCCACCTCAAATTCTTTATTAATATTTGATAATGCTAATATCAATTTTTCTATAATCTTCTTCTTCAATAATTCAAATCCATCTATTGATGCCTTTTTCCATACAAATTATTTTCCTTTCACACAATCTTTTATTTGTAGAATGGTACTAATAAAATTCTTAATGAATTTTATGTAAAAAGTGGTTAAACCAGGAAAACTTCTTACCTATGAGATGATATTTGGAATAGGCCACTCAAAAATTATCTTTACTTTTTATTCATCCTTTCTTACACCATTTATTGAAAATATAAATACTAAACTACTCTGAATAAACCTAAACTTATTCATATTTTCATATAACTTCTCCTTAACAATTATAGTACCATTATTAAATTTCTTAATTATTCTTCTTTTTTCTTATTGAATATCAAAATATCATCGAATTACACCACCAAAAACTTACCAATCTAATCACATAGTATTGTGTTCATCACCCTCATAAATGTGTTGGGTGCATTAGATAATTTGAATGGAATCACCATCCATCATATAATCCATCCCTAGTCTTAAATGTTGTTTTCCATTCATCTCCTTCATGAATCTAAATCTGATAGTAACCACTCCTTAGATCAACCTTAGTAACTTATTTTGATCCTACAATAAAATCCTTCATATCATATAAATGAAGTATAGGAATTCTATATTTTATGGTAATTTTATTAATTGCTCTACTATCCACACACATCCTTCATCCCCCATATTTTTTAAGACTTAGAAAATTTGGTGTTGCACATGGACTCATACTCTCCCTTACTACACACTTTCTCATTAATTTAGTAACCTGTTTATTTAATTTTGCATGTTTTGTTGGACTCATCCTATAATTCACTTGATTAGGTAGATTTGATCTTAGAATCATATAAATATGATGTTGAATGTATCTTTTTGGTGGTAAACCATCTATTAACTCATCATGTAAAATAATTACATATTGTTTCAACACTTCTTTTGATATTTACACTAATTCTGTCTTATTTCTTTATTATTAATTCATAAAAAAAACATGTCATATTCATGTATTTTATAAATTCTTTCATGGTTAACATGATTTTTTATTTCCCTTTTTATTTAAGAGGTAATAAAACTACCTTTGTACCACCTTTCCATAAAATATATGTATTTTTTGCTCCATCATGAATTACCTTTCTGTCATATTTCCATGGTCTTCCCAATAATAAATGATATAAATCCATTAGAATAACAACATACCATAATTCGTATCTATAATTTTTTCAATAGAAAACTTGATTAAACACATTTTATCTACTATAACTTCATTTCCTTTATTAAACCATGACATCTAATAATGATAAATAGGCTTTTCACATTACAAACCTACTTTCTCTGCCATTTCTTTAAAAACCATTTTTTCACAACTACCACCATCAATAACTACTTTTTATAACTTACCTCCTAAAGTGTACCTTGTTAAAAAATGTTTGTTTGTAGCCATGCATCACCACCTTCCTTATTTTGCACATGTTCTTTTCTTAGAGAAATCATTTTTATCCTCATCATGATATTTTATTCAATGTTTATTGCTGCAACTTTTGAATTTTTCTCTTCTATCTTAGGCTCAACTAAATTCACTCTTGGGTAGTGTAGTCATATAAAATACAAAAATGGGTAACTTGAGTGTGAATTATGATATCCATCCCATAAGTCCCTCCAATTAGCTTTAATGACCCTCATATGCATCCTTTCACTTATTATCAATAATCTATAGCCTTATAAACTTGATCCTAGATAAGTCATACCCCTATTTTTATGAAAAATACATCCCCATAGGTCATGTCAGCTTAGGACTATAACACCCAACTTGGACTATAGCATTGGACCCTAGGGTGTCCCATTTTTGTTGCTCCTATCCAATCACATTTTGATCCCAAATAGTCATTTCTTCTTAGTTTTTATCCTCTTTTTTGTCATCTTAACGTGAATAAATTCAACCCATAACCAATAAATCCATATAAAATCCCATTCAAATTTCATTTATAAAGGGTTGGAAAATATCACAAAGTAAACAAGAATATAAGCAAGATTATTCAAGCATATTTCCCTATTCTCTGCATACATCCATCTAATACCATCTCTAGCTTATTCAAATCCTTACACTAGTCCCTAGTCACCTCAAGGACACTCAATTTAGTATTTTTCATCTTAATACACACTATTTCACAAAGCACATCAAGTGGGAGAACTACATAAGGCTTGATCCCTCTTAAGAGTATTGGTATGTAGGTAGCGTGCCCATGAAAGAGGTGTGGATACACATTTAGTGAAGTTTACACACACTAATCCCCCCTTTCTTTCTCAAAATTGGTTAAAGTACAATGGAGTCTAGGTTTTGAAGATAAAATTAGCTCTACAAGGAGTTCCATGGACATTTAATAGTCATAATTTCATACTCAAGGTCTCATAGACACATTGGACAAAACCCAAAAATCTTAGGTCTTTTGTACAACAATGATAAAAGATTACTATATCACTAGAGCCTAGGGTGTCATATTTTTAGTTCTTATGTCTAATCATAAAATAAAAGCTAGATCTTGATTTGTGATAGTGTCTCAATACTGCACAGCGAATTCCAACCTCTGTCTCAGTCGTATTAGTTAGTTTCTAGCTAAGTCTTATTTTATTTTCCTTATTACTATTTTTAGAAAAGTTCAAATTGTAATCAAATTATATAAATTAGTAGCATAATTATTTCATATTTATTTATTGATTTTACTACTTATACCCTTTAACTAAATTATGAATAATACACCAATATTCTAAAAAATTGTTAAATCATTTGGTGAAATTGACTTACTTCGTTTGTGAATAAAAACCCTAGAAACCTTAGGGTAAATTTCCTAATAATTTTTTCTATATTTTTATAATTTTTTACCTATATAATAAAATAAAAAATTAACATTAAATTTTAAAATTTTATAGTAATTTTAAAATAATTTACATTCAAACCTTAGTTGTCCATACTAAGTCCTGGTATTTTCTCAATAATTTTCCAATATTTTATTGATTTTTTACTAGCATATTAAAATTAGAAATTTACTTCAAATTTAAAAATTCAAATGTAATTTTCAAAAATATTTATTTTTAAATTCCCTAATTTCATCTTCTAGGTCTCTTTAAATCACTAATTTTCTAATAAATTTTTGATTTTTTACTTACATACCTAACTTACAAATTCACTTTAAATTTCAAAATTTCATATTAATTTTCAAATTAATCATCTTTCAAACCCTAGATTCATATACTAAGTCCATTGCTTCTTGAGGTATCACCTTACACCTAAAATCAAATTTCAAAAATGGATCTCACTTATTTTCAAATATTTCTTGCATTTTTAGAAAATAATAAGGAGACCATACTTGGTCATATCATGTACATGAATGATGAAGTTTACCATATTCTAGTACAAAGCTTCATTATTTACTTTTCATGCCTAATTTTAATAATATGAGATGATATTAAGGAAGTCATTGTTAAACATAGTAAGATACCTCTCCTTCAAAGCAAAGTTTAACTGTCTTTCATACCAGGTTTCATCTCTTACTTGATATCTCTCATATGGAAAAAATTTCAAGTATATCATGCTAAACACATTAGAAATTTCATAGCATATGCCAAAGTTTCTTATGAATTCCTTCACAAATTCATATTTTCTATCGCTTTCTTTCTTTATTTTATATAGAATTTTTTTCAAGTTTATCATGCTAAACACATTAGAAATGCCATCACGCATACCAAATTTTATTATGCATTCATGCACAAATTCATGCTTTATATTCCTTGATTTATATCTTTAATATGGAAATTTTTCCAAATTTATCATGCTAAACACATTAGAAATGTCATAACACATGCCAAAGTTCTTTATGCATTCATGCACAAATTCATGCTTTCAATCCCAAACTTGTTATCTCTCATGTGGAATGCTCTTTATAAACATATTTTTATACAAAATATCATTTCAAATACATTAATTTTATCCTACATACATGGTTTCTACCTACGGGATCCATTGCATAAGCTAACAACCACCTATCAAGTTTCAATGTCATATCTTATGCATAGGAAACAATTTCCTTCTCCTCCTCTCCCCAAAGAGGGTGATAGCTACTTTCCCTCTAACTAGGTTCATGTTATCACCATTCCAAAAGGTGAGGCAATAAATAATATTATTTCTAATGCATACATTTATAATATAGTTTATTCAAACCCTCTTCAATATATGTGCTTACATGTTCAATTAGAAACAACTAAGGTTAGCACTTATGAGACTCTAAAGGATCAAATCACCAGCATGAGAAAGTTATTTTCAGATTTACAAATGCATAATTAGATATTACATAAAAATATCACAACATTGGAAAATATATTATAATACAAAAGCCTTAAAGGCATCCTAGTGCCAATCATGTATATGCACCTTCACCTAGTCAATTGGTTGCTAGCAATGTTACATATCAAAATAGAAAATCACAGCAATGTAACTCTATAAATAGTGATTCAAAAATAATTCAAAGATAAAATAAGATTTCAAGTGAGGTACTAAGGTAAATGATTAAATATAATTTTATCAAATTACCTCCTCTACATCCACTGAGAATATCCAGCTAGACTTCATTTTTTATTCTATACTATTATTTGTCAATTTATCTACATTACCATGCTTCACTTGATCTTCTTTGAGTGTGTGTAGTGACATCCAGCTCCTTGATTTCTTCACTCTACCCATTGAGGGGGCATCCTACTTCTACATTTGAGACATACATCAATATATTTACCCATTGGAGGCATCTTTTACATGACTACACCATCCAGGTTACATCATTCCTACACCACACACTCTAGTTATCATGTTGATATACATTATTTACTAGCTTACATAGATTACTCTATCAACATTTCACTAGTATATAAAACTTGTGTATTTATTTTCATATACATAGTCTTATATTACCATGTCTTTCATAATTTCACAGTCTTTCTTTAATTAGTTAGAGGCGATTGTATTTCCAATTTTTACATGCTTTTCTTTCTTGCTTTGCATAGCTAGATTGATTGCATTCCTTAGTTCCTATTTTGTCTCCTTCATGTGCCTTGGGACATTTTTTAATGTCCTTTACTTCTATTCATGTGTATGCCTTAGGACATTTTCCAATGTCCTTTTCCTATAATCTTCTATGTGATTGTGGATTTCATGCCAACCTTATTTGTTTTCAAATATATGTGTATGTGGCATTTGAACATGCCTTGTACGTCTGATTTTTAGTTTGAGTGACATGTGCCCATGTCCCTTTTTTACTTCACCCCTTGGGCACTCTTGTATGCATTTTGCTTCTTGACTTGCATGTTTTATGCTTCTTTTATTTTTAATTATTTTCAATGCCATGTTCCACATCATGCATTATCTTGCTATCTTGGGTGCTATGATGGACATCATGCTCCATCCCTCCTTACCAACTAAAAACTAACCAAAATTTTAGTTCTAGTTTCAATTCAGTATATTGCACATAATATTACATTGTTATATCTATCTATGCATACCCCTATTGATCTAACAATCTCCTTTACAAACTATGTTATATCTTGAGATATCTTGTTGATTATGATTACTATATCATTTATTTCATAGCATAACACACTTGTAGGGATCTTTATTCTGAGGGAAGTAATTTTAGGGTCTTCATTTCTACCCTCAAAAAAGGGGGAAATAAATAGGGTTTTTGCCACAGAGATCAGAGCTCCTACTAGTTGAAAAACTAGTTTTAGAACACTCAAAACAATAATTAGAGGTCAAACTAGGCAGAACAGACCAAAAAAATAGTGATGATTCTAGAATATTTTTTAGTTTAATAAAAGGACAACAACACCAAACACCAAGGTGTCTTATTTTTTGTGCTTCTATCTAAAAAGCAAAAAACTAGATTTTCCAAAAGCAAGTAGAAAAGTAGGTTCAGCTATAGTTTTGTAATTTTAGACCAGTTTAAAATCACTAGTTTTCAATACACTTTTGCTTAAAGAATATAGATATAGGGGGCATCATATGCGGCATGATGGCTCTCAATTCTATTTTTAGATACGATAGTTGGTATAACTTCCATATCATGATCCATGTTCTAAACACCAGTGATTGGGGGCAATGTGCATGGCACATTTATTTTCTTCTCTTTCTAAGTTTAGCATATTACCTAGGTATTATTAGTAGTTGTGTGTCTTACTCCATCTAAAAATGGTTGGCATCACTTCAGAGTGGATTTCATACAAGCCTAACCTCCACATTTTAGAATGGCTTTCATATAAACCTAGTGCCCAATTTCAAAGAGGCTTTCATACAAGCCTAATATCCATCTTTCAGAGTGGCCAAGAGTGGCCTAGTTTCCATCATACATTCGACTATCCATGCCAACATTTTTAGACTATAGAACATTCATGGGATTCAAGATCCATCTCATATGACACATTTCATACCAGTATAAGTTTATAGCTTCACTTCATGGGGCAATGATGGAGCCAAAGGACTAGATAGCCTTTGTATTCTTGATCCACCTATTTAGAATGATTATACACATAGTCCAAACATTTATTATCACATGCATGGCCACCTAGCTTCACTTAGTGGGAGATGATGGAGCCAAAGGGCTAGACTTTGTATTCTTGAGCCACCTACTCATAGGGATTGGACACATAGTCCAAACATCGATTAGCACACACATGACACCTAGCTTCACTTAGTGGGAGATGATGGAGCCAAAGGGCCAACCTTTGAATTATTTCCTTTATTTCTTGAATCAACACAAACCTAATTTCTACATTTGAAGCATTATGATCCACCTTAAATACTTTGTTAATATTAGATAATGCTAATATAGGTTTTTCTATAATCTTCTTCTTCAAAAATTCAAATCCATCTATTGATGCCTTTATCCATACAAATTATTTTCCTTTCATACAAACTGTTATTTGTTTAACAATACTAATAAAATTCTTAAAGAGATTTATGTAAAAAGTGGTTAAACCAGGAAAACTTCTTACCTATGTGACGATCTTTGGAATAGGCCACTCAAAAATTATCTTTAATTTTTATTCATCCTTTCTTACACCATTTACTAAAATATAAATCCCAAAAATAACCAAACTACTCTAAATAAACCTAAACTTAATCATATTTTCATATAACTTCTCCCTTCTTAAAAATTCTAGTACCATTATTAAATTCCTTAACTTTTCTTCTTTATTCTTATTGAATATCAAAATATCATCAAATTAAACCATCATAAACTTACCAATCTAATCACATAGCACTTTTTTCATCACCCTCATAAATGTGTTGGGTGCATTAAATCATTTGAATGTCATCACCTTCCACTCATATAATCCATCCCTAATCTTGAATGTTCTTTTTCCATTCTTCTCCTTCATGAATCTAAATATGATAGTAACCATTCCTTAGATCAATCTTAGTAAATTATTTTGCTCCTACAATAAAATCCTTTATATCATCTAAACGAGGTATATGAAATCTATATTTGATGGTAATTTTATTAATTGCTCTACTATCAACACATATCCTCCATCCCACATATTTATTTGGACTTAGAAAAGTTGGTGTTACACATGGAATCATACTCTCACTTACTACACCCTTTCTCATCAATTTAGTAGCATTTTTATTTAATTTTCCATGATTTTTCGGACTCATCTTATAATTCACATGATTGGGTAGATCTAATCCTAGAATCATATCAATAGGATGTTCAATGTCTCTTTTTGGTGGAAAACCATTTGGTAAATCATTAGGTAAAATAAATGCATATTATTTTAACACTTCTTTTGATATTTTCACTAATTATTTCTTATTTCTTTGTTATTAATTCATAAAGGCAATATGTCATAATCATGTATTTGATAAATTCTTTCATGGACAACATGATTTTTAATTGCCTTTCTTATTTAAGAGTTAATAAAACTACCTTTGTACCACCTTTCCATAAAATATATGTATTTTTTCTCCATCATAAATTGCTTTTCTATCATATTTCCATGGTCTTCCTAACAATAAATGACATACATCCATTGGAACAACATCACACCATAATTCATATCTATAATTTTTTTTAATAGAAAACTTGATTAAACACATTTATCTACTATAACTTAATTTAATTTCTTAAACCATGAAATATGATAAGGATAAGGATGTTTTCTACATTACAAACCTAATTTCTCTACCATTTCTTTAAAACCCATTTTTTCACAACTACCACCATCAATAACTAATTTTCATAATTTACCTCCTAAAGTGTACCTTGTTAAAAAATGTTTGTTTGTAGCCATGCATGACCACCTTCCTTATTTTTCACCTATTATTTTCTTAGATAAATAATTTTTATCTTCATCATGATATTTTATTCAATATTTGTTTCTGAAATTTTTGTATTTTTCTCTTCTATCTCAAGCTCAACTAAATTCACTCTTGGGTAGTGTAGTCATATAAAATGCAAAAAATAGTAACTTGAATGTGACTTGTGATATTTATCTCATATGTCCCTTCTGATTGCTTTCATGACCCTCATAATCATCTTTTCATTTATTTTCAATCATGTATAGCCTTCCAGACCTGATCCCATCTGAATCAGACCCCTCTTTTCATTACATATACATCCCACCAAGTCCCGTTAGCTCAGGACTATAGCACACAACTTGGACTATAGTGTCAGACCTAGGGTGTCCCATTTTTGGTGCTCCTATCCAATCACATTTTGAGCCCAAATGGTCATTTCCTCCTAGTTTATATCATCCTTTTTGTTAGCTTGATGTGAATACATTCGACCCATGACCAACAGATATTTATAAAAGCCCATTCAAAGTTCATTTAGAAAGGGTTGGAAAATATCACAAAGCAAGCAAGAATACAAGTAAGACTGCTCAAGCATATCTCCCTATTCTCTGCATACAACCATCTAATACCATCTCCATCTTTTTCAAATCCTTAAACCAGTCCCTCGTCACCTCAAGCACACTTAGTTTAGCATTTTACATCTTCATACACACTATTTTATAAAACACATCAAGTGGGAGAGCCACATATGGATTGATCCCTCTTTAGAGTATTGGTATGTAGAAAGTGTTCCCACACAATGGGTGTAGATACACATTCAGTGAATTTTACACACACTAACCTCCCCTCTTTCTCAAAATTGGTTAAAGCACAATGGAATCTAGGGTTTGAAGATAAAATCAGCTCTACAAGGAGTTTCATGGACATCCAATAGTCAAAATTTTACGGCTAGAATCTCATAGACACAATGAACATAACCTAGGAAGCTCAACTCTCTTTGAAAATAGTGGCATAAGAGGACTATATCACAAGAGACTAGGGTGTTCTATTTTTTATGCTCCTATCCAATCATAAAATGAAGGCCAAATCTTGATTTGTGACAGTGTCTCAGTCCTGCATAGTGAATTCTAGCCTCTATCTCAGTCGTATCAGTCAGTTTCCAACTAAGTCTTGTTTTCTTTCCTTTATTATTATTTTTAGAAAAGTTCAAATTACAATCAAATTATATAAATTAGTAGCTTAACTATCTCATATTTATTTATTGATTTTACTACTCAGACCCTTTAACTAAATTATGAATAATACACCAATATTCCTAAAAATTGTTACATCAGGTAGTCCTCTTGCCTCCTTTCTTGTTCATGATAGTGCAAAGACTCAAACACTTTGTGTTCTTCTTCTCCATAAATATGACAAACATAAAAACTATGTTGATTTGTAAGCCACCCTCTAGCACTACCATAGCCTCATTCTCTCTTAAATCCTCTTCTTCTTTATTGATATTAAAACCCTTGTCTATTATCTTCTTTCTTTTATATACCCTAGGGAGATCCTTCTCTAGTGGAATTAAACCCACTGCATCCCCTTAATGGAAATTATTTTCCTCTTCTTAGCTTAGTTATTTTTTTGAAAGTTTGTCTATTTTATTTTTATTATGTCTTCAAAAGTAATTGATAAGCCTCCTCCATGCAAAGTATTCTGTGTATGCTCAATTCATCTTGAATATAAAATTTCAAATAATTTACATACCTTGTAGCCATATTTTATTTTATTTCATCATGTTCCATTATGCGAAAATCTTGTAAAACTCATATGTAGACTCTTATATAATGTGATCCTTTTACCTTAAATTATGGAATCTTCTATATAGGATTTGTGCATAATACACATGAATAAATTTCTCCCTCAACTTCTTCTCCATCTTGTTCCACATGTTGATCTTCTATTTACCCTTTATCTATCTCTCTTTCTTCGAGTGATCCAACCAAATAATTGCATGATCCTTCAATTTATTGCATGCAAACTCTACTTATCTTAAAATTTTCCATTCAAAAAACTTCTCCATGTTATTTATCCAATCTATCAACTTCTCTATTTTTAAACTTCCTCCATAATCTAGAATGTCAACCTTGATTCCTTCATTCTTTCCCTCTAAATCCATAACCATCCTCTCTTTCATTGATTGTGTCTATTCTCATTCCTCTTCTTGATGAATTTCATCTTCAGGATTTGCTTTTTCTTTTGTTTCATCTTTTCTTTGCCTTTGTCTTTGATTTGTAATAATTACAGTTAATTATTCCACTTACCTCTACAGCTCTTGCATAGTCCTATTCATCTGAGAAATTCATCCTCATCCTCTTGACATATTTACACATGTTATTCAATCATAGAATACTCCTTAAAAATATAATTTTTAATACCCCATATAAATTAATAAAGATATTACCTCTAAGATTTGAACTTGCTTTGACACCAGATGATGAAAACACAAACTAGCTAAGAAAAATATCAATAGGAATAAACTCATAAGTTACATGAAAGGAATCTTCTCTAATGATTCTCATTGAATGAATAAAGCATAACATAAGAGTATTTAAATAAATATCAACTCAAAATTTAATTGACATGCATAATAAAAAAAAACTAAACAAATCAAAAGCTAGCTAAAGCTAACAAATCTATGTTATTTTTAGCAATTATTGTTTTCAGTAACTTTCATCTTCTAGCAAATTTCCAACTACTATTTTTAGTATGTTTTGCATGCAATATCAAATGGACCTAAAAATCTCCAAATATCCTCTAAACACTAAAATTAACCTAACAGATGAATTTCAACTCATGTTCAGGTCCAGTTAAAAAATATACTATTTCTAAAAATATAAAAAAAATTGACAAATATATTAAAATGCAATTTTGGACCCTTAGATTGTCACGTATGACCTCCAAAAATTTATTAAAATGTACTTAATTGGATAGATTGGGTTATGGTTGAATTAAAAAAAATTGATACATTCATTTTGGCATGAACAAGAGCTCAAATAGAATTACGAATAAAACATTATGGCCTCCAAAATATGACCCCCCGATCAAGCCTTGAGATTATTCTTCTAATTAATATCGTCCTGTTTCAAATCCTCTTTGAGAAAAGATATCTCTAATTCCTATGAAGACTAAAATTAATCAAAGTATGATGCCTCATGGGATTTATAATGAAATTTAACTACATGTTTGTAATGTTTATAAGAATGGTGTAGTTCATGAAATACATCCTTCCACCAAGAAATACAACTAGTCTCCCCACATGGATGAGGATAAAGGCTCCAAATTTAAATGATATAGGAATAATTCCACTCATTGTCAAGGTGAGAATTTTTGAGGTATTTTACCTAGATTCATCCTCATTTACCTTTGTTTTTATCCATTTAATACAAAATTTTATGGGGAGGTGGTTTGCAAAAATTGCACATGTACAACATTGATTGGGAAATTGTTATTTTTTACAAAAGTGAAAAGATTAATCTTAAAAAAAAACACTATCTAATATTATCAACACCTTATTACCACCTTGATTTTAAATTTGGACCAAGTAAACCATGTGGTGATGGAGGAGAGATAGTGGTTGTGGTTGAGATTAAATAAAGTGAGTTTATTTTGCATTTAAACCCTTGCTTCTATTTTTTGAAACACCACTACATCAAGGGGATCCCCTATTTATCTTCCCTACATTCAGTCATATTAAAATTGACCATAGAATCTAGTTAGCATCTAGAAGTGTGTCTTTAATATAATACCAAATTATCACCATTTTAATAGAAACATTAGAGGTGTAAAAGTAATAAATACTAAGGTAAGGACTATAAAAACAAAAATGGTCCACATAATCCAATGATTGGGGTTAGAATTTCAACTAACAATGTGAAAATATAAAGTAGGTGCAATAAATGTTTCCACCCATCCACATCCATTCTCACGATTGGACATCTAGTTAATTTATCCTAGTGAAATAGATCAGGTGGTAAAATAAGTAAAAATATCAAGATTTTGGCTTCTTATAAATATAAAGCTTCCATATTATCAAAAAAATGTACAATTGTACCTTGCCATGAACTTTCAATACATTTCAGTAAGGCCTGACACATTCCAAGAGTAGTTAATCATTATGAAACATCAATTTCAATGTTGGACTCCATGTTTACCTCATTTTAAGTAGAAAATCTATTATAAAACTAGGTTTGATGATTTCCATACATGAAGTCATTGAGCTATAAAGTATGCCAATTTTTTTTAACATACCATTTTTGGAGGTGGTGATGGGTTGTGATATAAGAACATAAACATTTTGTGATAAAATAAAAATTAATAATTATCGAACCTAGATTATTTCACTAATAAAAGAGGTTGTGATGGTTGGTAAACTAAAAATTGGATTTGAGGACCTAAAACTATAGTCGTTGCTTGCATAGTGTGAGAAATGAGTAGCATTGCTTGAGCAATTGTAAGAGCAAACTATTTTTTCCACCATAGTATAACCACATTTGGGTTTTTACATAGTAATTAGTGTTTTTTCCACTCCAAGAGATTTATAGTTATAATTTTTTATTGTTGGCCATAATCCACCCATATACATAGGTATCAATAGTTTTATTCACCTTATGATAAGTTTGTATTGGGACTGAGGATGTGAGATAGCCATGAGAAGATATTTACGAATTTTATTGTCTATAGCCTAACATTGAAATCAAGTGTTTTGTATGTTGGTTTATATAAATCATTGTGAGATACACTTATATCCTATTTGAATGAATATTGCTTCCTTAAAATCCTTAGAAATATAAATCTTAACACACATACACATTTATGTGGTCTAACTGCATATAATTTGTTTTAGTTATAGTGTATAAAGCAATTTAATAGATTTATTAGTTAGTATATAAAACCTAAAAAGAGAAAAGGAAGACTTGAAAAATCTACCCATATTAGGATTCTAAGTTTGCCTCATTAATAAGAAATGAAAAATTTAATTTAATGGGAGAAGACTAGAAAAGTAAATTTTTAAAGCAATGACCATGAAAGGTTATGAATTAGCATTGCTTAACATTTTAAAATCAAGATGAGGTCCAAGGTTCAAATTTTATTGTCTTGTTTGTGCGAAGGGAGTAATTTAGTCAAAGTTTTTGCATACTACCGGAATAGTCCGACTAACATCCCTAAATGTTCATCAATTATACGAAGACAATATAAAACCTAGGCACCAACTTTAGAAAAATAGTTTAAAATTTGAACACCTAATGATCCACACTCATATCAATCCCTAATTTAACAAAATAATGAGAAACTATTATAAAATTATAAAATGTAATAATTCTTCCTATATTTTAATTAAAAAAATATTTTAAAACATGAAAATAAAAATAAAACATCTACTTTTAAACTTAACATAATGAGATTGTTAGTTCGCAACTCTTAAACATACTCTTAAAGTTCACCCACCCAATAAAATACACAACCAAACTAAAATTTTCAAAAGAATTTCACCTTTATTTTGATATCTTCCTTTTAAGACATTTCAAGGGTATAACAAGTTGATTCTATAATGATTAATGTTGGTAAATTTTATGTTGTTTATAGGGGAAAACAATCAAATGTTATTATTCTTTAGAATTTTAATTAATATATTTAATTGAAGCTTTGAACAAAAATCATTCAAGAACAAAGGGGGAGAGGGGCAACATGGTCATAGACATGTCAATCTAAAATTTAATCGATAACACACCAAAAAAAAGTCTTTAATTTTTATTTTTTTTTAAACTTTAATAATAATAATAATAATAATAATAATAATAATAATAATAATAATAATAATAATAATAATAATCTCTTATTTAGATTTTGTATCTCAAAATATATATTCTACCCTGTAAGGTATTATAAAAATTATTTGAATAAATAATTTTTTTAATTCTAATTAATAAAAATCTTTAAAATAATTTAATATTTTAAAAAATTTAAAATTTAAAAATAAATATTAAAAAATATTCTATTACATATTTTTATAAAATATTTAATTTATAATAATATTATAATTAGAAACTTATTTGGAAAATGACACATTAGATTATAACATAATTAATGGCTAGAGTGAATCCTTCAAAACTGCGAACTGTATGCGCCTGGCTTTCCGCCTATCGTTCCGTTTTAACGAAATTAAATAGTAAAGTCATAATTTTTCGGAGACTTTAAGGTTGCATGGACCAATGTGTCGTCCATGTGCAATACCAGTGTTTTCATATTCAATTTTCTATCTCTAGTCATCATCCAAGGTAAGATTTTCTTTATCATGAATATCATCGCAGGCTTTAATGAAAGAGGCCATTAATTCATAGGACCGAAGGTATTCCCTCACATCTCTGTGGGAGATTTTATGAATGTCCCCTAAATTCTTCCATTCAATATTTGACTCTCAGGAATGTCTCTGCATTGAAACAGATTTGGAAGCTTTTTGTAAGTCTAAATTATGTTTGTATGTGATTTTTTTGGTATTATATTGGTCTCTATCGTAATGGACATCACAGAAATCTGTGAAGAAAAGTGAACACGACACCTCATCCTATTGAGACTTTTAAGAAGGACCGTTTATTTGAAATAATGGACAAATACTACTGTTATGAAGGAGTTCCTGCGCAATGGCAGAGAGCAGTTAAGAACACATGGAGAGCAGCTCCATTGTCTCAGAAAATTAGAAAGAACTGCTCAGACCCACAGAAGAAGAAGATGGAGTCTCAATTTTTTTTATGGCATAGCACTGTTGTCAAACCTCAAGATCAGAGAAATAATAAGGTGGCACCATGTTTTTCCTACATTAATTCTTGTTTAGCTCATATAGTGGTTGAGGGAAAATTCTATGGAATGTATTTTTTTTTTTAAAAGCATCTAATTATTGGCGAATATTTTTATATTAAATTTTATAAAACATATGTATGATAGTTTGTAAGTGAATTTTAAAGAACAACATATAGTCTACTATTAATATATGTATATTTTGGGGATTTGTGTGTTTTTTTAAATAGTAAAATGTGATGAATATAATTTCAAAAAATTATTGCTCGTCTCAAAGTGAGTTTTATTTTGAGACTAGTCTTGCTATTTTATCTTTAAACAAAAGTGTTCTTAGAATCTTTGCTACCAGAAATCCGTTTGCTGCCCATTATCATCGATCGCTGTAATAGTTCTTGTTTATACAGTGATTAATTTATTTGTAACACTTGCATTACCAATCGTTTTTCTTTTTTGCAGATGAATTGATTTCTTTATTTCTGTAGTCAATGGTGATACGCTTATTGCTGCTATCATGTTTTCAGCTCTATTTTTATGGAACCCTCCCAGTTTATTCTCCTTATGTGTTGGTATTGGACTCTTAAGACTTTATTCTCCTAATAATTTTTTTTACAAGAAAATGAAAATGGAATGTTCCTTGACTATCCTCAGTCGAGCTCACATGTATTTTCTTTTGTAATATCAGCCTCTGTAAATTATTTGTTAGGTAAAAAACCCGCAACCTCAAAAAGGGTCCAAAGCTCTATTTTATGTTTCTCTTTTAAGATATTAAAATAAGTTAATTTTAGTGTGTGTTTTTTTTTTAAGTTTTAATTTATTTATAAGACTAATTACTATTTAGACTAGGTTTATATTATATGTATTAGATATTACTTCTATGTCACAGATTATATAAATATTATATTCTTAAATTTTATTATTAGTATTGGTTTTTGTTTATTATTATGTATTTAAACACAATTTTAAATAATTTACAAAATAAAGGTGGGGACTAGTCTCTACACAATCTTTGTTATTAAATAAGTAAATATATAGATCCATATCTTATGCTCTCTCTATCACACCTCTTTTAATGTGAATGCCATAAAATTTGATATTAATGTCAATTTCAAGTGTACAATCAATGGGGCCTCTGCTACCATTGTTCTACACCCAAACCTTTTTATCAACCTCAATGCCTCATATTCACCATTTTTGCAAGTCTTAATCATTGTATCACTATTGTTCCCTTCAGTTCCATTTTAAGGTAGAAAAAATATATGTAACCTATCGGGTGTGACCTACTTTTTTTATTTGGTTATTTGAATAAGGTCATGTCTAATATTTCCTATTATCCTTACAATTGTATGGAGAGGTGTAGTATCTAGTGACTGTTAGGAATGGTAAAAACATTATAAAAATACAAAATCTGAAAAGTTGGCAATAAAAACATTACAAAAAGAAGATGCAAATATGATATGCAAAAATAAGGCAGATCATATATTATTCAAAATAAGACTTTTTAGTACAATAGGAAGCCCTTGCATAAGTAGGCAAGGAAAAACTAGAAACT
Organism: Torreya grandis; assembly: GCA_037957365.1. Lineage (NCBI taxonomy): Eukaryota > Viridiplantae > Streptophyta > Pinopsida > Cupressales > Taxaceae > Torreya > Torreya grandis. The sequence goes on along the minus strand of JARHVA010003685.1, from coordinate 525,811 downwards.
AGCCTAGCTAAACAATATGAGATAAATCATCACATAAGACAAACTAAGAAAAAATGAAATACCTAGATATAGCCTAATAAAAATGAAAAATACATACTCTAATACCCCCCTCAAGTGAAGCTAGGGGCTAATAATAGAGAAAAAAGAAATAGTGGCATATCCACAATATGAGTCCCAAAAACTAGGTCTGATAAGGTACTCATGTATAATATGTATCCATAAAATAAATAAAGAAGATGTCCTCACAAACACCCCTCAAAGACAACTTTAAAACTCCAAGCATGCCATGCAACTCAAAAAAAAAAGGTGATGCAAAAGGCTTTATGAAGAAATCTACAACCTTCTGCTGAGTCAAAATATACTCTAAGCTAAGAACTCCATTTTGAATATGCTAACGAATGAAGTGCATATGTACCTCAATGTGCTTGGTTTGTTGGTGCTCAACTAGGTTGTGAGATATGTGAATTGCACTTTGGTTTTCACACCAAAGTATGGTAGGTAAATCTTGCATGAAGCCACACTCTATCAATAATTGACAAAAATAAATAATTTGTTGACTCATTGTAATCGATGCCCTATACTCAGCCTCTATAAATGAAAGTGCAATAGCCTATTGCTTCTTGCACAACCAAGCAATATGTGAAGAACCAAGATAAAATATATAGCTAAAAATGGAATGCCTGTCATCAAGAGAAATTACCCAATCTGAATCACTGTACCCAACCAACTAACTAGAACCCCTGATATAGTGTAATCCAAAATGGGTAGTGTTTCATAAATATCATAAAATACTCTTGATAACTTGTCAATGACTGTCATGAGAGGCATGTGCAAATCTAGATACAAGCCCAACTATAAATGAAATGTCAGGGTGAGTATGGGTCAAATACATTAACTCTCAACCATCTACTTATACAATGTAGAATCACAAAGAGGAGTAGTAGAAGTGAAAATGAGAGTCACTCTTAATTGAAAAGGAGAAAGACTTGGCTTGTAATCAGATATGCCGAAATATTGAAGAAGATCAAGGGTGTACTTATGATGACTCAAATAAATCCTTATATCTAATTGTGAAATCCATAAACCAAGGAAGAAGCACAAAATACTAAGATCTATCATATCGAACTATGCTAAAAGTGCTTGCTAAATAACTTAAACCTGAGAAGACAAACTACCTATGAGAAGCAAATCATCAACATACCAGACTAGTATAACAATGTCTTCCCTAATATGATGGATATTCACTGTGGGATCAAAGTGATAGCAGACAAATCCATTGGAGAGAATAAATAAATCCATCTTCTCATACCAATTCCAAAGGACTTGTTTAAGATCATAAAAATACCTCCTAAGTTGAGAAATAAGAGAAGTATCATGAACAAACCTAGTAGGTTGCTCCATATAGATTTATTCCTACAAATCTCCATGTAATAAGGCACTTTTAACATCCATATGATACACAATCCAACCCTATAATGCAGCAAGAGATAGTACAAGGCAAATAAAATTCATCTTAATAACATGATCAAAATTATTAGAGTAATCAATATCGTTGCCCTACAAGAACCTCTTTACAACAAGACATGCCTTATACTTATTAATAAACCCATCAGCTACATACTTGATGTGGTAAATCCACTTGCACCTAACCAAATTTCTTCCCTTAAGAATAGCAACCAAATCCTAAGTATGATTCTTCATCAAACAAGAATACTTATTTGTCATCGCATCATCTTACTCTTGTATCCCAAGAGCATATGAAAAAGACTGTAAATCCATAGAGAATACCTAACATAAAAGTCTAGTACTTGTAGAATGTGCATGATGATGTCGAGTGGGTGGAAGACCCTGTATGAAAGGTACTACCTCAAAAATTATAGTACAAACCCATAATGACATAGTGGCAACATCAATAGGAATAGGATCCTCAACCTTTATAACCTCAAGAGAAGGTGATGAATCATCAAAAGAAGAAGAAGGCATTAAAGAAGATGAGGAATCATGAGATGTGAAGTGCTCATCAAATTATATATGTGTTCAAAAATTAACATCATGAGTAGCAGGTTATAAAAGATGATAAGCTCTCATGTTCTTGCAATACCTTACAAAAATCAAATGTTTTATCTTCTTATCCAATGCTTTTCTTTTCTTCTTTGGTATAAAAGGCCAAACAAGGCTCTTAAAGACTCAAAAAAATGAGACATCAAGCTTGGTTCCAGACCAAGCCTCCTCTAGACTCAAATTCTTAAGTACTCTATGTGGTGTTTAGTTATAAATGTCGTTCACATAATTAAGTGCCTCTACCTAATAGGTCGAAGGTAAATCTGATGAATGCATCATGCAGTTAGCCATCTCCTTCAAAGTTTGGTTCTTCCATTCTAATAAGCCATTATAATATAGAATATGTGTAACAAAATACTGGTGAACAATACCATGAGCTACCAAAAAATTAGAAAATTCTCGACTAAAGTACTCATCCCATTATCTATACGAAGCTTCTTGATGCAACTAGAAGACTATTTTCTTGACCAAAGACTTAAAAATTTTGAAGTGAGAAAAGACATCATTCTTGTAATTGAAAAATAAATCCAAGTACACCTCAAAAAATTATGAATGAAATTAAATGCATGCTTAGCTCCATTGAAAGGAGTAGGAAAGACTATCAAAGCACTATGCACAAGCTCAAGTGGTGAAGAAGCTCTCATGGACATACCCTTAGGAAACAAATCTTGGTGTTGTTTTCATAATATATAACCAAGGAAAAATCCATCAAGAATAAAAATGTAGGAAGACCCTCTACCATATTGTGAGTGCTCAACTCCTTCAAATATCTATAATTGAGATGTGCAAATATCTCCCGCCAAACCTACTCTCAAAATCTACATGAGAAACAAAACATGTCCCTGGAGGAGGAATACCATCAAAAACCTTAAAATAATAGAGTCATAAATTATGATCAATAAAACCCTATGCAATAAGTGTGTGAGGCTCTAAAAAAGCTTGAAATTCAACACCCTATGGTGTGAAATTCATTATCTTGCCCTGATTAGAATGACAAATCTGATAAACTAAAAGCAAATTGGTGGTGATATCTAGAAGATATAATGCATCATTGATGTGGCCACCATCTAGTTGTATGTCACTCTTTTCTTTAACAAAAATAAAGGATAAATCTTCAAACTCAATGTTGGAAGTAATACTCAAGCCAAGATATGTAAATGACTCTTTAGAAGAAGTCATGTGGTGTGAAGCACTAGAATCGAGAACCCAACTATCTAAAATATGTGACTTTGATCTTTTGACAATATTAAGTACCTTTACATGCTTATGAGATGGAGAAGGAATGGAGATATAAATCTTGTGTTTCATGATAGCATCCTCTAGGGATTTCATTCTCTTAAAACACCTAGACTCTTCATGACTAGTCCCCTCATAATAGGAGCAAGATAGATTAGACATATTCTTGGATTTGGAAGATGTGTTTGGTTTAAATGTGTTGGTGTTGGGCTTAGGTTCATTTTGAGATGAAGGGGGAGTGTTATTCTTCTTACTCTTTTTTTTCTCTTTGCTCTTAGGATGTGATTCTACTAATGTTGTTTGAGAGGTGGAAGACTCAAGGTGAGATAATTTGGATTCTTTCTTAGTAAGTCTCTCACAAAATAACTCTAAATTAGGCATTTTATATGTGGTACCTAAGGTATTTAGGCTAGAGAAAAAGGTAGAATAAAATATTTAGAATAGACCACTCAACTTTGACAAAATCAAATACACACATTCTTCATATTTATTATCTCATCCACTCCCCTTCAACTATGTCAACAAATGCTTAAACTTAGTAAGGTAGTCTATAATAGAGTCAAAGTCATCTGAATTGAGTGAAGTAAGCTCCACTTCAAGCTGCATGGGTCTCATGTGATCAACATTCCCAAATAAACCATTTAGCTTAGTCTATATTTTGAATAAAGTATCATACCCATTCAAATAAAATAACAAACTACCACTCGCATAAATCCATATCAAACACATAAAATATTCAAAATTACACTAGTGCTACAAATTTTCAAACTCTCTTGTGAGTTATGATTGAGTTTCATTCATTAGGGACCTTAATTCTTTGTATTTTATGATTTTTTTCTATTTTAGGTCTCCATGTATGATAATTATATGTAGTCAAAGGCTCGCAATAATCAGTAAAAGAAGTAGAAGCCATGCAATATCCCACCCCAAATCTGCCCTAAATTTCCTAAATTTAGTGTATTGACATTTTGTCAAACACTTAGCATGATGTCTATTATCATTGAATTTTTTGAGCTTGAATGCTTGTTTGTGATAAGTTTTTCCAATTTTTTTCATATAGACATTTCAATGAATAATAGAGCATAAATTTCACATGCATATGCCAATAACCAAATAAGATCCAATGACTGATATTATTACTTATAACAATAAAAGTAAACAGGATATATGTATTCAAATTAAAGATTTGAATAGAGTTATTTGTTGATTACATTTAGTTTCAGATTGTATAATGAAATGCCAACATACCAAATTTTGCCCTTGTGCCATGATGAAGTTATAATTCCAAACTAAAAACAAGGTATCAAATCCAATTGCCTTCATATGTATATGATGATCCAACTGTAGATTAATGTCTGAGATACTAGAAGATTGTTTTAGCTCAACCTTTTCACTATATACAATCTCCACTTATTATATGCTATCATTGGTTTGTATGGAGCTAGATGTCTTTTGAAATTCAATCAATCCTCTAATGATGGCTGCAAGTAATATTTCCAATGGTGCTAGTGCTAGTATGAACCCTCTATCAATCCATAAACAATATTCATAAAATCATCAATGAATACACTCTAAATGATGCAGCAGTATGGTCCAGATACTAATATCAAAGGAAGGTAACATTATTGCATTATCTTCAAACTCAACCCTTGCATAAACTAGAATCAAATTATTTCTCCTCAAATTTGGTCTCTACACAATAGTAATTAAATCATCAAATCTTTGCCTAGCAATAATGAGTAATATGTGCACAATATTCTGATAAATCCTTCAAAAATATGAATAAAGAAATCTTCCTAAATTTGATGAAGCACACCACAATCCCTATAATGGAATTTTCTACAAGCTATTCTTCCTGAGGGGCTACATCCTCAAAAATCTTGAGATTTTTAGACTGCCCAGTCTTCAGCAAAGCCCTTAGCCAAATTCTTCTTCTTTAACCATAAATCCCTTAAAATGAGATTTAAATACCCATTTATAATATTCATTTTTCATTTGACTTCATCTCATTTAATTTAATTTAATTTCATTTACTTTTCTCTCTTTTTTGGTGCACAACTTTAAAATATAAATTATGATTTATTATTCACTTATATCTCCCCTTTAAAATAAGACCTTAACACTTATTATAAAGTATAATTTTAAATTTTTTAAAATCCCCCTTTTAAATAAAGTCCACTTAATTCATTAATGAGATGCACTTAATAATTAATTATTATTAAAGTATAACTCTAATAATAATTATAATATTATAACTCTATCATTAATCATCGTAAATCAATTTTAACTTCACTAGGAAGTAACCCACTGTTAACTAGGGTGCCTTAATATAAATAGTAAGGTTGGCCTCTATCATCTAATTGAATTACTATAAATAATAAGTATAGACAAATGAAGCCAAAAAATCTTGAATAACATTACCTTTGAACAAGCTAAGGATCTAGAGATGAAAACATTGCCAACTACCCATTTGAGAACTAACAAAATCCAACACTGGGCCCTCTAATCACCTTGATTAGACTATGAGGACCTGATGATAGGCTAAACCACCAAAATTATAATGCTCACTCAAAAGGGGACATTATAGTTTTCCCTTCCTAAATTTTCTTGTCCTCAAGAAATCACAACTAAAATGAAAACACCACTCCAATAGAATCCCAAGGGAAGAATTGTAGAATGACCCACATATCTCCAAATAAATCTAGAAACACCAACAAAAAAACAACTACACAAGGATAAACATCATACCAACTATCCAACTCATGCACATAATATTTGTGAATCAAAATCAGATCATGTACATGTGAACCAAAGGTGAAAATGTATGCATACCACATAATATACACACTATAAAACTCATCAGTAAACCTTGATTGGAATCTCGATGCACAAGAAGGATCCCATAGCAAACTATAAAGGGCCCGATAATAAATCTTTGGATCCCAAATCCAAAATGGAAGTCTGCCATGCATAACATCATATGAATTACATTGCACTAATTTGATATCAACTTCACCATGCTGAGAGTGGTGAATCAAACCAATGGGACCCATCTGAACATAGTGCCAATCCTGTCACCACCTAGATCCAAATACAATCAAAACTCACATCCATCAATCAAGAGGAGGTAAGAATATCCAGACATGTCTGCACCACAACATCCCCTTTCATCCTCTACAAATATCCTATGGATGTGCTGACTATCCCTCATAGGTACTAGAAGATGTGTAACTGCTCCTCCCAAATCAAGGGAATAATAAAACTCTCCTCCATCACCATTTTAAGGGTTAAACAAGCCATCATGCTTACAAACACCACCCTCTCCTTGTAATGATGTATTCAATGGAAATATCTGAGATAAACAAGTGGAAAACTCTATTAGGTACACACTAGCATGATGGTAATATGATCTCTGACCTTGTAAGTAATCCTCTAAATATATTTGAGTCAGACACCTACAACATCTAGTTACATATTCTAAAGATGGAAACTCTTCATCCCATAATGGATGGTATAAATCTTGAGCCAATCCACACCTATGTGTCATCAAGTCATCAATGTGTGGACTAAAGAAGAAGTGATGAACACTCCTTACTATACAGTCAAGATAAAAAGAACCTACCTATGTCAATGGTTGACTGTCATAGTCATGAATAACACACTCCTCATCACTCTCATCACTCAAATCAGAAGATGGATCATGTATTTGATCCTAAATGGCTAATTGGGTAGATGTTCAACCAACCCTCTCTACATACCCAATAGCATACTCTTTATCATGAAACAATTGGAGATATTCTAGTTTTATCTCCTCTAAAGCACTCCTGATGAATTGTAAATCATGAATGTGAGTACCAGTTGAGATCCCATACCATCTCTCCTCAAACTCTGTTGTCCAAAAATGGTAATCAACATACTTATGAGTGAAATCAAAATGAGATAAGGTTAAATCAACCTTCTCTCCTATAACCTTTAGCTGATCTCTCCATCTCTGTGGCTCAATAAGTTATCGATCAAAATCAACTGCATGGGATGTAATCTTTGATTTACTTTCAAGAGAGGGAAATGAATCAACATGAGAACCAATATCCCAACTAGATGATACATTGCATACCTCTTATGAAGAATATATAACAACATAGTGATCTGCCACACAACTCTCTTGAGAATCCACTACTTCACCACAAGAGCTATCAATAATATGCTCTACATCACTTGAAATGGGACTATCCTCAAAGACACCTGATGCAACATATGGTTCTCTACTAAACTCATCCAAAGTAATCATCCCATCTATGTCACCTGCACCTGTAATTGAAATGGATGTAGCCATATCCTCAATGTGATACTTACCACTACCCATGGGTGTATGCTCATCACCAGTAACTATCATAGATATTAGAACTATATTTGCTAGTGATAAAGATTGAGCTAAACTCAACTCCATTGTAAGCTCATCTATTTGTAACTTTGACTCTTGAAGGGTTATTTGAGTGCTCTTCCAAGAGTCTATGGTGACCTCAAGATCATTGGTGAGCTCATGAACCTCCTCTTCCTTTCCCTTTAGAGTATAAAAATATATACCATCAAGCATGAGAAGATGACCTCTATTTGATAATAGTTGTAGGTAATTATTCTTCATTACCTTGACTGCATCTCTAAGTGCCTAAAACTCTACTAGGGAAAGTTCACTATCAAGGTGATCATATATACCTAGAGTCCAAAAATAATGTGCCACCAACTATTTAATAACATCAAAGTGTTTTAAGGCTGAATAAATCATGCCTTCGTTCACCTTCAATTGCCCTACCAAATGATGAGATCCCTTTGACAAAACGTCTCCACACAAATTTTTTGATTTATAATTTGCATTATGGTAAGAGGTTGAATCATCATCACTCACTATATGATAAGCATCATCATGTGTGCCATCAGGTCTACACACTTCCTCAACAAAGGTACTATTGTTATGTACCTCACATGATGGCTCCAATAACATAATAGAAGTTTTTGATTGGACATAATCATTACACACTTTTTCCTCCAAAGTAGAAGAATGCTTATCCAAAGAGCTTTCTTGGGACCCATCACCAACAAGTAAATTTTTTGATTTTTTCACTTCTTCTAAGGTCTTATTTGAAAAATTAGATTTGTTGTGGCTTGAATCAGCATCACATAATTCTTTTTTAACACCCAAATATTGAGTGTCAATGTTAGGGAACTCCACATATCCATTATCCTCACATGGAATGGACACTATCTCATGAATAGGCTCAACATTATGACTGATGTCATAAAATATAAAATCAAAAGCTACATCATATTTATTTGTAGCATCCTCATGGAACTCAACCAAAACTTCATCCTTTGCTAATTACCCCTTACCTAGTGCTGGTCCAAGAGGTGTCTTCAAAGTAAAATTATGTGTATCATGTGTCACAATTTATATCCCATGGCTGCAATATAAATCTATATGTGTATAAGTCTCCTTAACCTTTATGACCTCCTTACGGAATCCCCTTTGTCCTTCTAGATGATGTGATTCATGATCCCCAACATCTTCATATAAAATGTGCATTTTTAAATATGTTTCCTTCGTGGCTTCTTATTCAATGCATCATTATGTCAAAATGAGGTCTTCCTCAAGATTCTTTACCTCATTATCTATTAATTAGTGGTTAGGATCTTGAAAACCTTTGAAAGAGAAGCATAGACCTTGTCTTCTCATTTGGTTCTTGCTCATTATGGGAATTCCTTTAACCTGATCATTGAGTTTAAATGTAGAACCATCATCATTATCTAATATAGAGGTTCCATCATACCTACTCACACTGTATGCATCAGTAGGCACTGAACCATGGGGAGTATCATACTAAAAACTCATCTTTTTGCCTATTGCAACACTTTCCCATGACTAAATTTTACACCTCTAAATAAATATTTTTCCTTAAACATCCTCCTAATGTGCTTAACCAAACAAATCCTTTCAGGACTCAAGGTAACAATAAAGTTTAGGTATTTATTAAAAGAGTAATATGATTCAAAATCATCTAGCATGTTTTGGTAACCCCCAAAGAGTTGGTTGGCTTCTTGTTCATAACTATCCCTGATTGTAATGGCTAGTTATTCATAACCTTCCTTGATTTGTTCTTCAAGCCTGTAGTAACCCATTGTCATACTTTGAATATTTCTAATTCACTCAACAGGATGGTAGGAAACTACTTTGATACCAATGCAGTGTCCACCCCAAATCTACCCTTAATTTATTACATTTAGTGTATTGGCATTTGGTCAAACACTTAGCATGTTGGCTATTATCATTGATTTTTTTGATTTTGAACTCTTCTTTCTGATAAATTTTTCTATTTTGTTTCATATATACATTTCAATGAACAATAAATCATACATTTCACATGCATATTCCAATAACCAAACAAGATCCAATGACTGATATTAACACTTATAACAATAGAATTAAATTATTTATATGTATTCAAATTAAATATTTGAATAGATTTATTTGTTTATTACATTCAGTTTCAGATTATACAATGAAATGCCAACATACCAACTTTTTCCCTTGTGCCATGATGAAGTTACAATGCCAAAATACAAACAAGGTATCAAATCCAATTGCCTTCATATGTATATGATAATCCATCTATAGATTAATGTCTAAGATAATAGAAGACTATTGTAGCTCAATCTTTTCACCATATACAATCTCCACTTATTATATGTTATCATTGGTTTGTATGGAACTGGATCTCTTTTGAAATGCAATTGATCCTCTAATGATGTCTATAATTAATACTTCCAATGGTGCTAGGGCTAGTATGAATGCTCTATCAATCCACAAATAATATGCATAAAATCATCAATTAATACACTCCAAATGATGCAGTAGTATGGTCTAGATACTAATATCAAAGGAAGGTATAAGTATTACATTGTATTCAAACTCAACCCTTACATTAACTGGAATCAAATCATTTCTCCTCAAATTTGGTCTCTACACAATAGTAATTAAATCATCAAACCCTTGCCTAGCAATGATGAACAATATGTGCATAGTATTCTAATAAATCCTTCAAAACTCTGAATAAAGAAATCTTCCTAAATTTGATGAAGCAAAAGCACAATCCCTACAATGGAATTGTCTAAAAGTTGTTCTTCCTGAGGGGCTACATCCTAAAAAAGATTAAGATTTTCAAACTCTCTAGTATTCAGTAAAGCCCTTAGCCAAATTCTTATTCTTCAACTATAAATCCTTTAAAATGAGCTTTAGATGCCATTTTATAGTATTCAATTTGCATTTGACTTTATCTTATTTAATTTACTTTAATTTCATTTACTTTTCCCTCTTTTTTAGTGCACAACTTTAAAATTTAATGCATACTTTATTATTCACTTATATCTCCCCTTTAAAATAACACCTTAACACTTATTATAAAGTATATTTTTAAAAGTTTTTAAATCCCTCTTTTAAATAATGTCCACTTAATTCATTAATG